>VSDK01020813.1:0-14996 GCA_009767595.1 Symbiodinium kawagutii
TCTTGGGTGACAGATTATACGTATTCTTCCCTCTTACGGGGTACCCCAGGTACATCATCCTTGACCTTTATCATTTATATATGGTAAGAAGCTAACCATGACTTTGGGGTCCCCCATGGTTTGAGAAACCAGGTGGGTAGGTGGGTGGGTTGGTGCCATGCGCGTTGCCCGGTCTGCACCGTGCCAGGAACCATGCAGAGCGTCATTCCGATGCAGCCGATGGGTGGTCGGCTCAGGTCGCGTTTAAGCCATGAAGAACCTAAGAACAAAAACAGCAACAACCCCAGTCACAAACGAAAAGATCAGTACTGAACTGGTTGGTGGTTTTATAGGCCGGTTAATGATTAATTAAATACCAGGAACAGGTAAATACCGGTAACAACAATTTATGATCAATTTGTCATTTTTCTGAATGATCATGAAGGATCCCTTAAATGATCATTTTTGATGATCATCCATGATTTTTTGTCAATCATGTCGCATGGGTTCAATTGTAAGCGGGAGGATACCGACCTAAGGGCTTGCCGACGCATTGATCTGTTGGTGGTTTTGAGGTCCTCATGGATTTGGATTCCCTCAGACGGATGTGATTGCTGCATTTGCGCTTGGAATAGGCAACCCAGCATCCAGGCATCCAGAAGTGGGGCACATGTAGAATATGGGTCTCCAGCACCAACAAAAATCATTTCAGCAGAGTGATGGTGATTTGAAAGTTGGTACTGTGACAAGAGCATCCGTTGCAGCAGTTGCTTTTCCAACTAGGGGTGGATAGAGCTGGACTGCTAGACGACTTGGATGCTGCTGTAATTTGATGCTGAATCTGGCAACGAGTTTCTTAGATTCCCAAATTGTGCGAAGGGCAAAAGCATTTTGGCAAGTTCACTACCCAGCTAGAAGTTCTTTTTTTCTCAGGCAGCCATGCGTGTACCACCATTCCAAAGCAATAAGCATAGAGAAACAACCAGGAAATGAGAAATGACGGACACCTACCACAGAGTCCCAAAAATGATCGTAGCTTTAAGTGCCTCAGAATGAAATGCTCACATTGTCATTATATAGAAATAACATGAAATAGCCAGTAACAATCAGCAACATGCCTTAATGCTGGATGATCAGCTATTCTTTTCTATTCAGGTTGCTTCCATTCAGGTTGATCAATAATCAAACACCTTCCCAGTAGAATGTCGATCAGAAATTTGTTGCTTCTATTCTTGTCCAAGGGGAACTAAGTAGCAAAGGAATCAGCCACCTTGGACCGTTGCTGTTGCGGTGGCCAAGGTATGCCCCTTCAAGCTGTGCCCATGAGCAGCCCTAGAATAGTGCCTAGGATGCACCACAGGGCCGCTCTGGCAGGTTCGTTTGCAAGTTGAGTTTGTTTATGTTGATGGTACCTATGGCAATTGAACATAGCAATGGATAATTGAATATTGAATGAACCATTACTACATGGTTTACTTTGCAATGGGGTCCCATTTTCCAGCCAGCTATGTTTCATTACAAGAGGCGCCGACCCTCCGTGCATAGTACGCATATTAGACTACCTCATTGCCGCCTCTTTAAGTTGGGATGACCACCAGTTGTTTGAGGGTTACCTACTCTACTGAAGAGTGCCCAGCACACTACCTGCTGCATGCTGGGTGATGTGCACCTTTCTATGTCATTTTGCGAGGCGTCTTCATAGCCTACAGATGACCGGCGTATACTCCGAATGTATCAAAACTCACGCTTGGTGCACTTAACGTTGGTGCTTCAAGCACCTAGCAGTCTGATGCGAGGCGGTGTAGTTGTATTGCCCTGAGGGGTTTGGGCAACCTTGTGTAGACCAGGTAGTATGACCATGTATGGCAAGGAATTCACCAAGGTTTCGACATTGTTCAACCAGCAATGGAAAGATATGATATATGCGAGTCATGAATTGTTGCTTGCGGGCTAGTTATGGGATTCTTCGTTTTTTTGTGCTTTCACCAGGCATCGTGATGGATACACCCATAGATGCTTGTGGAATGTGTAATAATACAATTCTCAGCAATACCTCATGAGCTGTGAACCATAAATACTAGCCTCGCTGGTTGGCCAGATGATCATGCTCCAGAATGGTTCGCAAGCAACATTAATCATGTTTCTTATAATCAACAATGATAGCATGCGGATGCATCAACAATCCGATAGGGTACAACACGACGTAAGTACACTGGTTACACTGACTATAACCAACACCACAGATATCGCCAAGAACAAAGTTTGATAGCTAGCTAGCAAATACTCTGAGGATTCCAAAAACATTCCATGAAGAACTGATGGATAGGCATGACTACAAAGTCAGACATCACTACGCTGTTTAAAAACATATGACTAAAACGAAGAACCCATATTGGCAACATCTTAACATTTTATTTTCATTCTTGAAACACATATTTGTAATCAGAGAACGCATAAAACACACTAAACAACTAACATGCAACACACATTTGGCAACAGAAGGAAGCCTATATAGACATGTAAAAAACGATACATTGTCAATACTCAGAATCAATGCTGATGACAGAAGCAGCAGCAACTCTACTTCTTGATGCCCAACCGATATTGAATATGTGATTGAAAGCATAGTGTTTCTCAAAAAGAAAAGGACCTCCCCAAATCATACATATAGAAACAATTTTCTTTGTTCCCTATATTGAAAAACCACCATATATGTATATGTGTTGAGAATCAGTTGGACGTCCACATGGGTACCAGGGTACCCATAGCCATTTTTTTAAAACACATATATTCAACCGTATCAACAAACACACACAAATTTACACATGATATATGTATATACATATTTACATTTATACATATATAAATGCATATTTGCAAGTTCTTATCCCTTATAATTCATCATTAATCTAAATCTGGAATAAGATATAATATATAACATATATATATATATCTTCTTCCCTTGCATATATCTATAGTCACCTCAACCATTCAAACGTCTCAACACCTCTACCCCACTGGCGACTTCACCTCGACCACCAGGCCGCTCCGGCTCCCATGCAGATGGTCCCCGAGCCCATGCTGGCGGCTCCCATGGGTGACTCGGTGTCGTGGGAGGGGATGTTACTGTGACTGCAAGTGGTTGATGATGCTTGGTTCATCAATGGTTACTGATGGTTCATGATGATTAACATGGCTAAGTGATGATGGTTGATGATGGTTGGTATGGCTAATTAATGATAGTTAATGATTGGTTCATCAGTGGTTAATGATGGATGACATGGCTAATGAATCACGGTTAAGATTAGCTAACAATGGTTAACATGGCTAAGTGATGATGGTTGATGATGGTTGACATGGCAAATTAATGATAGTTAATGGTTGGTTAGTCAATGGTTAAAGATGGATGATCATGGTTCATGATGGTGGCAAAATGCTCATCAATGATGGCTAATGGTGGTTGCGCAGCGGTCTCCACAGCCACCCCCCAGCCAAAGCGAAGGAGCGACTGGTCTTAGCTATCACAGGTATGTCCTAACAGGCCAATGTGGTTAGTGATTGGCGATTGATTCACTATCATGACGGCTAATGATGGTTAGTGAGTGGCAAATGATGTTGAATCCGTCATTAATCAATGGTTAGTTAGTATGCTTAATGATGGTTGACTCATGGTGCATGTATGGTTGAGTAGTAGGTCAATTGATGGTTGATATTGGTTGGTAGTGGTTGGTAGCGGTTGGTAGTGGTTGGTGAATGGTTGGTTGATGATTGGTTCATGGTTGGTTGATGCTGGGTTTTAATGGTTGGTTAATGCTTGGTTAATGCTTGGTTATAATGGTTAGTCAATGGTTGATGATGGTCAGTGGCGATGGTATATGATGGCTAGTACTCTTGGTCAATACATCGCTGGTTGACAGTCAGTTAATTCTTCATGACCGCCAATAGTGTTCACCAAGGCAAAGGATGGTTAATCATGGCAAATGCCGGTCAGTAGTTGATGTTCAGAATGGTTGAAAATGGTTGATGGTGATATGTTTGCTTGATGTTTATTTGTTGGTCAATCATGATTGGTACATGACCAATGATGATAGTTGGTGAATAGGTGGTTTATGATTATGGTTATGGTTGCTCGTAATGCTCGTTGGTGAATTATGGTCACTGGATACATGGTTCATGAAGGTGTAAAACACGGCTGATGGATTGTGACGGTTCATGGTAAGAACTGTGGAGCCATGGTATACCAATGTTGTCAAATGGTTTGTGAAACAACAAAACGAGAATGTATTGAGGTATTGACCATTATAGGATTAGTTGTGGTTAAGTGATCTATTAATCACTGATTCACAATTCACCCACAAATGTTGATTCATGATGAATGAGTAAATATTGGTGATTAATGAATCATGTCTTCACTTATTAAGCATTATTCCTGGTTAACCATTAACTAACCATCAATTCCCCTCAATTAGTAAGAATTTTTCAGCCATGATTCACCACCATTCACGACTATACCAACCATCAGTGAACCATGAAGAAACCACCATTAACCATTTCTATCAACCATTGATCATCAACCATCATGAAGCACTATCAATTCTAAGTCCCTGTAGCTCACAGCAGCAGGTCATACCCTGGGCGATGGCAGCCAGATGACTGGCCGTGTCAAGAGCTTTGATCCCGCGAAGGCAGCTGCTCCCGAGCCGGCCTGGGACCAGCGGTGGGCCCCTGGGTCATCCAAGAATCCCAAGGAATTCCGTTCGTTAAGGGATGGTCCAGGGATTCTTGGATGGTTGACCCAGGGTTTTGTTGGTTGAGACTGTTATTATTGGTGAAGGGATGGTTGGTTGTCAAAAGTAAAATTAGAGAGATAGATATATACATATATATATATATATATCAAATTCCGTCTTTATATTGGGTGACAATCGTTGATAATCAACCATAAGACAGATATAAGCATCAACAGTAGTCGGACATGGGTATGGGTCATTGCCAGCAATCCCCATGGATGGATTAACATCCCAACTGCTCGACTAGTTGGGTCATTGATGTTCGCAGCTGGCTGCAGGGTGCTGATCCATAGCCTTTTGCATGGTAAAGTATGGATATTAATACGGGTGAACAAGGGATGACTAGAGGGAACTATCACCAACAATATCAACATGTGGTGAATCATGGCTGGTTGATGTTAACCATAGGGTTCCATTACCAGCAAACATTGTTGATGTTTATTGACAATTAATGGTAGATCGCTGTCCATCAGCAATTTGTATGATTATACATGTCTGGTCATCACCATCGAATATGGGTCTTATTCATATGGATTTCCCATTGCCAATCTGCCAGTTCCTTTTATTGGGTAGATGGGGATTGATTTTTGATGGAAGGTGGGCATGGTTTGGGGGCAAACTGATGGCTACATAACAATCAAGGGGTCGCCATCAACCACGAGAGATGACATCGTTACTGTACTGGTTTGAGCCAATGATACCAAGAGTATCTTTGATGAACCATCTATTAACCACTATAAACGTGTATAAACCGTCAACCAACCATCAACTAACCATCAACTGGCCATTCTATTTCCCTATGATTGTTGGTTGTTATCCTGCTAAGAGAAAATCATCCTGAAGTCTCAGGCGGCCCGTCGTGCTGGTGCGGTTTTGCATCAGCGCACTGATGCACATGGCAACACGACACCACTGCACGGCGTGGAAACATGAGTGGGACCTCAGTGGTTGGCAACCATGAGGATTGCTGACCTACTGGTGTTGTTGATGCCCTTGTTGTTCTCGCCGTTGTTCTTACTATTGTCACTACTATGATTGTAATAATGATATTACAACATGAGCTAATAACAGAGTTGTTCATTCTAATCGACATTCTATTAGTAGATTGTAATCTTACAAGATGATAACTTGCTATTCAGCAGAAATTCCATTCTTGTTGACATTGATCGGTAAGTCATTTCTGACCCGTCATGGCTGGGATTGGAAGCGCCGCCCTTTGGCAGCCGCGCGCTGGTCCAGGGCTACGGGTTCATCTCGGCACCCAACTTTCCTATGGTGCGGTGACCCAGGGGGCTGGTGGCAACATGGAATCTGCCAAGGCGGAAGATGGCAACACAGGTGGAGCACAAGGAAGATTCAAAGTGCAGAGTGCAGCAGTTTTGTGTGTTTTTTTTTCTCGTGGTGTGAGTTCAACATGAGAGCTGTAGATCGATGGACCGTCAACCAGACGACCATTTGAAACAGCGTTTTGCGAATAAAAACACTTCACCCTTCAAACGCACAATGTGTATGAAAAATCCGCCGTGTATAGTTTTGAAACAGCAAACATGTACAGCTTCCCAAAGAAAAGTCCGCATGCCCAGCCGGGTGCCACTACTCATGCAGACCCCCAACAGGACGTGTACTTCAAGCCCATGGATCCATCTGAATTCCAAACAGGAATGGAGGTGCCACGGGATCATGGGAGCTCGTGGGAAATCCAGGGGTAGCCTGCTCCGTGTAACTCCCCAAATTTGCCACAGTTTAGGTGATCTTGCACTGCACCCAGAAGTGGGAATTACAGCCCCATCTATGCATAAGAATCGTGAGTCTCAAAGTGTGAATTTCAATCATCATCAATTATCTTTATTTTTTAGGCCGACATTGAGACTCTCTCAAAGTTCTTGCAGCTTTCTTCAATGCTTACAGTTGCGGCACAATCACCTTGGGAATGGAGTCCACAACTTTAGTGCCGCAAAATCTCATCCTCGAACCACTGAGCTAACAGCTTCCGGCAAGCCAGGTGTAGACTGATCGCCCGCCACCACTACAACCACCCGACCACACTAGCAGAATCCGGCAGCCACCGGAACCAGCACTAGGCGAGTCAGACTACCATGGCTAAGAATTTTATTCTGATTTTGAGGGTGTCTTGAATTCCCAAGTTCAGTTGCATAGATTGCGTAGCAGAAAGATAAGCTCAGCTTACCCTAGAGAGTCTCTCCTTGATAAGTGCTTGCGCTGTATTGCCTATGCCAATCATGATCATGTTGAGTTGGGTCAAAAGTATATTTGAGGGTCAGCCATTTAAGAGAAACCCCCTCAAAGGCCATGTGTCGGTGCTCCGTATCTGTTTGGTCCTTTTCTTTCAGATTCCTTGCCAGACACATCCGCCACGGGCCATCGCTTCGTGTTTCAGGGGAGTATGAGATAGATTTTTCTTCACGCCGACTTGGTTGAGCTTGAATTCTTGCCAGAAAGCCGATCTTAATTGTTTGAAGCAGTGATTGTAAGCAAACTGATTCTTGTTTGAAGCATTGTCATCCTGTGAAACTTTAAGTGAACTCAACATGTGAAGGGGGAGATTCATCGGGAGATTCCTAATGAGAACAGGAGATCAAGGGGGAAATCCCATGGTGAGCAACTGCAGGTGACCTTCACCTTGAAGTACCGTCAGAACGACGGAAAGGCGCAGGGACTGAACGTTGGGACCCCGGTGTGCTGATTGCATGGTAGCGTGGTGAGGTTGTCGCTGGTGGATAGTGGTGGCTTGTGAGTTCCGGCTATCTCCAGGAATTCCATCATAGTTGGTGATATCACATGGGGACGCTTTGTTGATGTGGATCTACCATTGCCGTTGCCTGGAATATTCATTATCGCGAGCATGTCTCTATCAATCGCGACTAAACAGGGATGATCCAGGTTGGATCGCTGGGGAATTGCACCCAGAGTGTTGGTTGCTTGCACTACTCTAGTGGATCAATATCCATCATTGCTTTCCTGCGATTGTACTTTGTCGCGGCACAAGTTGACATGACGATACACGATGCATGCCCAAGTATTGCAATAGACCATGATTTCCGTGATATGGCAGTGGGTCAAAACCCTTAGTCCCCCTGGTTCCCCTATCATTCACCATTGTTTTCCCTATAGTTTTGCTGGTTAATATTCCCCATTATTGTTGGTTACCTGGTTACCAGTAGTACCGCACAAGGCGGTGGCGGAAGTTTCCAAGATAGGAGCACTATAGGAGTGTGCAGTTGTGGTTGCGACGATTGATTGTCCGAGGGATCCGAGAACTGAACATCACTTGGGCCTGACTTCCTACCAATGTGAGCATCGATCTGGCCACTTGACTGGCAGCCTATCTGTCTAGCTATCTTTCTATCAGTGGATCAGTTTTCTTTCTGTCTGTCTGACTGTCTATCTATCTATCTATCTGATGATCTATTCGTTTATCTATCTGCCTATGTACTTGTCTTTCTATCTACCTCACTATCTATCTCGTCATCTTTCTGTCTATGTATCTATCTATCTACTTGTCCATCTATCTATTTATCTATCTGCCCATCTATCTATCTGTCTATCTATCTACCGAATTATTAGTCTGATCATCTATGTGTCCATCTGTCTATCTTTCTGTCTTTCTACCTGACTATCTATCTACTTATCTATCTGACTCTCGTTTCGTCTACCTATCTGTCTATCTATCGACCCATCTAGCCATCTGAATCTGGCTATCCAATTGTCTGTCTATTCCATCTATCTATTCTAGCTATTCTATCTATCTATCTATCCATCTATCTATCCATCTATTCATCCATCGATGCATCTATGTCTCTGACTATGCATCTAGCCACCCATGGATCTGACTATCTGCTTGTCCATCTATCTGGCTACCTCTTTGTCTAGCCATCTTTCGTCTATCTATTCATTTACCTTCCAAATGTGCTTCGATCATGAAGTGTTTTGCATCTAGGTGTTTGGCCACTTTTGATAATTGGACCTTGCAAAGGTGTTCCGATCATCAAGTGTTTTGCTACTTTTGACCTGCAAATGTGCTTGGCGCGCAAGCGTTCATCAAACGTGCTCCGAGCATGTAGTGTTTTTACGATTTTGACTTCCAAATGTGCTCGGCGCCTAGGTTTTTTCACGATTTTGAACGTGGAATCCTCTAAAGGTGCTCCGAGCATGCAGTGTTTTTGCGATTTTGACTTCCAAATGTCCTTCGCGCCTAGGTTTTTTTCACGATTTTGAACGTGGAATCCTCTAAAAGTGCTCCGAGCATGCAGTGTTTTTACGATTTTGACTTCCAAATGTGCTTCGCGCCTAGGTTTTTTCACGATTTTGCAAGTTGCAACTTCCAAAAGTGTTCCGGAGCTGACATGTTTTTACGATTTTGACTTCCAAATGTGCTTCGCGCCTAGGTTTTTTAACGATTTTTGCACACACCTTCCGCCACAGTGGTCCGCACCCGCCGCTTTAGCGAGGTACCCTTCTGGACCCTCATGATGCACAAAACCTTGCAAAACATAGCATTTCGCGACTTTCCTAACATTTTGGCGCACTCGCACTCTCATCTTTCTCACATCTCTTCTTTCTCGCATCTGCATAGGCGATCTACCCTAGCTGAGTTGTCCATATTGTCGGAAGTTAGACTTCTAAACTTCCTTCGAATATTGACCCATGGCCATATTTACAATGCCGAGATCATGAGGCGGCGCTGCCATCTGTGGAAATCTTCGTCCAAGGTCTGCAGGCCCATCGAGAACGGGGAGTACCTGGCAGGGACCCCCCAGCAACACGGAGCCACAGACGCCGTGAGATCTGCAAGGTGTTGGTGTGTTGCACGCTTGTGCAGCGGATGGATTGTTCTTAGGATTCACACCGAAGATCATACAGATAGATGTGTACTGCACTTGCAGTATATATATATATATATATTTGCAAGGATTTGGTCCATCTCCCTCCGCCACCCAAACTAATACTTAAAGCGGCTGGGAATGCTTGACCAATGTTCGTCGCAACAACTTTTGATAGTTAGTACATGTTGCCAGGAGAGAACAGTCATCCAAAAACACGTAGATGTTCAGTTTGTAGAATGGAGTTCAGATGAGTTCAGTTACTTGCGCGGCAAGTGTCTTGCTTCAAATTCTTGCGACGCAACTGAGATCGGCCCAAGGGAAATCGGGACTTCTGTGAATGGCAACAGGGCTCGAATGCGCTTAGCACATCTAAGCACCCACATCTGATCACAATGGTTAAGTTATGCCTTAAACTGGTTGATTCCACATCTATATGCCGAATTGGTTCTCTGTGAATGGTTGTTGATACCTGGTCCTTGTTCTGAAGTCATAGGCCTGTTATTGGCTGGCTATATCGTCATTCCTAGCTGTTCATGCGGAATTCATTCGCCAAGTCTGTTGGCATCGCCTGATACTTGGGCAGTTGCACAACCCATTGGATCCATGTCACCAACAAAAACCACCACCGCCACCCAGGCTGGAACTGTGCGAAGGTACAATCCAAACAAAGGCCCAGGGGCAGGGAAGATCAGGTGACACCAACAGGAGTATGACATCTTAACAGGGGTACAACTACTTAGAATGGTACAACCTGTTGCAGTAATCAACATCATCGGCCAAAAAGGTTGACTCATATGAACTGATCAATCATGATACCATGGTGCCACATGCTTGAGCGACTTTAGCAACCATAAGCGAGCTCCAAATTCGAACTGTTGATGCTTGTGAGGGATTACTCCTGACCTGCATGAAATCGCATCATCCAATGAGTAAGAATTCCTCTTAGCCAATCCTAGGTGATCACAACTTCATTTTGTGACACACTGGGGGGAACAAATTCACAAGGGATCCTGTTTCCTCGTGCAACCAGCTAGTGCTACACCGGGCAAACCTATGCATATTTCGGGTATATGCGATTAGTTCTTTCACCTCGGGGTACAAGCAATGATGAGAAAACATCAATGTGGGATGGGTGCGCTGGTGAACGTCCCAAAAATCAACTTCATGACTTCATGCGGTAAACTTATATATAATCAAACCTCTTTGTTGAGATGTTTTCAACTCCCCAAGTCTAGGGTGGGGGTAGTCTCATCTACCCAAGGGGATGGGCCCCACGGGCTGCACCCTCCTCAGTTGGCATCAGATCCCTTGGATGACACGAACCCCACCGACCTCGCCGCAGGTTTTGGATTCTTCGGCGTGGAAGGCAGGTCGCAGGACAGCTGCGGACCTGAGGGATACCTGAGCAACGGCTTTCACAGTCGGGGGTGACAGCAACGACTGGCGATATGAATATATACAGAGATATACTATATTACACACATAATATGTATATATATATATATATGTATGTGTTTATTTGTTGGTTTATTTATTTATTTATTTATTTATTTATTTATTTATTCTGCTATTGCACATTCACACATATCTACAAATAGATGTTGATGTACATAAACATGCAGCATCTTTCTGCATACATATATGTATTAATTAACATATATCTATTTCTTTTCACACGCATGTATATTCCTTGTTTGTGTTTTCATCTCTGATTCCTGCCTGAAAGTGATGTATCTCTTCTGCAAGTAGATTCAAACAGTTTTTGCTGCAAACACCCCTAGTGCAGCGCGAATTCAAGCTCACGTATGTTTTTGCTGAACAAGAAGCAGATCACTCTAGTTGTGATGGGTTGGATATAAGCGCGTGTTGTGGGAACGCGACTATGCACAATTTGGTAGAGGTGGTTGCATATTCGATGTGGAAAGAACAAGCAAAGGCCTTACACGGAAACATGAGTCAAAGTACAGAAGTTGGTCAGTTGAGACATACCAGGAAAGAGGCTTGTTACATGTATGCATCTTGGTATTCTAGTATGTTTCCTGATAAGTTGTTTGGTAAAAGCATCGGTGCACAAAAATCAGTGCAGCGCCATGCTAGCAGCATCTTAGTGCCTGCTGCCGTCGTGCTTTTTTCATGCGTTGGCGGCAGGACGTCTACTTCCAGAAGTCGTCTCTGCCGGTTGACCTTCAGGACGCGGCCAAACTGACATTGCTGTTTCATCAATGTCTTTTTGGGGATTGTTGCTTGATTATTTTTCTTTTAAAGCATGTTGCTTTGATTTATTTGTTCGGTTCTTGCTTTGTTGCTTCTATTGGGTTGTGTCTTCTTTTTTACTTTCGTTTCGACTTCTTGCTTTCTTACTTTCGTACTTTCGAAACCGACGACCCAAAATCATGAACCCTTGGCGAACGCCAGCGGAAACAAAGTAACAAGAACACCTTAGCGAGGAGCAAGCCCCGCGGAAGCTCTACGCATGATGTTGTGAATGCAAGGAACAAACCCCTTGTCATTGTGAAATTATTTGGAACTTGCAAAGTGGGCCCCCAACCACTTATAAGTTGGGTTATAACCCCTACCACTGGTAGTTAACCCTAGTTAGATTAGTTATAAGCCAACTTAAAAGTGGTTGGGGGCCCACTTTGTAGCTCAAAAGGATCGTTTTGGATCCGCCATCTCAATAGGGTTTCCAACTCTTCCGCCCAGGCACCTGCAGCTGGGGCTCACATCCATTGCTGATCAACGGGTTTCTGCTGAATCGACCACAGCCCCCTGAAGTAGTGGTTTCTCGACCCTTGACGTGGTTGATTCCAAGCGAGATTCGTTATGAATGGGGATAGATTTCGTGGTTGACGTGGCGATTGGACAGAACATTGCAGAAACGAGTGGGCAGATGGACGTTGACATCCCAAGATCTCTCAAGTCATCACCAACTTCAGGGTATGGACACAGTGACGAGGTGTTTGGTAGTAATCAACCACATCAACATGATGCAATGGTCGCAACGCGCGGCCCAACCGCTGAAGATAGACATAGTGGTGTTTGATCTTGATTCTTTTGGTATACCGCATGCAGTAGGGGACTTTTTAACATACACCATATCTTGTATCTATACAAATTGCCTACCCATCTACCTAATATTAGGCGATAGGCGCATGCATGTAGAAATGATTGCGCGCAAAGTTTGGAGTATGCGTAGCAGGGACAGACGGACCCACGGCTTGTGCGATTCGCGAGGAGTCGAACGCAGTTGAAGGTGCACAGGTGGGCAACTCGGGTGGAAATGATCAAAAATCAGCCATGGTTGCAGGTCATAGTCCTTGCTGTTGGCGTCCCAGACCTCCAGATTCATTGACCAACAAGAAGAGGGGACTAAGAATAGGACGGGGACTAAAACACATGGTCGTTAGTCAAAATCCTGGTTCCCCCTCAAATCATCCAATGATTGTTTTTAGTAAACCAACCATTTTCGGATTCCCGATTCGAAGAAACACTTGGAACACTCACAAACCAACCATAAACCAACCATCTTTATCACTGATGATTTTTGGTTCATGGTTGTTGCGATGGGAACACTATCCCCTCAGAACCCTTGAATCGTAGGACCCACGGCCGCGATGGTTTGTCCGCCATTCCCTGGCTCCGCTTCCGCTGGCAGTTCCAATTTATGGTGAATGTCATGGGCGGAAAACCTCAAGCTCAGGACGCAGATGATGGAATGTGTGATAGCCAAGCGACGACGAATGATTGTTAGGTGATGGTTGTTGGTTACTGGTTTGACACTGGTTAAAGCATGGTGAATGAGAGGTACAAAATGATCGATGCTGGTTGAATAGCGGTTATTGGATGGTTGAGTGATGGTTCATGCACGGTCAAATGATGGTTCAAGATGGGCTAGTTCATGGTTTTCAGCCAACCCTAACCATGGGACTGATCCCAGCGATCGTTGCGACATACCCAGCAATAGCAGGCATGTAAATATTAAACCGGTAATCCTGATTTATGCTCAATATGGCTATTGACAATTACAAAGTGTCAAAGTCATAGTCTTTCAGCTGACAGAGACTAGAAAAACGGTGGTGGAACCCTGTTAAGGTTTGACAATAGATGATGAACCCCCCCAGTTCGCTCGTTGGTTTCCCAGTTGGATCATGGCTTGGACCAGGGGGGTACCAGCATTTATGGATACACGCAAATGACCTAAAGAAATATCATGGCTCAATATAGATCACATACTTAGATGGGATCCTTTTGGCCAGCTAAACGCTGATGAATTCCAGGTCATGGACACTCCTATCACTGATGTTTTATGGTCGTGGGCCTGTGGATCAAACCCAGCATTGTCTTTGACATCTCAAATGCTTTCAGAACAGGCACATTTCTTAGGATGTGAACTATCCTAGTCTTGCCAGGCTTTGTCTAGACCCATACCCACAGTCGACAAAGCGCCAGCAATCACTCAAGTACGTGTATACCATCTATCGATACACGTGCACGCACCTGATACTCCAATGAAGAGATGATTGATATTGATTCCCTGATTCCCCAAATGACCATCACTGTGTCGGGAACCATCAGTACCAGCGAAAACAGGTCTCTTGGGATACCAGGTGCAGAATAACATACGCTAGCAACTTCGAGCGAAGAAAGGAAAGCAGGGGACATACACCTATACATGACCCCCAAGACGTGTGTCTGGTAGATCCACAGAAGCACAAACCATCCCAAGTTCTTGCAATAGCTGTTGTGTTTGATCATCTCAAATCTCGGGGTTAACTCTGATGGATCTCACGTTAAGGGTAAGCATGTGCAGACCGTGACTCCGGATCGCCCCAACTATCAACAGCCGTCCATGACCGTACGTTAGCCAGGATATTGTTCGTATCATTATAATGCATCGGCTATGAGAGCCATCATGGGCCATCAATAATCATCAGCAACCATCAATGACCCTCAAAAACCGCATTGTCCCTTCTATTGCTGGTCATCTCCCCGTATGATTGGCAACCAACATGAAATGTCAGTTTTAATCATCAACCATCAACAAGTGCTGCTTAGTATCCCCTGCTGTTGCTTAGCATCCGCCACAGTAGGCAGATATCATGAACCAGCAATATCAACCATTGTTTGCCACCCGTAATCATCATTGTTCATCACAATTCCTCAATGCTTTATTGCTTAATCAACCATCACTATAAACTATGTGAATCCACATAAACCATTAGTTCTCATATAAACCATGTAAACCATTCGTCGAACATTATGATTCATGGTTGGTATCCCTTACAAGAATAACCCCTCAACCATCCATGAATCACTGTAAAGTTGATCAGCATCCAGAACGTCGTGAAACGCGCTCCATACGATCATCAACCAACGGTTCAGC
>VSDK01020813.1:15145-63907 GCA_009767595.1 Symbiodinium kawagutii
TTTAAATTGATTTCAATTGTTTTTAAATTGATTTCAATTGTTTTTAAATTGATTTCAATTGTTTTTAAATTGATTTCAATTGTTTTTAAATTGGTTTCAATTGTTTTTAAATTGATTTCAATTGTTTTTAAATTGATTTCAATTGTTTTTAAATTGATTTCAATTGTTTTTAAATTGATTTCAATTGTGTTTAAATTGATTTCAATTGTTTTCAAATTGCTTTCAATTGTATTTAAATTGGGGGGTTCCAGGCTTGGGGGGGGTACCCTTTGTGAGCTTCTAAAAAATTGTTTTTTGATAGATTTTCAAAAGGCGGTTAGTAAAGAAAAACACAGACTTTTTTGGGAAATCTGAGCCCACTAGCCATGAGTAGTAATAGAACTAATAAGCAAACTAATTAAAACAAATTTAAAACTAATCAAACAGTCAATTTCAAAAAAATTTAGGGATCCAGAGGGGTTTGATTAACTAGGGGGGATTTTTGGCTGTCCTTATCTTATCTGGGGGTGAAATCAGCACCTAATTAACTTTAGTAAGGACCAGGGTCCAGGATTGAGGAGGGGTTTGATTAACTAGGGGGGTTTTATTAATCCTGACTATGCATTAAAGCCATTCAAGTTTTGGCAAGGGATCCATGTTTGCCACCAAGATGATTGATTCAGCATGATATGACAAGCAATTACCGCAACATCAGCTCGTAGGCATACAATTCTTTTCCACAAATGAGCTCATCTTACAAGTATTGCTGATTCCAAGTAGTATTTTCAACCACAATTCAAAGTCTAAGATATTAGAACTAGATTATTCCTGACCAAATTCTAATTCACCAAGACTATCGGCTACTAGATTTGCCCACGGGGACAGGACCTGCAGCTCCTTGAACTTGGCACTGCCAAGAGACCTGCCAGCGCAATGGCACCTCCCAGAGGAGCGTCGGTTCGTGGTGGATGTGCTGGCGGATTCAGACTGCAATGTTTCATGTTTATATATGATTAATGTTGGTTTCTGATTAGTGTAACCCCCCCTAAAGTAATGAAAATAGATGAAACCAACAGGTAGATACTAATCAGAAACCAACATTATATGGTTAACTACAGATGAACGACTGGGTTAACTAATGGTTATAGTCATAACGGTTTATTCATGCTATGGTTTACACATGGTGAGGTACTGGTTTATTCACGCCAACTAAATGCTCTACATGGTTCACTATGTTCACTAGTGGTTTGTTCTTGCTGACTGATGGTTGATATGCTAAACTAATGGTTTCTATGATTTACTAGCGGTTTACGAATGTACACTTATACTGGGGTTGGTCATTGATGGCATGAGGTCAATGGTAAATGTTCAGAAGAGCTACATGGTTTAATCATGTAACAATCACCATGGTTCATGTTTAGGATGCCAAAGAATGGTGGAGAATGGTTAATTGCAGTTGATAGTGGTTCATTGTCATTTTTATAGTTCCCCTCTTGATCGATAGTATCACACTTTAAAAAACATGTATTTGGAAGAGGAAACGACATTCGATAGAAGTACGGTTGCAGCTGCGGTGAACACAACCATTAGTTGGCCATTGGTTAACTATGGATAAGATTGGATAAGTATGTATCATCCAACTGTCAACAAACAAACCAGAATCAACCGGGAGTAAGATTCTTCTAGCGCAAAAATGCATCAGTAGCGGCTACCAATCCTTTGCCAGTCCGTGCGTGGAGGGTGCATCAACGAACATAGCGAACGAACTGAAGGGACCTGCTTTTGATATTCACCAAATCACTGGGTCCAAGTTGTAAGCATTTCACCCTGCTGATTGAAGGACCCGAGGTATCGCCCATGTTTCCTGCGTGCGATGAACCATGGAAACAACTGTTTGGATAGGTGATCATACCACTCAGCCCAGGTTGAAGGGGAGCTGATATGGCTTTGGCTTCATCCAGCGGTGAACGCCCCAAGACTTGGACCTAGAAACTGTGAACAGCTGGGAGTACCAGGGGCACCAGCCATTTTTCTACAGTGGAATTGCTTGATTTTTGGCACCGATCGAAAATTGGGCACTGCATGCGCCCCACCGGCGGGTGTTCAGTCTTCATGGCCCACCCAGCTGCATTGGCCGGGCCATCCACAGGGGCTCATCGCACCGAGTCTGCCCAACAATTTAGCAGTTTCGCCCTTGACCTTTTGAAGGAACCAAGGAGGGCGAATCATCAGCAGAGTTGGTTCCCCGGCCCTTGAAGAATGTATCACGGTTTGTTGGCGAACCATGGCTATTCCGGTATGCCAATTGGGCCATCAAGACCTGCAAGAAAGGTGTTGCATTGCAGGACTGCCCTCCGTGGTCCCCAAATTTGTGCGATATGGATATTGTCAAGTCTCTGGTAGTTGCTTACCTTCACACGAAACTAATCAATTTTTATTGCATGTCATTACATCATAATATATCAGCATGCATATGGTGGTTTCTTAAAATAGGGGTACCCCCAAATCATCCCATAGTCATGATTGTTTATTAGTAAACCAACCATTTTGGGGCTCCGTATTTTGAGAAACCTCCATATAGATCGAGAGAACTCGAATGAGTTCCCAGCAGACTGATCAGACGGATCCTGTGCAGCAAAGTCCCACCTCCAGACATCCGCGTCACGCCAGGTTCCGGCCGGGCGAGCCTCCCCAGGCCAGCGGAACAGGGGAAGATATCAGCGGCGGTACCAGGTGATTGTAGGGGATAATAACCAACAATAGCAAGGAAAATCATGGATGATACCATGGTGAATGATGGTTGAACGAAGCTGGAATTGAACAATCACGATTTTCTATGGCGATTGGCAGATGATCGTTGACCATGAAAACTGAGGTTGGAAAACGAGCGGTTTCTTTGGTGGAAAACTTTCACGAAAGCAGGTTACCAGTGCTGATACCTGCTGGGGTGGTTGGTTCACGAACGAACCGGCTCATGGTTTGCCAGCAAGCAGCGCTTGATTACTAGTCTACTCAGACAAACCCGGCGGCTATGCATTTGTTTGTTGCTTTTAGCGAGAACAATGGGTATAATGTCCCTCCACCAGTTGAAACTTAAGAAGGTTTTTAGGAAGAGTTGATTCTCTGATACCAGCAATAGGTCAGTAATTTGCTTGTAGCGATGGCAAATGATTTGTAGCAATACAAGTAGCCATGGCTTTGACCATAGGTCTAATGTGCAGCACAGTCATCGATGACAGCGCTTGACAATGGTCAACAATAGGCAGGAGCTGAGAATGTTGGCAGGAATGGTTGAAACAATGGCCAATAATGTATAGCTGTAAAACTGTGAAGCTAGGCTCGTAATGATGACCGTACCAAATCTACCATGGCTAGCTGTAACCATGGTTCATGTAGCACTTGTACAAGCAGCGGCTGTTCATATCCAACCACTGGCAATGGTTTGTCAGGATGGTGCTTCTATGGATTGGCGGGTGGTGCTTCTTTCCATCAGCGGAGTTTTGATAGTTTGAATAAAGATGTATACTGTAGAATGCATAGCCATGGAACATAAATCATCACCGATAAAGCCACCAAAGTTGCCGCAACATTTAGTTGGCACTGACAGCAGTCCAACTGTACCAGGTCGCTAGTTGCATCTAGTTGGTGATGTTGGAAATGGCTAGTGATTATACCAACGATGTCTTAAAATTGCTAGTCACCAAATTGTACGACTTGCGGTTTGCGCCCACGGGTAGCAATCGTTGTTGGTGAGAAATCGCAAGATATGGCAAGTTCTTCACTGTGGGCTTGCAGCAGTTCTATGGGGCTTTCTTTATCTGGCGATTTTTGAATTATAGTGCTCATTGTTAATATTAACTTAATTAACTACTGTGGTTAGTTGTCATTGATATGCTGTTGTCAATACAATTTGTTTGCTGGTGAACAAGCATTTACACGCAACGTGACAGTGAGAGGTTGGCAGTCAGCAAATATTCAAGACTTTGACCAAGACTAATTAACGATGATGAACCATTGGTTGGAACCACACATGGTCGAGGGTAACAATTGGAGACCATCCAACAAGGAAAGAGGGTGACCACATGACAGTGGATCAGGTGTACAGCGGCTTCATTTGACTGTTCTAACATCGGGGGGTTGACAACCCAACGCTATTGCTCAATGCGGACAATGAAGAGTCCAAATATGGTGGTTTCTCAAAATGGGGGTACTCCTCAATCACGACTATTAACATCTATAGTAATAAACCCTTCATTTTTGGGGTTCCCGATTTCGAGAAAGCACCACATGAGCAACCTAGATGGTTCGTGGTTCCCTGATTTGCAATCGGTTCACATGGCTTCTAAAAACGGTGAATCCTCAGATTGACGGAGGTTCCTTATGTTGGATGCCAGACTGCTCGCCACTGTTACCACCACCGTGCTGTCCAGCCAGTTGACCATCCAACGTCGAAGTTGTGACGATCTAACACGCTTGGGATCGGTGGGGTGGTAGACGCGGTGTGGATGGTGTCTCTCAGCTAGAATGCAATGAACATGTGGATGGTAACCAAATGTTGACCATACGAAGAATTTCAGCTTCGAATTGCGCCTGATTTCAGGGATGCTAAGCACTCGTGGATGTCCTTATAGCCGCATAGGGTGGGAGTGAGCCAGGTATGAGCAGCGGATGACTTCTGGGTAACCATGATTGATGATGATGGTTGATCATTATCATTGATCGGCGGTACTGTTGGCTGATTATATTTGATCATGACAATTCATGACAATTCATGATGGCTCACCGATAAACATCCCAAAGAATTACTCCTGGTGATAGCCCCAAGTACTCCTGATGGTTGATATCGGTTGATATTGGTTGCTAGTTGTTCACAGTGATTGATCGTGACGATTCAGCTCTGATGATCTGCAGCTGGCAGGGCATGGCGAACGGCAATGGCGCGCTGAACCCCTATGCCAACCAGATGGGTGGCCGGCAAATGGGAGGAGGCCCCATCCTGGCCTCGAGGCGCCGGGGGTTGGACAAGGTTGGTTCTGTGGTTGGATCGGGCCGAGCCTTGAAGTTGATGGTGCAGTCTAGGGCTAAAGGAATGCCTTCTTGGCTGAGAGAACCATGGAGAACCATGAGCTTGAAGATGACTCAATTTTTTTAGGCATATCAAAATTAATTACATGTCTAAAATCAGGAAAATCCAATCCTTGATGATTGTTCGAAGGTCTTCATGTCCAAACGTCTCTTGATGTCCACAAAAGCATCACAAGTTGGTGGCTTTAAACATTGTTATCATTGTTACTTTCCCCCCCAATAATAGGGACCGTCGGTTGATTATCTCACATTTTTTCAGAGGAGTTGAATTTTCACATAACCATTGTAGTGGAGTAAGGGGCGACTTCTCTAGAACAACCAAGAGTCCTAGTAGACCCACCTGCTGAAAGATATTCAGTGCACATTCATGCTTGGTGGACCAAGCACACCACATCCCTTACTAAGTTGCATTTATTACCCATGGTCATCTAATCCTACCCAACGTTCACATCACTATTTCACCATCGGGTTGGGGACACATGATGTATGGAAAGCAATCCCCTGCTATAACTAGTGTTACCCCTAGATACCCTAGTAGTTACACATAGTAACCCTAGTTGACCCTGGTTACTATATCTGGTAGTTACCCTAGTTGACCCTCGTCATAAGCTAACAACATCTGCCAGTTTCCCGAGTTTCATTGGGCTCAGGCCTCCTGGTTCTGGTTGCCTTCTCCCAGCCCCAAAAACCGGTCCACGCCTCCCCGCACATAGTCATTTTGCGCATCGGTTCAAATCTTAAACATCATGACCCCTCATCAACCAGCACTGGCCATTCCTTTTGGAAATCATTGTAAACCGTGAGTCATCACTAAGTATTATAAATAATTCAACGTTATGAACGATCATTACCAATTTGTATCATTAGATCATAGTTAGCCGTTATGAAACTATCAATCAGCATTGGCTATGATCAACTGTCATTCACAACCTGTTCACCATTCATGATTAACCATTCGCAAACCAAAAGCCAACCATCATTAATTAACCCTCAACTGTCCAAAATCAGCCATCATTGACACTAACCACTCGCCAAAATCCTATCATTAAGGAGCCATGATTAACCCGAATTTTGACCAAGAATTGATCAACTGTCCAAGAGTCAACCATCAATTGAGCATTGATTGGTCCCCAATGAATGATTAACCAGCTGATTGGCCATCAATTAATCATGGCTAATGCTTAACCAACAGTTGATCAACCTATCAATCCCTCAATTGGCCAAGCATCAAGGATGGTTAGCCCAATCCCTGGTTTAGCTACTCCAAGCATCAATCCCTCAATTGCTCAGTTGATCAACCCATCAACCCACGATTGGCTTGGCACGAGCGAAGCATCAAGCAGGATGACCTCCGCGTCGTGAGGCCATTGATGAGCGCGCCTCAAGCGATGGCGAGATCCACTGGGACCATCCGAGCGGGTCCACCGCAAGGACCAGGCGCGTTGCAGACGCAGTGAGGACGGGGTATGATGGGTGCACCATGTGGTTTTTATGTGGTCAATAACCCAACATGACCAGGTTTTTTACGGTTTTTATGTGGTTCTGGTTGGTTCATAGCGGTGAGAACGGGTAATAATAAAACTAGAAACTATTGACCGGTTAGTCATGGCTCATAGTGAGTCATGGCTCAGGAGTGGTTTGTAGTTTTTAGTGGTGACTAATGGTGAACAGTGGTGTTTGCGCGGTGAATAGTGTCTTTTAGAAGGGCTAGTGGTGGTCAATAGTGAGTCATCCGTGGTTAGTGATGGTTGATGATGATTAATCACAGCGGCAACATGATAGTGGTTCAATCATGGGTAGAGGGCAATCATGCTTGATATTGATGCTCGATGATGCTTACTCGCAGTATCTAGTGGTAGATAATGATGGGGTTGACTGTCGTGGTGAACGGTTCACGATTGATGCTGATGATGATGGTGATGATGATGGTGGTGGGTCTTTTACCATGGTGGATAATTAAGAACAGTCTGGGGGAGTTGAGTGAGGGGTATCTCCATTATGGCAATCTCTGAGTCAATGCGTCAATCGTATGGGACTGTTGGCACGTTGGTACCCCGAAACCGGGTTCGACTTATTGGTGGACAACGCATATTTGGGTGTGTATTAAAATGAGCGGACATGCTCCGTGCAATTTTCTTGTGGATAGACGGCGGTTTTCGGTGCATGTGTTTTGTATGTTTCGGTTTTTGGGGTGTGGCGTTTGCCTAAGTTTAAGGGTTGCAAGTTCTTTTGCTTTGGCGGCACCCCACTAATAGAAAAGTAATCTCCTTGCTGGGCATCGCCTATCCACAACAGGTAGTACTATGTATTTAGTACCATCCTGCTAGAAAAAACACACACACACACATCTGCCATCATTCGCAAGACTTTATCATTATCTTGGAGTGTAGAATTTCCTCATGTTCAATAATTCATTACATTTAGATCATTAATCATCTTGGAATGTAGACTTTCCTTCTGTTCAACAATTATTTAGATCATCTACCTATTGGGGATGGTCCAATCTGCATTGGGGGCCCAGCTTGGTGCTTCACCACTTGTGGGATCACGACTTGGTAGGTCGGCCGAAGGCACCACCAGGATGTCATAGGGGCATGGCCCTACGGTCTTGAAACCAACAGTTGGAGAGCTTCCTATCAACAGGAAGCACCATGTCCCCAGATGGCTATGGGTCAATATTATCCAACCAACTAATGGTGGACAATAACCAACAAACCATAGGGAAACCAATGGTTGATGATAGGAGAACCAGGGGTACGGGGTTTTGACCCACAGCCAGATGAATTTTCCTACTAATTACATTGGCAACTGTAGGGCAACAATTTTTGAGAAACCTCTGTGGGAATGCCCCTTTCAACCGATCCATTTCTGGGTTGCAGGGGTACGACTTTGTGGTAGGAAGCACCTGGCAAACTCAGAATATGTGCAAGCTATGCTGGGAGGTAGGTGCTCATCCTATCAAAACAACTCCGTGTAGCTTGCTTGGTACACTCTGACATGTTGCCGACCGTCAGTGAGATTGAGTGAACATCACAGCTTCTTGACGGATCTGTTTCACCTGTTAATCTTTGGGATGTTCTTTTGGGAGTGTGATCTTAACCTACCACATGGCTGTTACATGCTGTTACCCTTTCATCATCCCTCAGACTATTATTTGTTTTTGCGAGAGGAAATTAAAATCGTGGTGCTAACCAAGCAGATGATCCCAAGCTAAACGTGAAGCAGGTGATTTGCCCAGATTGGGTTCAGCTACAACCTGCTACACCCAGCTGGGCTCCCACCAGCTTCAGCTCCAGGTCGTGCGGTCAAGATGGAGAGGCACCAAGGATCGGTGAAGTCCTTCAATCCGCAGAAGGCCACCAGCGCCGTCCGGGCATCGCCCCTGGTGATGAAACTTTGCCCAGCAAGATCCACCGGGCGAAATCTGCGCCAGGAATTATTGAATGTTTAGGGTTTAGGGTTTTAGGGTTTTAGGGTTTAGGGTTTTAAGGTTAGGGTTTAGGGTTCATTGTTTTTCTTGATTCATTATCAACACCTGAATTGAGCTGTCGACCATCCACCATCCATCATGAACACCTGAGCAATGACCAATTTGCAGCACGTTGACGGGTCCAAGGCATGTTGATGGGAGTTGCTCCGCTCCCAAGACCCCAGAAATTTGGCCGAAGGCTGGCGAAATCATATATGGTTGTTTCTCAAAATGGGGGTACCCAAAAAATCTTTTGTTTATTACTATGAAGGGTCAATGTTGGATGATTTGTGTGGTCCCTCATTTGGAGCAAGCACAGCTAGTGGAACAGGACTACGAATCCATGTGATTTGCTGGACGTTTCGTAAGCTGGAGCAATAGTATCCCTCCAGTTCAACCTCACGGATTTTTAGCCATTGCCATGGCGTGCTTTCGCTGCGTTGCTGAATCAAGATTCCTAACTCAACATTATTTCCGTATCATTTATCCAGACAACATTCATCAAGATTGTAGTTTGTTGTTATTTTCCCGATGTCCATCGTGGCAAGACGCTGGTTTGTGTTGTAGTAGTGATCTCATCAATCATGGTCAGTATATCGAGTGTAGTGACACCTGTCATAAGTAGAGTAACGAAAATGATCATGGCAATCACAGTCGATGTAAATCTATTTTGATCATAACTTTACTGAGATAGTCCGTGACCACGGTGGTAAGGGCCATCATGCCATGGTGACAACGATGCTGGTCAATAGTGGCGATGTTGCAAAGATTGAAAAAAATAGGACAAGTACACCGCATAGCAGGCAAGTTTGTCATAATATCATCATTGATCAGAGACATGGTGAGAATGGTGATAATCCAGATGAATGGTCGAATATGGCTCCGCTTTGAAACACTTGGAATCGATAACCATCCCACACACACACACACGCACACACACACACACACACGCACACCCAGAATTCACCGGGGGAAAAACAGTAACTGCGCGGACATACCGAGATTGTTTGTTGGCTTTTGAAATTCTTCCTTATCAATGTCAATGCCTATCATCAAACAC
This sequence comes from Symbiodinium kawagutii, assembly GCA_009767595.1. Lineage (NCBI taxonomy): Eukaryota > Dinophyceae > Suessiales > Symbiodiniaceae > Symbiodinium > Symbiodinium kawagutii. The sequence continues at coordinate 24,739 of VSDK01020813.1, forward strand.
TATCAACCATTGGCGACCATTCTTGACCATCGTTTATTCATTGTTATGCATGAGATTGCCATTCTCAATCTATCATTATTAATCAATCAGAAGCTAGCAAACATTGTCAGCCATGATGAACCATATAATACAGAACGGTAACGGTGATATTCACCATTTTAAACCACCATTGACCATTATTGCGACATTACTCAACCCCACCATATCTTGGATGATCATCCCATTTTGTAAGTGTTTAGTAACCATGGTTTTAAGATGTTTTGAGACTCTTGTCAATGGTCCAATTGGGGTACTAACCTCGGTCACTTTGTAACCAACCATGGTTTTAACTGACTCATCAGTGGTACCCATCTAGTAAGTGTTTAGTAACCATTGGTACCCATTTAGGGCACCTGGTTGATGGTTTTAAACATGTTTGATTTTTCCCGGTGATTCTCGAACGCCTGGTTGCCTAGTAGTGACCATCACGAACCATTAATCATCATTAACCATTGACGAATCAACCAACCACCAACACCATTAACCATTAAACATCATGAACCATTAACCATCATTAACCATTTTTATTACCATTAACCATTTCATGACGGGGTGGCTGTTCGCACCACCAACCAGGTACCCATGGTCGCTAGCCACGGTATCATCCACTGGAAGCGGCTCCGCCGCCCGGGTGTGTCCGTCGTTGTCCAGTGACGTTGCTGGGCTGCACCGAGAGGAGGACGCCATTCCCGGTGGACAACCATGGCCACGAAGCACCGGTGGGTTTGAGAAGCACATTAGCAAGGGTTTATAAGGGTTTATAAGGGTTTATAGGGGTTTATAGCGGGTGAAAATTGTTTAATAATGCTTACTAATGGACAAGACGGCTAATGATGGTCAATAGATGTCAACACTGCTTAGTCAATAATGGAGACAATGCAGCGACAACAGCCGGCAAAGTTTGTGCACACAAGTTTCACAGAAGTCTTTGATGGCGAAGAAATGCGAAGACCCAATGGGAGCTTGATGATAATACAGTCAGCCATTATCAACCATCATCCCATGCCAGTTTCAAGATACAGGATTTCGGGAAAAGACTCACATACAGCATGGGGAGTTGTCGGTCAGACATGACAAAACCCTTTGGATATAAAGCATCTTGGCTAGTGTGAAACTGACACTGTTATTGACTGAACAACATTGGCGATGCACAGATATTGATGGACTGATAGGCATGGAGTTTGATTGATCCCATGCAGTCGAGAGTAAAAGCCACCATGGACACACATCTCTTTTGGGAATTTCCCCAGCAGTTTTGGCCTGAGTGTATGCAGTACGGATACTGTACCTAGGGGTATATCACGGGTTTTGAGTTCGAGTCCATTTCTTGAAAGTTTTGCAGTTGTGATTGATCACCTTCAACCAGATCAAACTGTTTTTTCCATTGGGTTTTCATCACTTCCAGTTCGAGGTTTACTTCAATGCGAAGATTCTACCAGAGCCCTTCCGGACCATCCCGCTGGAGCATCGACAGGTGGAGCTTGGGGTCGATCGTATTTAGAATGAGCAGCTCCCCACGAAAAAAGGTCAGTTGGGGTGTCATGAATACAATACTGGTTGGTGGTTTTAAACATGTTTTGTTTTCCCTAGTAGCTGTTCACAAATGGTTGGTTGACAAGCATATTTTTCAAAGGGGCTGAAACCGCCAACTAGATATAAAACATCCCTATTCTTGTTCATTATCATCCCTTATAACCAATATCAACCATGATCAGGCCACGATGAAGTGGCATGAACCACAATTACGAAATAGGAGCCAATATGAATTTATAAACAGTTTCCAAAGCATTATTGATAACCATGGACAACCATTACCATTAATGATTCAATAACCGTTGTTAATAACCACTTCACAAGGATGAACCATTCCCATTAACAAATACCATCAATAACTACCATTAGCTACCACTATCAAACCACCAGCATTCAAAATTCTAAGCGCATTATCAATCACCCGACTGACCTCCCCACAGCCGAGACCTGGGGCTTGGATCATGTGGTTCGGTACCGAGAAAGGCTTATGAAACAGGTAATGAATGGATTAGTTATGGTTGATTGCCATATGGTGGTTTCTCAAGCCATATGAGACCCCCAAGCTATGGTTGGAGTTTAGTACTACTAAAGAACTATAGATGGATGATTTAGGGGTACCCCCATTTTGAGAAACACCCATATGGTGATGATTACCTATTTATTACCTGTTAGTTGAAATGATTAACAGGTAATTATGGTTGATTTATAGTTGATTACCTATTAGTTTTGGGTGATGAATGATTAAATTTGATCCATATCCTTGATTATTCGTCGATATACTTGAGTGCTATCTTTCTGTAGTTGATTCATACTTGATTACCTATTAGTTATCGTTGATTGATGATTGAATACTATATTTGGTTAGTAGTTGATTAATAATTGATAGATAAGCTGCTTAAACATTGATTGATGGTTAATTCATGTTTCATTGGCGGTTGATTCACTCTTGCTGTATTGTTGAGATTGCAATCAAATTCGCGAGTTGATACTTCTTTTTATATATACTGCATTTGTTCGGGAAATTTTCATATTTCCTTTTTGATATTATATTCTTTAAATATACATATATATCTTAATTGAATTGTTTATCAACAGGTACCAGAATGAAAGCTGGTCAACTGCTTCGGCGTTCAGTCTTTGGTTGTTTCCTATTAACTTAAGAAATGAGTCAAATATGGAGACGGGGTTGTTCAAAAGGCTATTTTTCATGAAAACGAACACCATGAGATGCCGGGGTCCCTTCCATAGGACGGATCCGTGTACCTCTTGCATAATTGTTGTTTGCCGGCAGGTCTAGGTACACCTTTTCCTCGTGTTTATATATGGTTGTCATATGACATATAAAGATACATATTCAATCATGTATATATATATATACATGCATATGGATTTGTTTAATCATGTATGCACCACTGGAACACCGGGATATATCTAAGGTGGACCTATCTCTACTTGATCATTGAGCAATACACCACACGCTTGGCACGGTGCGCCTTGCGCTCCAGCTGGCTGCTTCGGCACCAGGTGTCCTTCACTGTGAAATACACGCCGGATGGCAAAGCTCAAGCCGGCGAAATGCAGGTGGGGTAGCCATGGCATCATGTCGTACAACACGAGAGTCCAGTGGAATCGCATCACCGGTTAGTGTAAAACAAGCGTCCAATGGATGGATGTAGGCAACGTGGCTGTGGGTACAACCAAATAACATGCTTGGTTCTGGTTGATAGACGTGGTGATCTATGCTAGTTGGTGTGATTGCTGATGACCACCAGCAGCTCCAGAGATATCTTGTGAGTTGACAAGGGCCTATGATAAGCTACTGCTTGCCCCAATGGATTGGGATGTGAACCAAGCACTGAGTGGATTGGAAAGCTGAGAATTTGAGGGTGACGACCTGATCCTTATCCATGGCAGGTGGAGAGCTGAGGAAGGAGCGATTTTGTCACGAAAGCTCGCGTCAGCTAGCTGAAGTTGCTCTTGCTTTAGCAAGTAATTGGCAGGGACAGGACCTCCAAAAGCCACAAATAATTGAATAATTCAATAAAAGGCCCCCCCCCCCCCCCCTCCAGGCTCAATTCCCCCCAGGGCCGTTTCTGTTGCTACTTGTTGCAATTCTCTTCAGCCATCATGAATGCACACTTTATCCTTCTTTGTTCTTCCGGTCAATTGCCATGCTAGCTTTCGTCACCTACCCCTGGCCTCAAGTGAGCGGTTTTGTAGCTTTAGGCTGCCAGGGAAGGGATGGGGGCCAAAGTGGCCACAGAATGAAAGGGTCCGAAAGGGACCGACGCGGAATGTATGAGAGGCTTGGATTAACTTCAGGCGGTTGCAGCGCGATAGGGACTGAGCTGCGGGCAGGATCTGGGTGAAACTGGAAACAGTTGTTGCGCCACGAGAGCATACAGCTACATAGCCACACAGGTGGCACCAGAGTGATGAAAACGATTCTGCGATCCAAACATGGCGTGCGTTTTTGAAACTGAAGGGTAGAGTATCTGAGCAGTCTTTAGCGAAGAAGTGTGTATAGTTGAGAAAAGACATGTTGTTTTACCAACCGTTTCCACACATGACACTTGAAAATTCGCCATAGAAACTCCCTTGCGGCTTTGCTTCCATAGCCATACCCCCATTGCCATCCACCAATTTGCAGAGCTGAAGGCATGCCAGCTGATCCACGATCAGCAACTCATTTTCGGGGTCCGAAACTGGTGAGATCACCCAATTTGACGCGTTTTCCCATCGACATGACCCCTTTCAATTGGTTGGTTCAGGGGGTATGACCCTTAGGCAGCTTGATTTTCTCGTTCAATTGAGGTGTGTTTTCTCATGGTTTCATCATTCTTCAACTAAAGCATGGCCGTTTACGGCTTTCAACTTTTCGTACTTCAGTTGTCATCACCTTCAACAAACCAGAGCTGCTTTGCCATGCTGGGATATCTGAAAGCCAAAGAGCACCAGCACCAGCATGTCTCCTTTCCATCCTTAGCTTCAAGTGCCATGGATTCCGAACCTCAGCAGTATCAGTCCCGAATGCTGCTCTACCTCCGCATCGCGATAACGCTGGGATGATGCGCCGTTTCTCGGGGCGCTCAAATGTGGTGAAAAAAGGATGGTTGGGATTGGAACTGCTGGTGGTAAGGTTCAAACTTGGGGTGTTGCATCCTATGTTTTACATCTGTGGCGGACCCTCACAGATGATTGATGGTGATCAGTGATCAGCTTGTGGGATGGGTTTTAAGATTCTTTGGAGTTGGAATCGCTCAGATTCTTTGGCGTGATCTTCACCTGCCCCAGCACTTCTGGACACCTGTTCCAACGTCGTGGTTTCCAAACCTGCATGGATTAGAGTTGATCAACCATGGTGATTCCCAGGATCTTGGGAGAAATTGGTTGAAGATGGGTGGGATCGCGCCCAAAAAAGGGCCCGAAATGAGGTTGCGCTTCTTCGAGTGTCCGGCAAATCAGATCTGACCCTAACATGTTTCACCAGAATGAGTGTTTGTTATGCCTTTTTCAATCCGTAAATGACCAAATGCCGCATTGCTGCAATTGTCAGCGCTGGGCAGAAGTGTATACAATCCGTTTGGGTACACATTTTTTTGATTTTTGGGCAGGAGTTGGCTTCAAATTTGAAGATGTCATTCCATTTTCCTTCGTCCCATAGGCGTGACCGTAATGCACAAACAGATAGCACATGGGTGGAAAAAAATGGAAAGTAATTGCTGTAAGTTCATCTCAAACGTTGTACTTGGAATTTCCACATTTCTGATACCCTCATGTAAACTAACCTGGCAATGGAAAGAGTATAGTTGGTTTCTCAAAAAAACACGATTTTCCATTTCCATGTTAGTTTACCAGAGAGTACATTTCTCTAGACTTTTTGGTGGCTCCCACTGGGAAGCTTGTGGATGTTCACCTTGACTTCATGGTGCAGGGCGAAAAAACCAAGACGGTCTGTGGCACGTCCGTCCCGGTCTGAGAACTGCCGTTGGTTCTTCGGAGGGAGGGTACAGTAGCTCAATCCAATGGACAACAAAGGTGCAGTGTATCTGAAGGTTATTTTTGAGATTCGGGTCCATAAAATCGTGGTTTCCAAAGTTTTTCATGTTCCTTTGCACTCTGCACCCAAAACATTTGTTCCTGAGAAGTGAGAAGAATTAAAAAAAGTCAATTTCCCAACACATGGTTTCAGCATATGGTTTCAACCATGGTAGTTTCCTAATTTGTCAGTTTCAACCCTTTAACAAATGGTTGGTTGGTGGACAAATATTCTTCTCATAGGGGTTGAAACCAACCAGTTGATGGATCCAACCATCTTCATGACTTTGTATGTATGCTAGGCGTGTAGGCACTGAGCCGTTCGCTGCAAAGTTCCTAAAAAGTGCTGGTGTGTAGCATCCAGGAGCAGCGTTCAGAACCAATCCGCTTCGAAAGTGTGCAGCTTGAGATTTATCAGCTGGGCCATCCCTGCAGCAGCGGATTTCTTGAGAACGGCGCAGTCACCTTGTGTGCTGATCAACATGAACCATTGTTTCCAATTAGGAACGATGGTTAGTCAGTTCCAGTCATAAGTGAACGAAAATGCGTTCCAGTCAACATATCAAAGCATTGTCAACCATGAGTTCCAATCTGTTCTACTATTAACCATAGTTAGCAATTGCAATCCATAGCATTAACCACAGCAATCTGCATGAGCATTAACCATAGCATTTGCCATAATTAGCATTAACCGTAGTCTCGACCATAGCATTCCCATGATGCATGATAGTACTGTAATCATAGTACTTATCGTCACATTCAGCATGATATTCACATCATAGCATGAACTTTTGAAAAAAAAATCCCCTGTTCCTAACATTTTTTTAAAGCAACAGCAGGGATGAATGAATTCAGCACCCTTTCTGGTTCAAAGAATCCCCTGGTTCTTATGTAGCTGGGATGGCTCCGACCAGCTAAGGAGTACATGGCTCCGGAGATCATCAACAAGCAGCCCTACGGTCTGGCTGTCGACTGGCAAGGGAACCCAGCGGCCGTGGCAGCCAGGGGCCAGCGACTCGTTGCATGATGGAATTTGCGCTGGTCATGAGCCCAAAGCCCAATGATTGTCATGTATCGAGCATCATGAGCCCCAGGATTGTCATGAATATTCATGAAGTAACAAGGCAAATAGCAGGCTGTTCAATGCCACACTGATTTTCACTAACAAGGCATTTTTGGCGCAAGTGGGGGCTCTCATTCCATGGCGAATTTGGTTGCGCCACCAGGAACCAATCCGCATGAAACTTGGTGGGTGAAAAACTCCAATGTTGGCCTTGCCGAAGTCGGCACCGTCCTGTGGATGGATGCCCAATTTGACATCGTCAAGGCAGATTTCGCATGAGTTTTACCGAGCCCAATAATGACATGATAGTGCCTTGCGTTGATTCATCATTTCATTTCAAGATACTGGGAATCAATTCCTCTCATTGTTGGGCCATATTTCCCTTTGCTGTAACTTGTGCTGGTCCTATGTTTGTTTGGCCAGTATGTAACCAGGAATTCGGGAAAAACACGTCTTTTACAAGAGCTGGGCCACTGTGATCATTGATGAACATTACAACCACTACAAGTATTACAACATATCGTGGTTTCTCAAAATAGAGGTATCCTCAAATCATCCACTGCTATGAAAGTCAGAAACCAAGCATTTATGGTCCATTTTGGGGGTTCCCAATTTCGAGAAACCACCATATGGCTTTCGGTCAAAACCCTTAGTCCCCCTGGTTCCCCTATCAGTAACCATTGTTTTTCCATTATTGTTGTTTATTACCCACTATAGCTAGATATAGCTGGTATATCCACTACTATTGTTGGTTATGATCCCCTATTATTAGCCACTAGGATCCCCAATAGCTGGTATATCCCCTATTATCCCCTGGTATATCCACTTATATTATCCCCAATAGCTGGTATATCCTATTGTTGTTGGTTGGTTAGCTGCTTGACCCAGCTCGCCATATCAACGCTATATATCCATGGCCAACGGTTGTTGGGTTCGCTGGGACTTTTGAGGTGGTCCTACGGAGTCCTGGTCTATGAAATGCTGGTAGGCAAGTCTCCCTTCAACGATCCGGACGTGGGGAAGCCGAGCCAGGGTGTGGCAGTGATGATCAACAAGGGTAACCATAAGTGGTGGTTTCTTAGAACAGGGAACCCTTAGAAATGGTTGGTTAACTACTATAAATGATTATAGTATTGGATGATTTGGGGGTACACCTATGACTTGAGAAACACCCAAGTGGTAGTTAATTAACAAGGGTGCAACCATAACGATCATTTGTTAAATGGTAGTCGATCAGCAAGGGTACTACCATAGTTGATGGTAGTTTTTAGGATCGGGATTAGCTTTTTGTTTGATGGTTTATAGTGGCCAGCATTTGGCAAGCTGGCTGGATAACCCCAGCCATTTCTGGATGCTTTATCCAAAATGGCCAGTTTACATAGCTATGTTTGATCACCCAAGTAAGGATTTACCTCTAATATAAGCTTGCAAAGAAGGCCTAGTACAACACTCCACTTCCTCGGTTGTCGAATACGGAGGTGCAAAAAATGATGCAATGCTTGCATGATGAGTTGCAGGTGATTTTGCACGTAGATTTGTACCCCAACGAGTTGACGATTGATGGGGCGATAATGGTAGGCTTGCAGGGGTATGAACTGATTCATTATTGGCAATGGGTCAAGCAGTTAACCAACCAATTTCATGGGGGATAATAACCAACAATAATAGTGAAAACAATGGTTAATGATAGGGGAACCAGGGGGACTAAGGGTTTTGACCCATAGCCTATTGTATTTGCATACTGTTGGACCGGTGGTGATCCGTGTCCAACATTCCGCTGTGTGTGTGTGTGTAGTTTTATTGTCAACGGCAATCTGACTACTTAGCACTTTTGCATGAATGAAAACGCTTCTGGACGGGGGTAAAGGTCGCAATATCTCTTCAGAATTTTGCAGACAACAAACTGGAATGAGAGTCACTTGGGAATCGAAGCCCAAAAAGAGAAAGACATCGATCACATGGTATGTCTCGTTTAAGATCAGCGCCGGTTGATTATAAATGCTTCTGATAGGCATTTTTGCTTACCAGTAGTTGAATCCCAGAACTCGTAGTAGCTGGAACTAGTACAAATAGCAACAAAATCTGTTGATTCTTTGACCATCACCGAGCCTCATCGACCTTGTCACCTTGACGATTGCGGATCCTTACTCGCCATCATGAAACATTAAAACTTAAACTTAAGCAACGAACTATTCATTTGCCATCAATTCAGATCAGCAAAGAGCCTAAAGCCATACGCTGGTTGTTGGATGTGCTTGGCTGATCAACAAGGGGTTTGCTATGGTTGATAGTGGCTAATAATGGCTAATATTAATATTGGTTCATCATGGTTATTGCAATAGATCAGTGGATGTTCTTGGCCATTGGTCGGTGTTCCTGGCAATCGTTTGTGTTTCTTAGCCCTCATGGTTAATTCATCTTTTGTTTTGGAAGATACCAAATGAGGACCGATTGGGCGAGTGTTTGGGCAATGTCAAGCCTACTGGTAGCAACATGTCCAAATAAAGATGGAACAGTGGGGAAGGATGATGTTGGTCTAGCTGAGGGGTGGTAAGTTTGGGATAAAGGCACGGTAACCTACTGGGTAATTGGACTCGTGCTTGTCGCGGCTATAGGTCGCAACACTAGGATCTTTGTAACGTTTGTGCCTTATAAAATGGGCAGTGTCGATGATGTATCCCCAACATTTCTGGTATGCAACACTTGTTGGGATGGTAGCCAGGGTAGCCTCACAATACCATGATGCAGCAACCACAATGGTTTTCATCTGGACCCGTTTCCATTGATTTTTTCCACTAGTTGAGCATGGCATGTCTACATTCGATTCCCACAACGTCACGCCAGGGTTCGCGCAGTACAAGGAGACATTGATAACCATCAACCACCATCAACCACCACAGTTGAAGCACAAGGAGATTCCCACCATGGTTTCCGTGCCAAGGAGAACCAAGTCTTGTCGTTGGCACTTAGTGGGCGAGTGAGCTATCCCGTGGCCCGGAAGCCAAGTTTTCAGGTCCGCGATTTGGTTGGTTTGATTGGTTGGTTGGCGAATTGCTTGGACTGACTACTTACTTCTTATGGTTGGTTGTTACATCCATATGTTTCATGGCTCAAGATGACGATATACTTCCAGAAATGAGTGTTAAGAGAAGTTCGGAGTCACCATTCGTCGGTGATTGGACATTGACCATCACCAGCACCACCTCAGTAAGAATGGATATGGATGGATATGGAGTTATGGAGTCATCAGTTCTCCCCTTCCCACAGGAAGCAACTAGCGGAGTTCAATTCTAGTCGTGGTTGCCCCGACATGGACATCTCGTTGTTAGGGTAGAAATCTTCTGGGCCGAAGCCAGCAGTGAAAATGATGACCAGTGAATGGTCGATGGGTCGTTTCTTGTCTTTCCAAAAGTCTTCTCCTCAATCACCTTCCAAGATCCTTTCCATGACGAATTTTCGAAATGCATCTACCATCATCTACCCATCAACCAGATTCAACTAGGAGGTCAATATTCCCATGGTTCAATCCCCTCAATCCTACCTATCCTGGTTGATTAATTAATCCTCAAGTCCTCAATCCCCCTAACAACAATTAACCATCAACTAGCCAGCAGTTAACAACTACTAAGCATTAATTCATTGCAAAAGATGCCTACCTATCCTTTGGATTCCTTTGGGCCACCCTCAGAGCCTGCTGCTCAGTTCATGTCCAAGCCGTCCAAAGACTTTATCGGAAGGCGAGCACACCGGTGCCACTGCAACTTGGGTCAAGTGGGATGGGACCACCTAGCAGCATAGCAGCAACGTCATCATCAATCATCAGAAAACTCATCATCAAATACTTCGAACTCATCATGTGCATTGTCACCATCCTTGTTTCACCACATTGTGGCTATCACCATCAAGTTCAAGAACATTATTTATGATCATTTTGAGTGGGTTTAGAATTGAGTATAAATGATCAAACCTACAACCATGACTATCATCATCATCATCATCATCATCATCATCATCATCATCATCATCATCATCATCATCATCATCATCATCATCATCATCATCATCTTCTTCTTTCGGACCATTGGTATTGTCATCCAAATAGCTCATTTCTATGGTTGTCCTATCATCACCGTATGTCAATGATGTGATTTTCATCATTACAATTACAATCACGAATCGTGATCATCATTTATGTTCATGATCATGATTGTCATGATTGTCATCATTGTTATAATGATCATATTGGCTAATGAATGAATACTCATGGATACATGTTGATAATTATGACGCTTGATATTTTCTCATCAATAATCCATCAATGGTCCCGACAGGCAGTATTGATGTTTAAGTGTAGATTATCATAGATTGCCGAACTGTAGGTCATAGATTATGATACTGTATCAAGAATCATGATCATCAATACACCATTCAGTTTCATAATCATCAATTCACATTTAGCCATAGATTATCATACTGTTGATTGGTCAAACGTTTAACTGGTAGGGGAAACAGAATTGAATCGATGATTTGAGGCTACACAGCAACATTCAACCGATAACGGTCTCCAATTTGACCAACAAAAAGGTTGCACAGTTTGATCTCAAGCTGGTACGGCCCCACCAGTCCTCAGAAAGTCCTGAAGGCACTTCGTCTCTCGGGTTGCAGGTTCTGTTGGAATCAATTATGGTGATTTGCAGCAATCAACCAATGGTTGTTAGAGATATCAACCAATGGTTGTTTGCACCTGGGATTTGTGCACACTATGTGAACACCTTTCCTGAGCAGAAAAGTGATTCTGTACATCCTGAAGTGTGCCAGCAGGTGAGCAAACAGTGGATCCAATTTGTTAAGTATTCACCATGAGCCAATGTAAGCGGACTTAACTCAGGTCACCTATTACCTGCTTTTCTATTTGAGTAGGCCCAGCAAGCAAGTGTGTGCAACCTGAACTGTAGCGTCTGAATCCACCGGTTGATCATATTGACCTCGTTTGCTGTAAACCCGATCCAGGTATTCGTTCACATTGCTGACCCTGGTGTTCAAGCGAACCTGAAAACAGGGTGGAGCAATACTGGATTGTTCGTAATCAAGGGCGTGTCGGCCCGAAGTTTTTCCTTGTGAGACAAAGCATGTGGTGTTCGTTTGTATCCTGAACTCTCAGATATCGTTAGAGTTTTGGCTTGCATATATATGTGGGTGTTTCTCAAAATAGGGGACCCCAAATCATCATTTTGTAGCCATCTATAATAAACCAACCGTTTTTTGGGTCTCCTACTTTGATAAACACCCACATTTGTTGAATACAGCTTTCTGATTGTTAATATCTTTGCATGCACCCTTTTTAGTGTACATACACACTTACTGAAGATCTATAATTCATTAACATATATGCACTTAACCTTAAGAAATCGAAAAGGGGTATTAATACATGATCTTGATGTTCGTAGGTGATCATGGTTGTTAATTTGAACCAGTAGCCACTATGGCGTCACTATAGCAACCAGCACCTGCAGCCAGTTGCTCAGGCTGTTGATGAAGAGCCCTACGCGTCGTTTGGGTTGCCCCGAGATTCGAGTCCCTGGGCCGGCAGACGCGGTAGCAATCATGATTCACAATGGTGAACCATGTGGGTATGTGCCATACTAGGGTAACCAATAACCCACCAAAAAATAATGATTTTACTAGGAAGCCATTTGCTTTGGGGGTACCACTATTTTGGCACATACCCATGGGATAATCATTGGGTCATGATTAACCATGATGGTGAACATGATGGTTAATCATGCTTCACGATCATTGGATTATACACTGATAGTCGTTCACAGTGCTTATTCCTGATGGTTATCTGACTACCATAACACCCATTGAATACTAATCAATAAATGATTTGCTGCTAATGACCATTGGGTAGTATCTCTAACAATCCTTCACAACCGTGTTTCTGGTGTTATATAGTACTGTAATTGATAAAATCTACTGACGGCTCAGACTGATAATGCGTTGTTTATCATTGAGCAGCAGTAATTGATTACATTTGAGAACGGCTTGTCATGGTCGTACTCGAGAACAATCATTGCAAATGGTTGATATTGACAATGGCTATTGATGGCTCATAGGGTTTGATTTTGCTTATTGATCGCCAAAATCCATCAATGGCTGGGAATATTATCCAGTCGGCAAATAGTGGAACGAATGATTAGAACAGCCATTCGCCTCCTGTTGGGACATGAACGACAGGTATACAGATACCAAATATTTGCGGGCCCATGTGCATTTGATCCGTAGCAAAGAATGGTTGAACGATACACCCAACGGCAAATCAAAGTGGGAGTGAAGCAGCTATCTAGCTTCTAGCCACTATTGACCAGCCTATTGGCCACCACAACCATCACCCCCACCAACATGTAGGGACCCACAAGAATGATTGGTTTTTTACCAAACATGGTAATGGTCTGTATTGGATGATTTAGGGGTGCTCCTATTTTGGGAAACCACATAAAACCACCATTTATATATATATATATATATATTTTTTTTTTTATATACTTATATTTATTCTTAATTGAACAACATTCCATCCAGGAGAATGGCTGACCCAATGGTGTGGCAATACCGTAGCACTTGAACGATATCAGCTGTTGCACTCATTTCAGCTGCTCTGACTTCGGGCTCCAGCTACGCAGAGCGTTGAAAGAATGACAGCAAGTGGCTCAGCATGTGCCCAATCGAAAGGAGAATTTCAAGCAACACAGGCTCTTCTAAAGCCCCGGCTTTTCTTGTTCAATCCCCATAGCAGCAGGTACATTCTCTTCTTTTGGTGTCTTGGTTGGACTACACATGTGACACCCTGATATCAGATGACCAGACTGCAGGAGCTGAAACTCATTGTGCAACCCGTGTTGCTGCTTGGGCCGATCAGTGCGGCTGTCGCGCCGCTGTGCCGCTGGGCTCGTGATGCTTGTGGGTTGAAGGCCATGGGGTCCAAAAGAAGAACTATGGTTATCTGCTTGCTATCAACTAGTTGAACACACTTGGACAATGATGTTGGATTGATCACAGTTGATAACTATATCCTGCCATTGTAATTGGATTGTCTTGGCAACTGCATGGCACGGTCAGCCACAACCCTCGGCACGTCTTCCTTGGCTGGGAAGACGTGCAGCAGAGATGGGCGTCGCCAGTGATGTAGCGTCGGACCCAAGACGGCTTGTTAGCGTCGTTTACAACAAGATCCCAAGCCGCTAAGAAGATTTGTAATCTGATTTTCTGTATAAGCTGTTTTTTTCAATAATCTGCAATTGTTTGGGTACGACTTTCCTGTTTGTTCCAAAAAAGAACACAATCATACAGCATCCTCTTGATTGTGGTGTTCAGGAACAAATTTTCGTTCTTTATCAGTTTACCATCATTAATTAGCGATAAACCATCTTTAAGCATCCAATTAGCCATTACCCTACCCTTAACCCTCCCCTAATGATTCTTTTAGCAACCATCAATTGTAATCATCAATGAATCCTTCATCAGCCCTTAATCAACCCTTCATCAAACCGCCCTCAGCCCGGAACCCATCTTTCTTAGGCTCGGGCATCCATGCCTCCCACTCCACGGAGAGTTGTTTCCAAACGGTGGGGGCCACAGCTGGGGAGGTGGAGATGAGGGTGTCACTGAGGAGGGTTTTAGCCACGGCTTACCCTCTGGTAAACTAACGTGGCAATGGAAAATCCACCATTTTGTTAGGGAAACCCCGGGAAAACATCCATTTATGCTGGATTTTCCATTGCCATGTTCCAGAGGGTAGGCTGAATGGAATTGTGGTTCAGGTTGAACTAATGGTTGAACTAATGGTTAATTGATTGACCATTAGCCGAATGAACTAGTGGTTCAACCACCAATCGACAATCAACAATGAGTAATGGTTAATTGATTGTTGATTGGTGGTTGATGAACAGTTGGTTGACTTTTAACTTATGGTTAATTGGCTAATGACATTCCAAGGAAAATGTCTATTTGGCTGAGGCGAAGCTACATCACAAATGTTTGGGTTGATGAAAATCAAGAATTGCACACCTTCAAGCATGGCCAGTGGGGATAGATTGACTGGACAATCGACCAACAAGTCAAAGTGACGGATTTGGAGAAGGTGTGATGCTTGAAATCCTTAGACGTTTTATGACCTTGTTCTTTTCCGAGGGGAACACAACTATATGCGTGCCTTCAAGCATTCAAAGACGGTTTTGTTCCGCCTTTAAAGCACCCGCGGATGATGGGGATCATGAAACTGTAGAGGACCTCCAGCTCGGTTTTGCGGGAAAAAAAACACATGAAATTGAGGCGTCAGGGTTGTCCTCTTATGAAGCCCATACTGTTGTGGTTGATATTTTCAGGAATGAGACGATCTACTTGATACCGATTCATACCCGAGACTGTTCTGCTGTAGCGTCTCAGATGGGACAAGCATCCCAGCAGCTCTTCTCGGCGAAGGCTTCCGTTGCCTCGACTGCGATCGAAGGACCGGGATGACAGGGATGACTTCTGCAGCTGGGGGCGCTGGTTGTTTTCGGCAGCGTTTAACTCATCCAAGCAGCGCTGGAAGTAGGGGAGTTCATGTTGATGATGATGATGTTGATGAGTTGATGATCGTGATGACGCTTGCTGAACATAAGAGGATTCTTTGAGGAAGTAATAAGCAACAAATGTTGGAGGGTAACTACTGTATCTCAGAACGGAGGAATAGGTATGGGAATATCACCCAAGTAACTCCCCTGTTACATGAGCTGTGGACCAGCCGAAGAGCCACAGCAGCCACGGGCAGATGTGACCACTGTTGGTCCGGAGCTTGGGTAGACAATCGAACTGGGGATTACCGTAGGGAGCTTGAGATCAGCCTCAGCCTCGAAATGGAGGTTCACCCACACGGAGGCTTGGTATGGAGTTGATGATCCGCAGTACGGAGTTGATGATGTTGATGTTCATGGTGGTACTAGTACTAGTGACGTTGTTGTTGGTGCTGTTGCCATTGTTGTTGTGGACACTCGCTACAATTAGTATGGTGAAACATACAATAAAGTAAATAGTAGAGTACTTTTTTGGGGAAGTATTGATTGTAAAGCAGTCAGTACAAGTAGGACATGCATGATGCTTTCTCTTTTTTGATTATTGGCTTTTGACAGCCAACCGACTATTTCGTAAACAAAGTTGGTATATCGATCACGATCACATGCTTTGTTTGTAGTTTGTAGTTGGTGCGGATGGTTAGTGTACTGTAGTCATCATTTGTGATGATTCTGATTTTTTATGATGTATGTTTTCTTTGCATATATCCAACGTATATCCCGACAATTCCCTGACTAGAATATTAACATCTTGTAATCTTGTAGTATTAATGATGATTTACCATCAACATTAACCATGAACGTATGATGGTAGTACATTTTGGTTGTGATCTAAGATATCCATCTATTTCGTGCGTAGCTGGATGAACAAGCCAATGCGCCGCGCTAGGCGTCCACTGCTCCGAGGCGAGATCGAGATGAGTGGCTAAGGGTTCCCCAACGATATGGCGAGCGATCGGGGGAAGCAGTGAACCAACCAATGACTCCTGGGAGATAGTAGCGAACAAAACTATAGCCTATATTGAATGTAGGAAAACTATAAGAAATGATAGGGGAACTGTAGGAAACCATTCAAACTATAGGAAAACAGGCTGGTTAATGATGCGGGAACTAGGGGGACTGAGGGTGAAATGACCCACTGCCGTATCATGGCTTGGAATGGTTGGAGGATGGTTGGTAATTTACAATGGTTCATCGTGGTTCATAATGATTCTCAGGTTTTGTAATTGGTTCATAAGGGTTCATCGTGTTGAGGGTAATAATGATTATGGCTTCATAGCGCTTCCTCGTTCAGAATGCTTCACTAATGTTGATGCTGACAGAAGGCTATAACGTCTATCCAAATATACAAGCTTAGTGATGATCATCGTCCCCATTGCAACTATCTAGGATGTTGGCTGTCTATCAATTATCCATTAGTGACTGGTAGTGACTTTGTGGTTTGTGGTGGCTACGGCTGTGAAGGCTCGTAATGGTTCAAGATGGTATTTGTACGACCAATTCCCACCCTTTGCCCGCAAACTTACAAATACACAATCGCTTGTCATACTGGACCCTCAAATTCCTGCGCAGGCCCGCTGTTTTTTGCTTCTCAACCGAAAAATTGTAAACCCTAAACCTCAAACCCTAAAACCCTAAACCCTAAAACCCTAAAAACCTAAACCCTAAACCCTAAAACCATAAACTGTAAACCACAAAGTCCTAAAGCACAAATCGCTGCGTATAGCCAACGTTTTCGTAATTTCTCCAAGTTGCTGAGTGTTATACTGTGGTACAATGTTCAAGTTTCCGGGCAAAGGGTGGGAATTGCGCGTATTTGTACTGCTTTGATAATTTTGACATCGCATCGGGTCTACCAGTTATGATCAATAGTTGAGCATGACTAATCAAGACGAATTGAACGGATTGTACAGTAATGCTTACAATAGGACCGACACGTTTAACAATTGTGGTCCGCACTGGTGGTTCAAAAGCAGTGGGCAGTTTCCAAAGTGTCAAGCGCTGGTCGACAATGGTCGATCATGATCATTCTTTGAACGCTTAATATTTAGCCTTTAACACGTAGCCTGTAGCCCTGTTGTTACTTAGAATATCTGTTTAATTGCAGGGCTGCTTGTTTTGAATGCCGTTGGGTGACGGCCAATAGAGAAATATGTAGCGTCATTTAGTTACGAGTTGCATCAAGATTAACTCCGCAGTTGATCGTGGATGCTCGGCATCCTGGATGGCCAAAGCTTCCATGATTTCAGGTTCCCAGTGAATTGCATAGCAATTGCTTAGGGATCTTTGAGGATACTAAGGCCCTAATGTACTTCAACATTTTGCCAGAGAATAGCAGAATATCAAGGGTTAGATTCCGCGATGAATCTCTGCTCGTTGAAAGGTTTGGGCCCCGGACCACCATCAGCGCAAGGGATGACGGGTCGCAGGGTTGGTGTTTCGCACTTGGGCCAGGCCAATACAGAGTTATCCGGAACCTCTGGAGGAGATTGGGCAGCGCCACTGGGTGCCCTGTAACGTAGATCACCAGCTGGTTCTTGGCAGGGATGGTTTGTTCCCATCAGTTGCATCAGTCAATATCAGTTGCGACAAGAATTGGAGATGGTGGAGATTGTGGACATGAATGAATTTTAGACAAGTGTTGGAGGTTACCAAGGCACATATGCATATGCTATAGGCTCTCCTGTGAACTAGCATGGCAATACAGAATCCACTATGAAAATAGCTGGTTTCCCAGGGTTTCCTATTGACAAATGGTGATTTTACATTGCCATGAGAGGGTACTTGGACGTGCAGGCCCCCTTCCTGTAGTAAGTGGTGGCAATTCCAATGGTTCCAGGGGTTACTTCACCTAGCTTATCATGTGCGTAGCATGGTTGAGCTCAGCGGTGGAGCTGCACCTCCAAGCGATGGCAACGAGGAGCTGGAGGAAGTGAAGTCGCATGCATCTACAGCAGTGGTTGGGCCACCTGGGCGACCTGGGAGAAGCTGCGGCTGAAGCCATCGGCTGTGGTGATGATTTGGCAAGCGCTTGCGATGATCCGATCACCACATCTGAGAATGGACCAACGGAAAGATGTGGCAAGGATACAGTAATCTTGCCCTTGAACATGGCATACTTGTGCTTGATTCAGTGTAAACATGGCGAATAACAACCATTAGGAATCTGAACAGAAGTAGAAATAGTTGCCCCCATGTTGTTGGAACATTTTAGAATTTCATCATATGTTGTTGGTTGTTGTTACTAGACAGGTCATGATGAGGATGTTAGGACAAGACTGGAAGCGGAACCTGTCAATCAGATTCAATCCACACATGACATACAATGCTGGCATTGCAAATGTGTGAATTCAAACGGGAAGTGCCATTGAAACATATTGGTGGTTCACAATGAGGTGGTCGGTTGCTGGTTCGCTCCTGGTCAATGGTTGCTGACCTTGGTTGTATTGGCTCAAGCAGGCATTGAAACATATGGCTATGGGTCAATATCAACTAACCAATAATTGGGGATAATCACCAACAATAATAGGAAAACAATGGTTAGTGATAGGGGAACCAGGGATACGGGGTTCTGACCCACTGCCATATGAGTACCTGTCTATCAAAAGCCGCCTGCGCGTGATCGCTGGCGTAGCCAGCCATTCGTGATGGCACAAGATCATCATGAAGCGTTTCTCATTTAAAGTTTCGGACCGAGGGGCTAGTTCAGCTTCATCCTCACGCCATCGCTTTTCACTTTGGAGCTCTAATCAACAGTGGGCATATGTGGAAACAATAGTTCTGAACCAATTGGTTTGTCAAGAAAAGACAATAAAAACCAATAACGAGCTAGTCCAAAAATGGTTAGTAGTCCAATGACCAATAACCAGACAAGAACTAGTTCTAGTTGGTGCTTTTAAACATGTGTCAGACATTTTCCTAGTATATACTAATAGGAAAAGTATATAATTACTAACAAATAGTTTTTTTTTTTTTTTTTTCGACTAATATTTTTAGTATTTATTGGATGATGCAGAAGCACTATTCAGAGTTACTAAAGAATCAGCAATATATAACAATAGCAGGTTAGTTCATTATTAGACTACCAACCATTTTTGGCCTACTAGTTGAAGAATCAGCAGTTCGCAACTGGTTGGAGTCCAACAATGATTGGTTGCGCTCCTGCCCAGGCATTCAAGCCAAGGGATGGTCCGCTGTTGGAATGGGCAGCCGTGCAGGACGCGTTCACCGCCGCCACGATGCTGCGGTGGAAAACCCACGAATGGATGCTGGTTTCCAGTGGTGGATTCTCTGTGAGTAGCGTTGTTTCGGTAAGTCAATTCATACGTGGTGGATCATTGGTCCTGACATCGGTCCCGGAACTTAAGTTGGTGTCTTCATCAACCAACTTTGGTTTGGTTGGTCGGGTTGGACTTATATTTTTGTCTATTTGTCCTTTGAGTTTGTGTAAACAAATAGGTTGGTCGTTGGTTTTGACATTATTTGTTTACACAAACTTATTTGTTGGGAAACTAGCGACCAACTTATTTGTTGGAAACTTATGTTCCAACAAAACAAAGTTGGAAAACTCTTCGATGCAAATCTTCGTCCTGTCGCGTTTCGGAGCAGCGGTGGATTCAAGCGCTGAAGGTTGATTCTTTCGTGTCAGGCGCGGTCCAGGGCCGGGTCTCCAAAACCGGTTGCTGGTGCTCTACTCCGAACTCACTGAAGATCGTAGCTGGTTGCAGGGAACCGCCTGGATCATCTTGATGATTCTTGCCTATTAAATCACCTCTTTTTGGCCAGTATCAACATCAAAATCATGGGCTAAGCCATTTTCAATTGACACTAATCCTGGCTATCAAGGCTTAATCATCAATCACAATCATTAATCACTGCGAATGGTTGATCCACCACGATTTGCCATCATGAAGCAATTTAAGCACCAAGCAACCATCAATAAATCATTAGTTGATGATAATCATCCATTTTTCTCGATTGACTGTTGTGAATGAACCATTGAATTACTGTAATTTGAATGATTAATTATCAAAACAATGATTGATGATTGCAAGTTGTTATGATAACTGTGGATGGGTCGATGGTTCACATATTAACAATCATTGTTGACCATCATTATAGTTAACTATCATTCTCAACCATCACTATTGACCATGATCATTAAGCATCATCATTAACCATGATTGTTACCAATCATTATGAACCAGCATTCTTAATCATAAGAAACCATGGTCAACCTTTGGTTAATGGCTATATCAAGTATCAACCTCTGCCTCACCGTCATCAACCCCCAAGCGTTGCAGCTGATGCGGTGATCCAACTGGTCGTTCAGCGCAGGAGTTGGAAGTTTTGGAGGCAAAGGTCCTCGAGGAGCAACAACTCCAGAGGCTCAGACAACAGAGGTGCAACGACTGCTGGGTGAGGGGCCCATGAAGGTTGGTTGGGCTGCGATCCTGGGTGATCGCAAGGGTGCTTCTCTTGGGTGCTTCTCTTGGGTGAAGTTGGCTGCGGAGTTTTGATGTGGTTTCTTTTCTGTTTGTATTGTTTCCTTGTTTGTTTGATTGATTTGCGGTGTGTCGAAGCGCTTTTTGTGGCGGGCAGCAAATATGAGTTGTGGCGTTGTGTTGTTTTCTGAACGAGGAGCAGCGTATAAAGGATGATGTCGGCACATGTGACATATGAATGGATGCTTCCGTGCGCTTTTGGAGGAAATTGCATGTATCACGAATGGGTAATCTCAAAATCAAGTCTACATCTTGCTTATATTGATTTGTCTACTGATATTCGTACATTTCGTTAAGAAACCAGGGCCACCCAATGCGTAATCTGGTTCCACCGTTGTACCAACCATGCAGGAATTATTCTATAAAATTGCTCTACCAGTGTTGCAAAATCGTTTTCACATCGCCCAATTTCACAGAATTCTCTACCTGCAGATGGAGGTTGGAGGCAATACTTCAATGTCCTAGATCTTGCCTGGTGAGCCACCACCAGTGGCTCACTAAGCAATTGTGGCGTCATCAGCCGTTGCTATGTGAGATCCACGACGAATCGCCCATACATAGCCCTGAATGCCGGCTCCCATACATGGAAAATATCAACTATATACTCTGATTGGAATTTCGAGCTTCTTGGATCTCACCCTTTTGCTGGATGAGTTCATCGTGCAACTGCTGTACCATGCTTTTTTCACTCATGGCTAGCGCCGCAACCTTCGATGCTGGGACTTTTCTGAACAATGAATTGCTCATGGTTCAGTCCAATCAGCCATGCTAAATCAACAGAATTATGATCAGCCATGGCTCAGAACCAGTCATAAGCCATGCTTATGGCATCGCTGGTGCCAGGCAAGAACACATGTCCACGCTGAATGCCCAACGTGAGCAGACGCTGCAAGCCAAGGACACCTTCCGCCCCCAAACCTCCTGAGGCAGTTGATATTAGGCGCAGGTTCCTATATAGAAGCTGTGGGTGGTTTCCCCATCCCCAGTGTTTTCCTGTAGTACTATAGAAGCTGTTCTATCCTGATGGTGAAAATAGTTCACCGATCCAATACTATAGAAGCTGTTCAATCTATTCACTAGTATATACTGTTTCCCCATCCAATGGTTTCCCTATCTCCAATGGTTTCCCTATCCCCAATGGTTTGAATACCTCCCGAAGCTGTTTGTGATCCCCTTCCGCGACCCCCAAGCCACCACCGTCAGTGTCCGAAGCACAACTCCAACTGTTCCAACTGTTGGGAGCTTCACCCTTCTGTCCTTGTTGTGGGACTGGTTGTTTTGATTATTGCTTGCAGTTTCACCTCATCTATTGGTCATTGGTTGGTAATTGGTTGGTTATTGGTTGATTTGTTGATTCTTGGTTCAATAGTTTGACCTTGTCTTGAAACACATTCCTTTGGGAGGATTATTTTAATGATCAGCAGCCTCGTTTAGCATGTTGGATGGTCAGGATGCGCGTCATCATCATGATCATCTCTTCCTAGACGTGCTTGGACATTTGCAATTTAGTAAACTGTGCTGATCTTCAGGTGTGGCAGGTAATTCTGTTGACCGAGATGAGCAACATGGGCTGTCGATACACAACGGTACCACATGCATTTGCTTCTTGACGATCAATGCCTCCAAAGTATCGCCAATTCAAGATTAAACAGCCTTCGAATGTTGTTGTCCAGCACGAAATGATGTACTCCACCCCGAAACGCTCAAACCTTTACCCATCCACCCCCCAAAAAAAGGAGCATGTTCACCAGAGAAGCAACTGAGATTAGGGGTACAAGATGGTACAAGTACAAGCAGGCCATTCTTCAGCGTGCAGGAACATCCTAACAGAATCATTATCCTTTTGTCAACTCTCAGATCTTCCACTTGATCAGAATCTTCGGGATGATACAATTCCTTGAAACGATGCACCATGCATTGCAACTTTTAAGTGATTGGCTCAGCTGTATAATACATAATGCAGATTGGCTTAGCATTTGCCATCATGCACTAATATATATCCCCACCATGCCTAACTCATTTTCTGTGGTATCTTATCAAAATCCTAGTCAAAATGGCCAAAATTAGGCAGATAAAATTCCGACTCAGGTAACTTTTATCAAAATTTCTTCATTTGTCAAGTTATCTTCGTTGGATACCCCTGTGGTGGGAGCCCACAATTCACCACAGGGCGAGCGGCGGGAGCTGCTCCGGAGGCGCTTGCATGCGGAGGGGTCCAAGGGCTGTGTGTGTTATGCCAAGCCTTATGCAGCACAGCTTGGCTACAGGATGAATGGGGAGCTTATAGATTATAGTCAAGTTATAGTTGTTTATTTTGAAAATATACATGTGTATCTTTATTTATGGAGGCACATTATCATTAGTATTACTTTTATTATAAAGTTGTTTTTATTACTATAATTATTTCTATTATTATTGTATATTATCATCATTGTTATTAATTGTTGTTTATGCATCTTATTTATGCATCTAGTTGGTTTTGTTTATAAATGACATTTGTTTAAAGTGTTGTCCGAGGGTATTATACTAGGAATAATTGATCATCGCTTGCATTTTGATACGCGTTTTTTGCATATGCATGTGTATATCCTAGATTTGCCTGTATTATGCAATTTGCCTCGACATACATGCTGGAATGAGTGCGTACATGTGCATGTTTAGGCATATGTTTGCACATCAATGAATGCATATGTGGCACGGAAATGAAGCACCAGCACATACATCGCACCCCCAACGATCAATCAAGTCTGCCTGGCCCCGGTGCTGTCACTTCATGAGGTGCCCAACTAGCACCGTAATGAGTCACTGGTGCGAGTGATTGAGGTTCCAACTCTTCAGATATGCCAAGCTTTTGCAGAGCTACCAACCTTTAAAAGTTGATCCCATCTCTGGGCCACGGAATAGTCAGTTGCGATGTTGCAATGCGATCGGCTTAACGATCGTTATCAGTTTTAAGGATCAAGATGGATCAACCATGATATGATCCGTATTGCCCATTGATTTTCCATCATTTAGGTGTTTCTCAAGTGGGGGATCCCTTATCCATCACCCATTGATTATCTAACACAGACTATTTGGGCTGATTGGCCAAGGCTCCGTATTTTGAGAAACTCCCATTGGGGTATGTCCAAAAACGGTGTAGACCCAGGTTGCTGGTGGTTTCCCCTGTACCCCAGCTGTTCACATCCCCTACCAGACGAGTCAGGCTGTTGGGATGAGGTCCACTAATACCTATCTAAGTTGATTGGTAAATATTGACTCATAGCCAAATTGCTATTGATCGTTACCCACGTCCACATTTGCTTGATTATTATCAACATTTATCAACTTACCTCAGTCCACATTTGCTTGATTATTATCAACCCATTCATCGTTACCTACGAACTTGTAGGGCCCATGTGAAGTTGTAGGTGGCGGATGGAGGCCGAGGAGGACGCTCAACGGTTTCACGAGGACATCTGCTGATGGCGGAGTTTCCGTGGCCGTTTTTCAGGACACCAAAGATGAGAATCTTTCGTGGGAAACCAAGCAGGCATAGGTCTTTACTGAGATCAAGGTGTCTCATGGGTAAGGTGCATCATGAGTTCTGACATAGGGTTGATAAGGATTTAAATGGTTTTCACATGTTGTTGATTCCTCATGATGAACAACAGTTAGTAAGGCTCAATGATGGATGGATTGTGAAAGCAAGCAGCTGGTCATTTTGAGCCATGGCCGTTGTTGCTGCCATCGGCGACCCAAAGTGATCAGTGCTGAGAGATGGATGGTTGATGAATATGCTGGTTTACTACTATACTATAAATGATGAATAAAGGATGATTTAGGGGTACCCCTATGACTTGAGAAACCACCATATGGATCGCCAGCATTGGTATGTGATGTGTCCCACTTATCGTGTGTCAGAAACTGGAAGTGTAGGGAGCTCTGGTGCGTGAATAGGACGGTAGCTTTTGTGATCACGGATTTCCGATGCCTTTTTCACTGCGAAAAGGGTAGAGAGGTGGCGGCTGTGGAGGTGATGAAGCCTGTACACCTCTGAAGTACAGGTGAATTCCTTTTTCGAGCATCAAATCTCTCACCAAATATGGCGCTTTTTTTTTCCCCAAAAGTCTGGGGGTGAATCATATACCGCATGCTCTTGTTTGTGCAGAAGGCAAACAACAACAGGTCCTTGTGGCTGTTTCTCAAAATAGGGGTACCCCCAAATCATCCACTAGTAGTCAATTACAGTAATAACCAGCCATTTTTGGGGGTCCCCTATTTTGAGAAACCACCTTGTGAACATTCAGATTTTTTGGAATATGGTATATGTGGCTCTTGGCACAGAAAATACGCGTTGCAATGGCATGTAATGGTATGGCTGTGGGTCAGTTCATCCCTGAGTCCCGCTGGTTCCCCTATCATTAACCAGGCTGTTTTCCCTATAGTTGGCTGGGTAATAACCACCATGACATTGGTTGGTTAATATTGACCCATAGCCGTATCTGCAATCATTGTGGCGAAGAACATGTGCGGATGGGATCTACACAGTCCTAATGGCAATTTACACCCTGCATGGATTGAGTTCAATGTGTGACGAACTTGCACTGTTGCACTGTGGCCGACACCAGGAGGAAGCTGCTAAAAAGCAGCGTAAATTTGAGGCGCCAGCTTCTGGTTTCGACTTGCTACCCTGCGAACATGTGAACAGCTACAAGTCCGTCCAGCTTTGGGTGATGCGTTGGTGATTCAGTGGGGCTCCATCCTTTGGGAAATTCTCCAGTGTTGAAATACCTTTGAAGCAGTTCATAGTTATGGAGTGGATCAATACTGGTGCAGTTCTGTAGTGAAGCTGCCAAGGTCATTGGTGCTACCAGTTAATTACTGCAAATCATTGCTGGCTTTCTGATCAAAATGATCAGAACATATGTTTTCCGATGAAAGCCGTGATATTGTTTTCATGTCACTTAATCAAGCAGCAGTAGGTTAGAAGTGTGCCAGTACTTACCAAACAAGATGTTTCTTTCTAACCGGACAACATGAGGGTATGATAAGTGGGAGAACATCGGTGAACCTGTTTCAGTCGAATTGTTCTTGAAATACCATGTAGTTACAGCCTTTGGGAACACGTGAGCCATGATAGACATACTGTGACCACAATGTGAATGTCAACTAGAAATGGCGGTTTCTCAAAATACGGGTACCCCGAAATCATCCTTTTCTAACCATTAAAAATGGTAAACCAACGATTTTTGGGGTTCCCTATGACTTGAGAAACCACCGGTGAAACATGGTGAACCACTGGATCTCCAAGTTCTGGCTGCTGGGGCTGACCCGGGTTGTCGCTCGCATTCGCTCGCCCTGCTCTCAGACGCGACGTCAGTTTGATGAGGTCGGCCGATTTGTTGCGCAAAGTAAGAGATTTTTTTGGGAAGTGGCTATGGGTCAATATTAACCAATCAATCAGTGGTTTACTAGCTGGTTATATGGTTAATAATAGGGGATGACAACCAACAATAATAGGCGATATACCAGCTATATGGCTATGGGTCAATATTAACCAAGCAACTATATAATGGGGATAACCACCAACAATAATAGGGAAAACAGCCTGGTTAATGATAGGGGAACTCGTGGGACTAAGGGTTTTGACCCACAGCCAAGTAAGCGGGGTATTGTCACTACCCCGTTTCGTACGTTAACCCTCGGGGAGTATGGGACTCCTGATGGGGCAGAGCAAAAATCCGAGACGGCCAGTCCTTTGCCCAATTTCTCAATCTCCAATGGCTTTTGTTAGTTGTTGTGGTTTCGGTCATGGATTGTTCGCCAACTTATCGACTAATTAACCTCTATCAACAACTAATCAACTGTTGGAGGCAGATTTGTTAACCCACTTATCAACCGAGATTGTTTTCCTATACCACACTCTTGACTCGGAAATTGAGGAATCCGTTTACCAGTGATTGTAAAAGCGGCTGATTGGTATTGGAGGTGTACGGATATCAGAGCCGCCCAGAGAGTTTTCACCGACCAAGAATAATGGTGGCTGATGAGTCAATCGCTTTTATACCAGCTCGTTTGTAGCTGAGATTCTTGCAGGGAAACGCCGCCGGCGGGGTGTTAATGGGAAGGTCAACAGACTTGTGGATCTTTGTCTGGGTGGGAACAATACTACTGTAAGACTGCGAGTGTGAATCAAATATAGTCGGTTTCGATTCACCGCAACAATTTGGAGCTGTAGGTCAGTCACAAACCAACCAGCAAATCGTAGTGAAACCATTCCAACAAAGCCTCAGATGCTTTCTTTTTCGTGGGTTCAAGTCTACAAGATCGCGGTTTCACCATGTTTCACCAATCGGTTGAAGTGAGATTCCCATGTTGGATGGATATCACCCGATAGGTCAATGATAGCCCTGGATTACGACCAGTAACAATGGGTGAATTGAGATTTTTAGCAGCTAGATCACCCTAGCAGTTCTGGTGAGGTTGAAGCTTGTTTAGTTTTTGCAGAGTTTTCCAATGTCGACTTCATGGTTCATCACAATTCGTGGCTAGTAGTCCATGCTTGTGATAGACCTGTGACATACAACTGTGATGAAATGGATAGAAGCGGATGAAATCTGAACCATCGAGTCATATCGAATCCAATATGGTGCTCCGGTATGCTCCGGTCACTCTAGTTGCACCGCAATAGGTGCCATGGCTACGACACAATAAGGGTTGCACCAGCCGCTTACGGCTTGGTGTGTTTCGGAACGCCAGATTTTCCATTTCCAACCTTGCAAAAAATGAGGACAATTTCTGATATCACTCGCAAGCCAACATTAGGAACATTCGTTTCTTGGCCAAATTCCAACAGTGGTTGTAACTGTTACGGTTCATCAATTCCGGTTCTATGAATCAATGCGTATGCGCATGACGCATGACATAAAAACTGGTGGCCACCAGACGCCACAGCCTTTCGCCACCAAGTTCTGCAACTTCTTCGTCGCTTCGCTGTCAAAGGAGCGTCGAGAACAAATGGCACTTGCGAAGAAACAGCAGGAAGAGAGACAGAAGGCCAGTGCTATGGGTGCTGACTGGGAAGCTTCTATGATTGGAGAATAGGACTGGTCGTTAAAGTGAGTATAGCGATCTCGCCAAAATTTGCTGAGCCACATTTCTCGAGGAAAAGTCAAGCCATTCTCATCTCCATTATTAACTATGATGATGAACTTAAACGTCCGGCCAATCACTGTGCATTTCCGCGATTCCACCCTTTGACAACAACACCGTTGTAGACGTGTGATTTGTGTCAAGTGACTCTGGGCCGCTCGATTTTGGAGGGCAGGGATTGTCGCTGGTGTAGCAAGAGCAGTGGCTGATTGGTGAACCAGGATTGAGGTTACTCACCTTTTTGGGAATGCAATTCACCTCTTTGTTTGTCATGAAGTTGTCTCACCGTGGGTTGCCCTGCAGCCAATTTGGCTTCAAAGTCAATATCATGCTTCCATATCTCCTGCAAGCCGCCGCAGCTGCCATGTTTCGGCGGTCACTTCACACCTTTGTCACGGTGACTCCGCGTGGTTAATGCCGGCGCTGCGACGGTTCCCCATCCTTTCCCACCAGTTGGTGCCAGTTGGAACCAGTTGGAAGTTGGTATTTGTCTTGTCCGGCACTGGAGTTTGTCATTTTAGTCTCTATATGATAAATTGTATATTTTTGGTCATGCGCTTTCACACGGACTGTTTGGTCAGCTGTGGGTCGATTTCTAATGGTAAGGTATGAGGTGGTGTTAGTCAGTTCAAGAGTTGTGTTGTGATGCTTTCTTAAAACCAGTGGCACCGGCAATGTTTCTGGCCGCCAAACGAAGCAGGGTCCACTCCATTTTGAAGATCGCTGCACTGGATATGGCAAGGAGTCCCATCGGTGGAATCGGGGGCCTCACTCCTTTCCTCAAATATGTGCCGCGCATTTTCCAGAGTTATCCTTTAAACCAATGAGTCGCAAACGTACCTGAGCCCCAATGCAAAAAGACAACGCAACAAAAAGGACAGCAATGGCGACTGTGCGGGATGTTTTGACACCAACATTACCATGATTTTATCACATTGAGGTGCATGGCATTCGCGCATTTTCCCATTCATCAGCCGTTAGCAGCCCACTCATTCAAGCCGCTTGCTTTCTTGATTGGCTGCTGACGAATTGGTCAAGGGGGTGGGAACTGGTTTGGAGTTTTACATGCTCATATCTCATATTGCATATAGAATGGATTTGAGATATGAAGCAGTTGTTACAGTTTAGTTTCCAAAGTGCGGGCTTTCAGTTGGCTTCAATTTTAGGTATCAACAATCAGAAATGTGTCATTCGCTGAAGACAGAGAAGGGTATTTTCTCATCAACATTCAAGATTTGTGGAAGCTCTCCTGTTGGTTTTTTCATGTTCTTTCTTTGGGTTGCAGCCCTTGTTGGCACTATAGGTGACGATCATGATGGCACCTATGGCCTTTGCGCAAAGAAACTGTGAGATGGTTTCGGCTCTCCAGCTCCCAGTGAGCACTTTTCAGGACCAGTTCCAAGAAGACAGAGTGATTTTTGCTCGAATCTATCAGCAGACAAGCTAGAAATAGCTTGGGTTTCTTGTAATAGAAGCTGTCTTATACCTTATCTATCTTCTAGATACCTTATCTTTGAATAGCTTGGGTTTCTAAGTCTAAGGAGCCGAGAAGAACATAACTCTGCACATTTTGGCCTTCCGTGGCAACTGCCAGGAGCATTCTGTGGCGCATAGTCCGCAAGAAACCTGTGTTGAGGGCAAGTTCCTTCCGAACATCCATTTGCTGGGCGGCCAAAAGTGTGCAACGACAACCCTGGCCGATGCTCTGATGAAAGAAGCTCGGTTTGTCTATTCTTGGCTGGTGCTTTCAAACATTTTTTATTTTCCCTAGTAATTCTGAACAAATGGTTGCTTGACTAAGATTTTTCAGAGGGGTTGAACCACCAACCAGTCTTTCTTTTGGAGAGAAATGACGGTCCAGTAGGACACAACAGTCGCGGTTGCCGCACAGTCGTTTTTTGGCTTTTCTGGTAGTTATCTTGAGTATCTCTTCCCAAGCATCTTTGCGACCCTACTGTCATTTAAGGCTGGCGTTGCATCTTCGACAGAAGTGATAACCCATACCTCGCGGCGCGGGAAGGAATCATTCGTCGTATCCGATCATTTGAGCCATTACGCGAAGGAAAACATGAAAGACCCAGCAGTCTTGGACAGGTTTGCCAGAGAGTGGCGCAATCTGTTTGCAGCTTGTGAGGATGTTGAGAGTCCAAATGTGGCAGATTTTTCGACTGAGAATTTGGCATTTACAGATCCCACATTTGCAAAGAATTTGTCTGCACTTCACGTGGCAAAAGAAGACCTGTTCACACAGGAAATGAAAATGCTGGGTTTTGACCTACCTCCTGCGCTGCGGCATGCCTATGGTAACACATTTGCCAGCGTGCGTTTCTTGGTGCAATTGCGGGAACCAATTTCTAGAGTACAGTCTTCAATTTATCAGTTCTTGAAGAATCACAAAAAGGAAGCCGTCACGATGTCGTTCGAAGCTCAATCATATTTGTTGGATCCCGGCAAGCGTCTGGTCGAAGAGTTACGTTCCTTTGTCGACGACGGCGTCGTTAGTTTCAAGATCTTTCACGGACTTTATGGCCGGCACTTGTTGGAGTGGTTCTCGCACTGGCCAGCTTCGCAATTTCTGGTCCTGCCTTACAAGTACTTGGAATCGCAGACAGATCCTGTGTGCCGTTCTATCATGCAGCATTTGAGCATCACGATGAACTGTTATAATCTGCAGAAACGAAAAAACGAGGATTTTTTTGAGCATCCCAGACTGGAGGACCAGGTGCCAGAAGATTTGCTGCTAAGGGCGACCCAGGCCGGTGACAGTGGGACCCCAACACTATTGGCGCATCACAGGCTTTGGTTGAGTCAATGGATGTTTCTTAAGGGGGTGAGCTCTATTTCGTGCTTTGTCAAACCAGTACTAGGTGGTCCGCCGTTCGTACCCGAACACCTTGTTTCAATCCAGTAGCATCTCTACCCACTCGCTCTTCCCCGCTACATCATGATTTTGGAAACGAGCATGACTAAAGATGCCCATTTGGTGGTTTCTCAAAATAGGGGACCCCAAAAATGGTTGGTTTATTACTATAAATGGTTAATAGTGGATGATTTGGGGGTATCCCTATTTTAAGAAACACCCATTTGTTTCTGCCCACCAAAAATCCTGCGGCACTGCCAGGCCTTGAAGGGAGAGTTCGAGTTGTTGGTAGATGTGTTGGTCAACAATTCCAACGATGTCGTGATGCCGGTATTGGGACGAACGGGCTCTGCTACTCATGCAGATGTACGACTGTGGCTGGAAGACGGCTGGTGAAATTTGCAAAAAGCTGGTGTCATTTGACGCTGTAGTGCACCCTGAGCTACCGTTGTCAGCGAAATCAATTTCAAACCGCTTGGGATTGATGGCTGTGATGTTTTCCTATGATGGTTGACGTGATTTAAAGGGGACCAATGAGCTTTGTCAGGGATGATAGCCCTTGAAGGGGGAGCATTTCAGAGCTCAGGCATCCCCTCAAACTGGTCCGGATTAACATGATACACGGTGTGTTTTTCTGCTTATTTCTTTTCTGCTCCTGTTCTTTGCGCCTTTCTTAGTTTCACCCATAGTTTTACTGGTTTACTGCTTTTCCGCTTC
The DNA here is from genome assembly GCA_009767595.1 of Symbiodinium kawagutii. Classification (NCBI taxonomy): domain Eukaryota; class Dinophyceae; order Suessiales; family Symbiodiniaceae; genus Symbiodinium; species Symbiodinium kawagutii. The sequence goes on from VSDK01020813.1 coordinate 56,239, forward strand.
TCAGTCCGATATTCGCATCGGGCTGCAAAGCACTGCCTTCCCTGCGCAGGCAGAGTTTGAGGAAGGCTGCGGGAGTTGCGGAAGTTGGGCATGTCCTGTCCTTCCAAACATTTTCAATGCCGAGTCCATGTGGAAATGCAAGTCATGAACCTGCAGGAAGTATGGATCATTGATAGGGTACGTGTTACGGCCGGCCCTGGTTGAATGCTTGTCACTGAGAAACTGAGGCAACCCCGTTTTCGGCTTGATGCTTTTGAGATTGGGGGTTGAATTGGTGCCCCCTCTGGGGCAAGGGGCGCCTTCCTGGTAGTTCATTGGCATGTGACGTATGATACATGAAAGACGCATTAGGGTTCTCCCCCAAACCAGGATTCAAGTTCAATACATGCTGCATCACCATTTTCATCCTGAACATAATCCATCGCAACTTTAGTCTTGGTGGGTGGACTGCCCAAGATATGATATACATGAACAAGCCATTCATAGCCAACAGGCCAAATTTCTTTTGCGATCAGAGATTGGCGTCGCATTATTCATCTTTGGATTTTTCATGGGTCTTTCTCGCTCCACCTTGATGCCTCACAAATAATCGCTCGGCGAGCTGCCTATAGGTTTAGCCATTGGAGTATACCACAACCAACTCCAGTGTTGAACGCGTGTGTTGTTCAATTGCACCATGTTGTGACCGGTATGTATAATTACCAATTTTTGAGCCTAAGCGTTCCCCTTGCCTAGCGCAAAATTAGACAGCCAGCGCAAGGCAAAGACCGATCAGTGCCTTTCTACAGATATCCCATGACTCACTATGGTTCGAAATAGTTGTAAGGCTCGGTAATCCGGGAAAATGCTTAGTAACAGTGGAGATTAGAGATTGCTTTATCAACCAAAGGAACTTTAGGACAGAAACTTTCCTCTTAGGAACAGTCACAATCCCAAGCACAAGTAGCATCAAGTAAAACGGAGTCACGAGAAAGCAATGTCAAGTCAAAGCAGCACCAAGTAAAAGCAGCGTGCTAGGTACAAGCAGTGTCACTTTGAAGCAGTGTCGCGTAAAACACAATGTCAAATCAAAGCAATGCCAAACAAAAGCAGTAGTTACCAAGCAAAAGCAACGTCAAGCAAAAGCAGTGCCAAGTAAAAACAGCGTCGAGCAAAAGCAGCGCCAAGCAAGAACAATATGCAAACAAAAGTCACCAGCAATAAAAACACTAGCAAACACAAACACCAAAAAAACAGACAATATCACCGGTAGACTGTAGACAAAAACACCAGCTCACAAAAACAAGAGTATTGAAACAAAATGCAGCCCGCAAGATCATCAGCGGACAAACAAAGACAGCAACCAACAAGTACACCAGCACCGAACAACACCAGGGCACAAAACACCAGCACAGAAAACACAAGCAGACAAAAAGACACCAGCCCGCAAAAACACCCGCAGCACAGAGGAAGACCAGCCCACAAAAACACCAGCAGACAAAAACACCAGCTGACAAACACCAGCACAGAAAAACACAAGCACAAAAGCACAAGCCGACAAAAATACCTGCAGATAAAAACACCAGAAAACAAAACCACCAGTTCACAAGAATATCAGTGCGAAAAAACTAGCCCACAGAAACAGCTGACTTGGGACCGCTGATAAGCAATCGCTGTTCTTGAATCATATATGTTGATTGACCTTCTGAACCTTCTGCCCCCGGCTTGCCCGGGTACCGCTCGTATTTGTCACTCAAAATTCTCAATGGTTACGATTCGTGAATGGACATGTATATACCTAACTTGAGTCATTCAACTACTACCACTGGCAATTGAAAATGGTAATAGTCAATGCTATGGCCCCAAAAATCATGGTTATCAGTTATCATACGTTAATTATAATATATACCTTGTGTACCCATGTTTTGGCCCCTTGTGGCACAAATTATGGGTGTCCATGGTAACCCCCAGTCTTTGAGGCCAAAAACAACTTCGAGCCGCTTATGCCGAGCGGGAGAAGGCCCAGTGGGCGTTGCCGTGCGCTCACTGAACCATGGCATACCATGGCATTCAGCACCAGCACAGGTCACTTGCAGTGCTCGCGTTGATCCTGGATAGAATCGTTAGTTAGCTATCATCACCGTCAATCCAACCAGTGCTGCTAATTGTATTCTGTTGCTAGCTGGAAATTGTCACCGGATCAAACCATGATTCGGCAAAAGAAAACTGTCAGCCATCATCAGGACGATCTTGCACCATAATCATTTACAGTACTATATAATCATGAAACTTCCAACTGGTTTGAATGCACCAACGATCATCAGCATCATTTATCCAGATTAGTAGCTATGATTTACCACCATTCGCCTTCGTCAACCACACATCAACCACACATCAACCACACATCAACCACACATCAACCACTCATCACTTCACTGTTTTCTAGAGAGGTAGTACGGATCGTGGTAATGCGCGGATCCTCAAAGCAGCAAAGCGCTTCGGATCCCAGGCAGAACGAAAAGAACACGACCGGCGGATGAAGGAGCGAGCACAGGCGCCAGCAGATGGATCATTTGTAGCAATCAACCATGATGAGTTGGTGGTTTGGTTGACATTTTTTAGTAGGGGATTATAATGGGTAATCAGATTCCTTTTAATGGGGGATGATAGTGATAATGATATAGTAATAGAGGAATACTTGACAAGCAATGGTCAAACAAACAACTTTTGGATGACCAAATGTTAATATACTTTTATTTGCTGCTGATAGATTGTTGTGATTATTTGTGGTTGATCATAAGGGAAGACTGACCCAACAATAATGGGCTCTATACAACTACTGGTCGGTGGTTGCTGGTTTAGCCATGGAAGATGCCCGCTTGGAAAGTATCAAGTTTGTTGGTGGATTATCTAGCCGGCTATCCTAGACAACCATAGGGAAGCGCTCTTTCTCAAATTTTGATCCTAGACGTGCATTCAGCATGATTTGCCACTTTTTCAAGGTCATTAATTACGCATTATTGAGACATCATTGGAGTGAACCTATCAATCTTTGTTGACCACTATAAAAGACCATAAGCCATGAACCATATCAACCATGAATAACCATGATTCTCCATCAAGAAGTCATAGACATAGACATGCTTTGGTTGTCAAAAGCAGGGTGCCACCAGGTCGAATTATGCGAATGCGGAACCAAATATTTTCCAAGCAAAATGTGGCTGCCTCTACGGACAGGCCAGTGGGCCAAAAAGTGGGGTACGAGTACTTCTGTACCAAAACGGTCACTTCAACACCGGGGTATTTGCAGGAAACCTAGCCATTTGGAAGCTTATGACCTTTGATCAACTACCATGCCATGATACACACATAATTTGCTGGACAAAATGAGCTGCACAAGATGAGCTTCTTATGATTGTCCTCAAACATAAGCCGCTGATAAAATCAAGAGGTATCAAACTGTCAATTTACTTTCGGCTTTCGGAACCAATGTCGGGTACGGCGAATGTTGAATCTATATCATAGTATTCTGTAATTACCATAGAATCAATGACATATTAATTACTTGATTTAATGATTATGCACATACGTGATACGTATCGTACATGAAAGATATTAGCCATGCTTAGATGTGCATCCCCAAAAACACAGGTGATAACATTCACCACAGTTATGTGGCTTCATCCAGCTACAGGGCGCAACCAACCATGTTACCATTATTGGCCATCATTATCAACCAGATATCAACCACTACTACCCGGCCATCATTGTCAACCATATATCAACCATTACTACCCATCATTAAGCATGATTGTAGCACTGTGAGCTCGGAACTCACCCGATGTAGCCATGGCAGTGGAGAATGGTTCACCGGAGCCGAAGCGAAGGCGTTGAAGATGATCGACGAAGCGAAGGTAGCGCAGCAGGAGAAGCAGAAACGACGGGAAGAGGAGGCCTGCAGCTGCGGTGCTGGTGGGGGAACTTGGGGGTACCAGGGATTTTTGCCCTCGCAATGGCTGGTTTATTCCTATAAATGACTATGAATGGATGATTTAGGGGTACCCCTATTTTGGGAAATTGGAGTGTTATAAATCAAAAAAAGCAGAATGGTCATGATCATTCAACAATTTGGGATGATCACCTACAATGATGATCATCTTTTATACAAGTGTTGTAAAAGGTGGTCAGAAGACATGGTCATGTGAGGCCTGTCTTTGTGCGACTGAGATTGGCAGTTCTTGGCTGTTATCCGAGGACGGCTGGTGGATCACTTGGTTTGGCACCTCTCCATCCTTGCCCGTGCATTGCTTGTATTACACAATGTTGATCCACTTCTTGGCCGGAATGACCAATGTCTGCAGTGCTGGTTTGATGATGCCATGATGCATCCCGGTAGATGTTCTTCCGTTGTTACATGGATTTAGAGGGATTCAGTTGCTGATGACGTGCTGCAGAACATGAAGAACTGCCAATCGGTCATCCATTCAAACAGCAGCAAAAACCTTTCGCAGGAGACTTCGAAAATCGCGCCCCGCAGCTGTTTTCAGTATTTTCGCCGCTGGCCAGTTTTAATTTCTGGGTGAATTCCACTTCATCGAACTTGCTTCGCCACCAGTACAGCAATGTCGAAATGGATCATTGAGGCCGCTGGTGGGCGATTCAGGCTTCAATCCTCATGTCTCCATAGGCGACAATAGAAACACTACATTGTTTTTCATACGCCCAGGAATGATATTAGAAAAACATAAATGTATATACATAAAGATATACATAGGTATGCCCCCTCCAAAACTTCATCATGGTTTCTTCTGAAAGGGATCACGTTGGACTGGTTGGTACCACTGTTGTCAGATCGTGCATGACTTTCAGGAAGCCAAGCAACATGACATTGGTCGACCAGAATGGCATCAAAACACTTGGTGGGACTGGCTGGTTTTAAAGATTTTTTATTTTTCCCAGTGATTACTAACCAATAGTTGGTTGACCAATATTTTTCATAGAGATTGGAACCACCAACCAGATAATGATCATCATTGGCTATTATAATCATTAGATTAACCATTAGTAACCACTATGAACCACTAATTATAGGGGTGGTTCAACCACCAACCAGATAATTGTTGTTTAAGGGTCCATGCTATGTTGGAACTCCAGGTGCCGAGTAGATTGACCAAGCAGTATTAGGAATAGCGTAAGATACCAATAGTACAATTCATGTGTTGATAGCATATTAACCAATGGTTAATTAGTTGGTTAATGGTAAACAATAGGGGGTAACAACTAGCAACTATAGGGGATATACCAGCTATAAATGGCTATGGGTCAAGCAGTTAACCAACCAATTTCATTGGGGATAATGACCAACCAATGATAAGGAAAACAATGGTTAATAGTAGGGGAACCAGGGGTGTGGTGTTTTGACTCACAGCCAAATACTAATAGTACATGGTATTACTTGGTTGGTGGTTTCAAAACATTGGTTTAGACAAATATTTGGGGATGATTCTCTATTTGACACACATATTTGTGCAATGGTGCAAGGAACAACCAACCACCAGGCAGTTATCGTCCCTCAAGTTGAGGCTAACTGCAAGGCTCATGGGGTCTGCAGTTCTTGAGTCCCACCTGGCAGCAGAATGCTTTGGCTCAACGTCACTGAAGTGGCGAGCTGGGTGAAGCAGTTAACCAACCAATAATGGTGGTTCATAACCAACAATGTCATAGGGAAAACAGCCTGGTTAATGATAGGGGAACCAGGGGGACTAAGGGTGAACTGACCCACTGCCCAGTATCTTGGTGGATGCCAGTTCCTCAGTTGCCACTGAACTGGCAGATGTTGGCCAGGGAAAATTGTGGTGTTGTGATCCAGTCCCATTGCAACCCAGGCGCCATAGGGGTTAGATGAGGTGTCAGGATGTGACCCGCCTCCGCCGCCAGGACCTAGAAGAGGGTCTTCGATTCAGTTACAAGCTTCCTTGGCAGCAATGGTCGCCCCAAGGTCACACCTCAGATCTCAGCATCCATAACCTCCACTGGTTCCAATGAAAAATGAAGGTACCAGGCGGTAATGTGAGGTTGATGCACGAGGGGCCCATGATACTCCAGATTGGGTCTGGACTAGCAGGCAGATGTAGCAACCCAGCTCTCGTGGGTGTCTCGGAGTCTCCTAAATTGCCAACGGTTTTCCCAGGTTTCGGGGCACCTAACCAGCTGCCGTGGGTTAGCTGAAACTTTGGTGAGCTGGATTTGGGAGCGACGACTGGCGATTTATCGCAGGTGCTGGGATTCTCATTAAATTAATGCATTGGTTTCCCAGGAAATGGTGGTTTCTCAAGCCGTAGGGACCCGAAAAATTGATAGGTTATTGCGATTTATTGCTACAAATGCTGAATAAACTGGATGACAGCTGGAGGAACCCTTAATTATTTCCAGAAATCACCAAATAAGTATAACACAGTATAAGTAGAATGCTTCTGAAACAAAAAGAATCTCATGATGATTTGAAATCAAGTATACTTGAATCAACCATGAACATCGTTAGTCGCCTGTAACGAACTAGTGATTGCAATTCGCTTTTTGTCAGTGAATACCTATAACTATAAGCACAATTGCAACTGGACTTTGTCGATCGTAACCTCAATTGCAATACCTCACCATTGTAAGAGCAATCGTAGCTCATTGTTGCCATGTAAAACCTGGCAGTACTGTGGGTTGTTGGCTGAGCTGGAAATACCTTGGAGGCTATCCAGGTGACCAACCAACAACAATGATTAACCAACTGCTTGTTTCCACCAGGTGCTACACCTCTATAATCATTTTGCGCAAATGGGTGTTTCTCAAAGAAGGGGTAACGCGTGTTACATCATTTATGGTATTGAACATTCACAAAGCAACTGTGACTTTTGGGGTTCCCTACAGAAATCGCCAACTAGAACGATATGGAAGAGCTGTACTTTCTAATGTACGCATGACCACTATCATGGTGGTGCCACCGACTTTTGAATACCTAAACGTGGTCAGAGAGGACCGCCGATGCGAGAGTCAACTCTTACAGTGCAGCTTGTTGAGTAGCTGATTCACCAGCCGTGATTCAGCATCGCTCAGTAACTCCCAACCCTGAAGCCAAAGAAATTGACACTCCAATTCTCCTCAGCATTCTATGGATTCACAATTGAGTATCCAAGGCTACTAGGGTCGACATCGTTGAGCCCGAATCCATCGGATTTTTCAGCTGATCTGCAATGGCCATAGGCTCAAGAAGATCTTGGCCTCAACTCAATCGAAGTTTCAACAGGCGCCGCCGCGGCGCTTGCGCGGTGGATGTGGGCGCCGGGCTGGTCCTTGAGAAGTTGATGGATACATCTGTAGCTCCAGGATGCTGGGGAATGCTAGGGGAAAACAACCACCACAACAGCATCACCACCACCACCACCACCGCCACCACCACAACAACAACAACAACAACAACAACAACAACAACAACAGTGTTGGTTTGGTGGATGTAAACCCAAGATAGCTTCTGAAGCATGGTGATTTGATTTGATCTGCGTCTAGCAAATCTGATTGGATCTAAAGATTATAGACAACCTTCAGCATGACTAGCTGGGCATAGGAGTACGCTGTGGGTGGCCCTGCCAGCTGTTCACATGACCGAACTCTTCAAGCCGTTGGGACGTTCCCGCATTGGCTG
>VSDK01020814.1:15243-40243 GCA_009767595.1 Symbiodinium kawagutii
TTCTACAAATATGTTTTTCAAGATATATATATATATTTTTTAATCTGTATATATATATATATTTTTTTTTATATATTTATAGATTTTTGAGTTTTGTTTATATAAAAGGTTTGTGTGTATTGACTTGGATTTTGACTTCATCTGATATACACAATTGCATACACACATGAACAAATAGATTTAAATACATATAGATTTGAATTTATCATGAAAATGGCTACAAGATGCTACAAGCCATCATTGGCTCAAGCCATGCGCGGTTACGAGGCCCACGCTCGGCACTGACAATTCATTTCCAATTTTTCCTTGCTTTGCCATGGATCCGAGGGAAGTTCGCAAACTCATTTCATGCATCGGTTACGCGAGACGATTGTCCTCGAAGTTGGATTTGCCTCCCGTCAGGAAGACCTCAGCACAGCTCTAGGTGTATTGTTGCAGATAGATGTGCCTTGTTCAGTCAGTGCTGAAATCCGGGATGCTCCCTCCAAGAATCCCAACAAGAAATCTGCACCTTCAGATTCACCTGCCGAACTCTCGATGACTCAGTTGCCGCCACCCCAAGATGTTGAGGATGTTGTGCGTATGGCTGTTCAAGGATGCCCATCCATGATCAATGCCATGGTTGCGAAAACTGGAGAGGATGTGTGCCGCCTTGTGGAGCATACCAGGAGTTTAGAGCAGAGAAACGCTGTGGTGGAGAGGATGTTGGAGCAGCAGGGGCAAGAATTCAGGAAGTGTGAGGAGACCAGAAGCGCTGAGCTTGACAGGTTTGAGGAAGACTTGCGTAGATTCAAAGCATTAGCTTTGCAGAAAAGAAAAGCCACTGAGGAGTTGCCAGAAGAAGGTTGCCGTGGCCAGCGCCGTCCAGGACCAAGCAAGCAGCGTTTACCAATAATGCTTCTTCATGGCCAGGTAGTTGGTTTCACGCTTTCGTGCATTCGATCCTTGCATCTCCTCTTAGTCTTTAGGCCTTGCAGCCGTGATTTGAGCCGATTGTACAGTTTTCGCGCTTACTGTGTTTGTGAAGTTTTTGGCGCGTGGCTCCGTTTGGTTGGGCCACCAGCTCGCCCTCAGCCTTAGCTGAATGTTCGGGATGGCGATGGAGAGAGATATGTTTACCATTTAATGCTGAGACAGACTTGTCCGAAGGCGATGGAGGGATATATATGCAATACATATGTTCAAAATATATTCACTTGTGTAACTTATGTATTCATAAGGTTTTTTTCATCGCATTTATTTTACACTTATAGAATACGTTTTCCTTATCATTCACTTCAAGTAAATTATTTTCAAATGTGCACTTCATTTCAAGTATGCTAAATGTGTCAATGTCAAGGTGTATCAGCTGCTTTTCCCCATTGGCGAACCGAGTTACGACCCAATCGCGCACAGGTTCCGGGCCCCCCGGCAGTTGAAGGTGAATTTCCAGGAGTGGATGAACCTAGGATTGGCTGAGAACCTGAGGATATCCCTGGGACTTTTGCGACTACCATCATGTGCAGTTGGTTTCCCATGGTTTTCTGTGGTTTCGTATTTGTTTTCCATGGTTTCCTATAGTTTTCCATGGTTTCGGATGGCTTCTAATATTTTCAGAGTAGTTGGTTGATTTTACACTGATTTCAATCGTGGGTTTTTTAGTTTTTTCTTGCAAGCCAGTTGGTTGCATGATGTCGAGCGAATGTCCACCAACGAGGATCGTGATTATGTTTGCTTGGCAAGCAGTCATTCCAGTATCCGTGGCAACAGATGGCAACAGCAATTCTCATGGGAACAGTGCGTGATCTCGGTGATAATCATACGCTATCCGAGGTTATCAACAAGTCTGAAAGTCCTAGAAGTTGGTTGTTGGGATCATTCTTGTCACAAGCATCTAATGGCAGCACATGACACGGTCATGTCATCTTTACCGAGTAGCACTTGATGGTTGATTGCCGGCAGCAAGTATAGATCATTTGTTTTACAATTGTATATTGTAAGAACTAGGGGCGGCGATGGAGAGAGGGAGAGAACTACGGTCTAAAAGTGATTGTGCCCCAAAGTCACCTCCTTTCACCTTCCCGGCAGGATGAACTCAGCACAGTGTGGGGGGGCCCTGGGGGCTGTTGAGTTTCGCAGCTTGAAGGTGGTGGTTGTGATAGGATTCAGCACCCAACTGTTCTGACCTTACATGAGTAGTGGAACGAGTTCAAGCCATTTAAGGTTTGCGGAATGGCATGTCCGTCAAAAGTAGCATCGAGCGCAATTATGAGGAATATATGGCTCACATATGCCGTTGATGGCCTGGGGGTCTATACTGAAATATTTGTAATTGATTTGTATCACACGTGTTCGAAACAAATTTCCAAACCATTAAATTGACTATTGACCGCTTGGCTAGCGAGACACATCAAAGATCACACAGAGACACCCGGTTCTGCTGTTGTTGTGATTGTTTGTTGGACAATTTTCCGTGGGCTTGAGCAACGCCTAGCAGGCCACTTGGTCCCCCACCATGTTCCTGACAGGCCGCCAGGTTACGTGGCAGATGTGGGTGGCCAGTTTGCGCAGCAGCTGGGGGCCTTAACACCCGGATTCCAGGCAGAGAAATGAACTGGTGATTTGTAGACTCACCAAGTACCTCAAGGGCGGACGTGCCAACCAAAACGGCCATGCCAAGCTGTTCAGGGGCCATGAAACGTAGGAGAATCAACGAGGGATGGGAGCAGCAGAGCGCAGCAACAGTGCCCCCCTTGAGGTCTCAGGGAAGCTTTTATGGTTGGCGCTGTGCTTTTGCCACGGGTCACCTGGACGCAAGCACTGAGCATGGGGGTCCAAGCAGAAAAAAATACACACAAAGAACTCCGTGGAATTAAAAAGGCATATGATTCAGCACAGATCCCGTAACCAAAGAGCTATTTGTCACCTTTGCATCATCTATCATATCTACTCTTTTGGTTGGGTTGGGGCTGCTTGTGGCATCCTGTGGACAGATACTGCCTGTTGAGTTTTTGAGGTGCAGGATTGGCTGAGGCAGACCTGGTCTGAACCCGATAGAGATAAGGGTCCCAGATAAAAGAACATGTTTATTTTTATGCATTTTTGATCTTGCAGGGCACCAGCACCCCAAAGCCGTAGCGCACTGGCACTGCACAGTAGCCATGCTTTCAACATCGAGTGGCACCAGCACCCTGGCTCCAGAAAGCGTGGGACACAGCAGCCAAGACAGTGGCACGCCGTGGCGCTCGAAATAGCGCATTCTGCACAACGATGGCACCTGCTGGCAGCCTGAAACCAAAGCGCACTGGCAATTTTTCACTTATTAAAATGTAAGAGCCACAAGAACCCAAATAGCTCCGCTACTTGGGGACACAGACACTAGAGTAAAAGTGTTGTCGGGTGGAAGGAGCCTCAATATTCAGAGGGCAAGCCTCACCGAAACGGATGGATGAAGTCTGGTTACCCCGCATGTGTTCATGTAATTATGTTGATTGGGGTATGCGGTGAGAAAAATGGAGCAAAATACACCTGTTCGCTGCAGCAATTCAGCATTTGTGATGCGCAATATTGATTCATTTGGCTTTTGCTATTTCATTGGAACACTTGTTGGACAACTTGACTCGCAACACCAAAATACAATGGTTACATCAGTTGGCTACAAGTTTCCCGTCACTGCAGGGGTCCAAAACTGAGCTGAATCCCAGCCCCAGGTTCAAATCGCGAACATTTCCAGGACCCTGTGCTGGACACTCAAGTGGCACCTAGCTCAGTTAGAAGGGAACCGATGCCATGCCGTGTGTTGGCTTCCGTTGCCATGTCATTGCACGGTCATCATTTTGTTGATTTGGTACTGCTATGGTCATTTTGCCGTTGTTGAAATTCAATCTTATGTTACTGCACTGGAACTGTTTTTGAGCATTAGGGTTTGTCAGCTACTGTGCGCAGTCTACTGCCTACAGTACCAGGATTGTGTTCAAACATGTTCAAAAGGCAATTCTCATATACAATCCGCTGCCAGCTGTGCTGAATGAACGATCTGCAAGTAGAGTTGATTGTAGAATTTGCAGCTCGGGTAGCATAGGTGTGACAGGAAGTGTGTTAGAACCAATTGCTATAAAGGCTGAATTTGTTTATGAAGTTTTGATTTGTTGAGATTTTTGCTGGACGTGATCCTTTTTTTGGACTGAAGTTGTTGCGACATGTGAGTTTCAAAAGGCTTGTCCCATCATTGTTTCTAAACATGGCTGGCAGGTGGACAGTTTGTCCACTGGCTCATGCGCCACGCGCTGGCTACAAGCCAGCATCAAAGCTAAGGGCTGCGTGCTCAAGTGTAAGGCTATATGTAAGGCTATATGAACACCCAGGCGCATGTGATGCAGTTATCTTCAACTATATCCTTTATGATTATCGTAGCGATGGCCGCCGTCTTCATGAGGATTGCAGCCATTGCTCATGTCCAACATTTTTCAAGAGCAGTCCGAATCCGATCCTAGGCTCTCTCCTGCGCAGATGCCCGCTGGATCGCTGAGCTGTTTGAGAATTTCAGGGTGGTCCAAATCAAGCGCTTGAAAGGCTGGGTTTCAAACATTCAACATGACGTCAAGATGACTTAAAAGTGGCTTCCTACGGGATACATTGGGATATTTGAATGGGATTGACTCGGGTGCTCCAGTGAGTCTTGTCAATTTTGGGCTGGGTGAAGGTAAGTTCAAGCGTTCTTGGTTCTTGGGACACTTTGCTTGTCCATTGCATGTTTTCCGCATCCTAGAAGTAGTGTCTTAGCTGGGCAAATTGTATTGATATTGGTCCCACTAGATGCTGAAAGTGTAGCACCCTATTTTCAAACCACGAGGAGAATGCTTAGTGATGCTAATTGACCATGCCGCGGTGCAGAGGTATTTCTGCTGAGTATTCCCGAAATAGATTTTGTCAGACACACATACACAAAAGCGAAAAAACAAAACACGTCCACGAATGCATAGAGATGTTTGCCAAGTGCATCCGCACATGTTCAAAGTAGACCAGTCATCATTTCGCCATGAAAGTGGTTTCTCAAAACAAAGGTACCCAAAAATGATCGTTGATATTAAACATTTATAGCAATAATCCAAGATAATCCAAGCATTTGAGCCCTTTCAGTACATGTTCTGACGCATGGTGGAGCTTTGACGCTGAGGCTGGGAGGTCGAACTCATGGCAGCTCGCTACTACGTGCAGGGTGGCCCAGGGCCAGGTGGCTGCGAAGATTCTTCCATGAGGACGCAGGAATCTGGGGCAGGATGGTTGCTGGATGCATTTTCGTATGGCACACGCACCAGTAGTGCACAAAAATTGCCAACGTCCATGTATGAAGACACTCATACATGCGTACATATGTACGTGCATGTGTACATACCTGCTTCCATCCATCTATCCATCCACCCATCCATCCATGCAGGATGTTGAAGCCAGCCTCGTGAAATTTGGTGTTTATTGTTCAAACCAATCTTAACGGCAAATGCATGTTTGCATTAGTTATTCATTGTTTATTTATTACCTTATTGTTATTTTTTTTAATTGTGTGTACTTACCGCTCACGTTTTTGAATTAACGTTCTTGATTGTTCATGATATGTTCCAATCCTTCGTGCAAGATTGCTGTTTTCGCCATGGTCCCAACATGTGGGTACGCGGCTGGATGCACCGTGGAAGCACCGCACCAGCTACCCTACCAGGCGACTGCAATACAGCAACCCGGGCTTGGGAGGCGACGCCGCCAGCAGTGCTGTTTTTTCTCGGATGGGAGGTCCAACAGCTCATGGTAGTCATAGCCATGGGGATGCTACAGGATAGGTACTATACTGGGCGGAGCATAGCCATAGTGGTAAAACAATGTAAAGCAAACATCCGATTCGGGCTTGAGTTGATCAGGGGTGGTTCAGCTGGATTTTCATCGGTAGAGTTGCGCCAATTGATCATGATTGTTCGCTCATACACTGGAGTCTAATGCAAGATTTGGAAGTGGGCATCGGATATCAGAACCAGACTTCCAACCATTCTAACGAAACTATGCAAGATTTTCCTTGACAGTCCAAATTGTTCAAAGCTTATTGCGTTCATTAGAGGCCGAGAAACTGTAACCACAAACAATCCAGAGTTTTCAGGAAATGGCGGCCAGGATCTTTGGCATAATCTTTGTTGATGCCCTTGTGCTGCGAGAAAAATGATTGTGAGCCAGCGATGATGGCGAGCAGGCGCAACCTCCAGTTGCGAGCTCGAAGGCGTTTCGGCCAGTGTGGGGCCGTGAGCCCAGACAAGCGAGTGGTGCTAGTGCTAGGGAACTGGGTCAGCTGTTTGGGAACGATCTTGTCAACCCCTCAGATTGATAAGATTCATTGGGGGGGCACCAACTTTTCATGAGAAACCAGTTGGCTTTTGGGGATACCCCCTTTTAATCAACCAGGGGTTCATTGATTTTTGATTTGTTTTCAGATGTGCAGATGATTGAATTATGTCCCATGTGATCCCTTGTGTCCCTGTTTTTGCCAAGCCCGCCCGTTCAACCCTCATCCCATGTTGCCACTAGAAAAAAATCAGTTACCTTTTGTTTCAATTGATTTCTTATTATTGCAGTTTTGCTCTATTCATGGGGTATATTTACTCCTGTTTGCTCCTTTTGTCACCCTGATTTGACACCCCTGCCATATTCCCTAAGGTTGAATCGATGCATTCCCCGAGCTTGAGAATTTGCTGGTGCATCTGATGTTTTGCCAATCGATGGCCCAAGAGACCAAGGCACAAGACATGGAATTTCCAAAAAAACAAATCAGATTTTTTAAAGGTACTGTATAGATTAGTATAGATCTCCATCCCAGAACTTTTTCTCTCGGAATATCTCGGCTTGTTCGTTCGTGCAGCTGACAACACCCACTTTCCAACACGCCAAGGCGCTACGGGGTCTACGAGACGCCATTGAAAGCGATGACCGTCAGCGTGTTCGATGGCCGTGGGGTGCCTCATCAGGACTCAGGGCTCCGAATGGTGAAGTCATGTGAAGTCAGATCTGCTCGTTGGTCGGGTCCGGTCATCCGTGGGCACCAGCAAGTTGAAACCAATTGATTGCATCCTGGTGACTGGTTCGAAGTAGTGGTAGCGGCTTTGGCTTTAGCATTCTTTTGCTGTTGCATCATTTGTTGCGCATCAAGTGAGATACCGTCAAAATATATTCAAATATGTATACTTATTTATTTATCTGTTTGTGTAAGTAGAATTAAATACATGGATTTCTATTTCCATTTTATAAGTTTATATTTGTATATGTGTACAACTTTTGATAGGCTTGCTTTGCTGCAGGCCACCATTTGCTCAATCTGACTACTGTAGTCATAGTTGCGTGTTTTGTCATTTGACATTGATCACATGACAGAGGATAATCCGTTCAAGCCAAGGGTTGGAGTATGAATCGTCAGGAAAGGTAGCGCCCTTTGAGGAGATTAAGAGGTCCCTTCAAGATCCTTTCTACGGTCTACCTCTCCACTCGTTCCTGGCGCTGACCGATTGTGCTCCTGGAGGACGAGAACCTTATAGATTTTACATATTCAGGTATGCAAATGTGTGCAAGGTCCTGGCCAGTCCTTGTTTGCAGTCAGAAGACTGGGTGACTCCTGTAATTTGGACATCTACTTTGCGTCACCTCCCCTTTCTCAAATCAAGTTTGGGCTTGGGAGCTGCTGAATCTGCTAAGCTGACAATGAAGCACTGGTGCTTTTTTCTTGGCACCAGGGAAGATAACTCAAATGTGGAGAATGGCCGATTGATGAAGTCTTTGAATAAGTTTCACTCCGGAAATTTTGATGCTTCAACTGACGGAGGTCAATTTTTTTCAGCATGGTTGCAACGTTGATCAGTTTTGCAGTGATGCAGTACCGCTGCGACGTTGCAAGTGACTGGTATTTCATATCTTGTTTGGGCCAGACGATGCTGTAGAAGGTGCCCTTATCAACTAGCTAGTGAGCATGTTCAGCGAATATCTTGAGTAAGGGCATGACAAGGTATGCCTTAATAATGCTTTAATACTACATAGGCGTTATATATATCTGTATATCTGCATATACGTGTGCAAATATGTTTGACCTAAAACTGAACATAAGACCAAACACAAATCTTGACCTGGAATTACCCTTGACTTGTGAGATTCATGCCCGCTATTTGGGACTTGCCACCCATTAAGGGCAAGGTAGGTGCAAGGCTGCGGCAACACCAGAATTTGTGCTACGGAGCTGGCGCTGGTCGGCGGTTCAGTGGTGTGTTGGTAGCTTGTTGACATGTTGACATTGGGGGGTGTTGGGAATTCCAAGATCTTATAAACTAGTTTTAAGCACATGCGTTGGTTTTGTTTATCTTCGGTGTTGGTCGTATTTGGTTGTTAGCGGCTTTTAGCGGATTGTCGGCAGTGGTATAATTGTTAGTTGGTTTGCCGTGACAAGTACGTACAGTCATCCAGGTTTGTTCTACGTTCCTGAGAAGACAGCCGAGACAAGTGTAAGCAAGGGATACCGAAGGTGTTGATGGCGATTCCACTATCGCTATGCTCCTTGATTGTTTTTGCCATGCTCAGTTGTTTGAAAGCGGAACATCCCACGTTTGGCACATAGATGGGTAGATAGGTAACTCCAAATAATCGAAAGTACTTTTGCTGAGAGCATTTGGCCAAAATTCTTCTGTGGTGCAAAGAGGCAACAAATATCTCTATATTACAATTTGAAAATAGATACCGATCGATGCAGTGCTGGGGACGCAGTGAATGACAACCAAGCGGTGCTTTTTCGCGGCCGAGGTTTGACGTTTCGTGGCCTCACAGCCACCTGCACCGCTATAGCGGCCCAGGGGCCCAGAAAGGTAGTGGCCATTGGACCCAGAACTACCTTGGTTGATAGCGGATCGGTTTCCCTGAACAGGTGCCAGTGACACCCCCGGTCAACCAATGGTTCCCATTTGTAAAATGATCACTTTTTGGGTGGGGTGCATTGGTTGCCTTATTTTGGTACCAATTTTTTCACCAACAAAAATGTGAAGGCTCCTAGCTGAGCCCTGGATGATTTTGGGGAGTCGTTTGATTGCCACTTGCAACATGGATTGCCAAAGATATCCAAAGCATGGCTAAGGCGTAGCTAAGGTTTATTCAGCAGATGAACCAAGCTGGATAACTATAAGATTGTTGGTTGAAGCAATCGTCAGGAGTTGATGTCCAGCCACAGCAGCATGGTACAGTTGGGCATGACGGCACCGGGATGACATGGGGAATGACCTACGGGACATGGGCATATTTCATGAACATGCCATCATGTTGTCAGGAAAACTTGTCCAAGATATGAGTGCCTAGAAACTTCTGCAAACGCCATCGGGGCCTTTAGCAACTCGTGCCTGAAGTGGTAGCATCAAGCAGGGTACTTTTGTGTTTGTCGGAGCCATCCCGACCCATACTTCAGGCCTCATCCATGCATATCCATGCTACAGATGCAGTTCGCAGCCTGTGACTGCTTATGACAGTTGATGGGAGGTTAAGAGGATAACCCAAAACCTACGACGGTTTTTTCTCCATGACCACTGTAGCGAAGTCGGCAGGAACTAAGGGGCTTCCCCGCACACGTCGGTAGCGTTGGAGATGCCCAGAGGAGCTGACAAAGCTTGGGGGATGGTCACGTGCGACTGCAATGCCGCAGCTGAAATCAAGGGGAACACCTGCCTTGCTCAATGTCACGGATCGCCGGCTTTCTCAGGATTTCATGCTGTGGATTTTTTGTGAGGAGGCATGACACATTTGAGAGAGATTGAAGATTAATTAGCCTCTAACCATTATAAGCATCTATAAACCACCATTGTTTTGAGTTCGCATTAGGTGTTTGTAGTGATTGCTTAGACACATAAGCTGCTTCGCTTGCACTTCCACATTTCCGTTGCGCCATGTCGTGTTTCGCGGGCGCTTCAGCGCGGCTCATGGTGTGATGGTGGCAATGCCAAGACGGCAGGACTGCGCCATACTGCGCCCAAGTGGTGAACCAATCAGCCGGAAAATCATCACGACCATGCAGTCGGTAAAGCATATTTGTCGTCACGTGGTTGTTCGCCATATTCATCACATCTCCTTCATCGAACCATGGACGTTCATTGGGTATAGGCCTGCACTATTCACCAAGCACTAGCATCATGAACCAAGCGCTAGCATCGTGAACCAAGCGCATCATGAAGAACTGGTGGGTTCTCAATGGGTCAGAGCCAAGGCACAGGTCATCACAGGTCCCTCTGTGGCAGGCCAGCGCAGCCACCCTAAAGCCTTGTCGGCTTGCGCAACTGGGCCGAGCAGCGGGCAGGGGGTGTGCAGCGTCTCCGCCATGGCCCCATGTGAGAACAGGTGAGAAGTGCAGACACATCCGATACAGACAAAAGTCTGTGCAGAGATGCTGATTGAATCTGATTGATATATTCTCCTCTCCTTGAAATTATGTAGCGGCTTGACCCTAGGAAGAGAGCATCCCGGCATCCCAAGAGCAGAAACTGATTTTCCAGTCCCAAATTTCTTGAGAGGGTCAAGCTGTTCTTTTCCCGGGTACATGTGTTTGGTGGGATGTCTTAGAACGAGAAATCCTGCAAGGCAGCAAGAAGGGAGGATACAAATCGGACAGTGACAGCAACAAATAACAGGAGGCACAGCAGGCCGGAAACCAGCGCAAGACTCTGCTCATTAGACCTACCGACCTCTATCCAGATTAGACATAATATAATAAGGTGCCTGGCCGATAGTCATTGCAGGAAGTTAAATGGTTTTTCTGTTTGACCAGCAGCTTGATCAACCTTTGAAATCACGTGCTATACATGTTACAGGTCTAACCCCCTGAAAAAAAATGCACTCCTCAGCCAATTGCCGCATTGTAGGTCCTCAGATGGGATGTTCCCTACAGAAGTTGGATGGTGTTGATAGTGCTTCGGCTGTCCAGTTCAGCACAAAAAAAGGTGAAAAACCAAGCAGCAGCGGCATAGTTCAATGCATCCGATGGCTCAGAATTGCACAAGTTCCAAAAGAACACAAAAAACAATGAATTGGTTGGAACGGACATAGGGAAGAACCTCGTGTAGTTAGCATCTCAGCCATTTTTGAACATGGAGCCTGTTCATCCAGGTCGAACATGATAGAGAGCCACCGTACTTGACCACCATGGATTTTGTCGCATCCATCACTGTACACCGACTTTTCTGATGCCTTGGTTTTCTGATCGGGCCACCAGCTGAGCAGTACTGCCAGGTATCAAAAGACCTCTGGAGATCCACATGTGTGCGAACAGACGGCCGTAGATGTATAGAATAGGCATGAATAGGCATGAATAGGCTTGCAGTTTGAAGACTTGTTCACGCGCAAATCTGAATCTTTTGGCACAGTCAGGACTCTGCTGGTGCTGTTCGCACTGCTGAGTGTTCAACCTGCCAGCGATGTGTTCGCATCCAGCTGGAGGGAGGACATGGTGAGATATGCGAAGGCGCCCTGGAGCAGTAGTGACAATGACTATGACTGGGAAGGGATCACAACTATCAGTAACCAACCATCCAAAAAACTTAGAGAAGGGCTCCGTGAACATTCCAACAAAGAATACAAAGACATGTTTGGTCATTCATAAATGCTCACCACGGTGAGCTACGTGGTGTTGACACCCGCAGGCATATACTCAATGATCTTGAGGCCTTCAGGAGTGCATGATTACATTTGGATAATGACGTCTTAATCAGAAAACAGGAAAAAGAACAACAACCACAACGACAACAAAAGAATCGACAACAAGAGAACTATTGCAACCACTGCCAGCAACAATTCCGGTTTCGATTGTCACTGCAACTACTGCAACAGCTACCATTCTCACAGCAGCTGGGCCACACCTATACCCGCTATACCACTCCAATTGCTTGGAGGACAAAAGGTGGGTTAGGGCAGCCTATTTTGGTGATCATGTTCAGGAAGTGATCAAACGGTAGCTGGGTGGCAGTGTTGAGAACATGGTACTGCAGACACCGCAGTGATATTGAGGAACATCTTTGGGCATAGAGAATGTGATGGGATGATCATTGATGATCCAGGATGTTGATTCTACCTATACTGTTCGGTGGTTTCAAAGATTTTTGAAGTATTGGCAAATGGTTGGTTGGTGGATTATTTTTCATCAGGGTTGAAGCCATCAACCAGCATGTCTTGTTCACACACAAATCATTGTGCATGGTGTAAATCTGCGCGGGGCAGCTCAAGATATAGGGACTTTCTGTTTATGATGGATGCGCTGTACCTACATTGTGGCTACTTGGAAAACAGTAGGCCTCCTGTCAAAGTCCTTGTTGTTTCCAGTCAGCTTTGTTTCCAACTGTTGAAGTGATGATCCATGACCCGAATTGGCTTGTTTGCAGTCAATGCATGATGTGGACCCATACATGCCCATATCAACTTCCCAGTAGAGACTTTCCCTGCCTTTTTTCAAACTATCAAGGGGTGTCAAGGACCAGGGGATTGAGGTATCAGCTGCCAACAATCAGGATTTTAGGATATCATTCTTTTCACGCAATCCTTC
Organism: Symbiodinium kawagutii; assembly: GCA_009767595.1. Classification (NCBI taxonomy): domain Eukaryota; class Dinophyceae; order Suessiales; family Symbiodiniaceae; genus Symbiodinium; species Symbiodinium kawagutii. The sequence continues at coordinate 27,806 of VSDK01020814.1, forward strand.
GGGTTCCATTTGTTTAGTATTCATTGGTGCCTGCAGCTCTATCACGGGATCTCAAATGGACAGTAATAATTTTGGGTATAGGTTACTATCTACTCAACTGGGAGCCAGAAGAATATTGGTGAACGCCCGGTTTGGGATGGGTACCAGAACGCCTCCAGGGCAAGCTAGCCTTAGCAACACTCATGAACGCCCGGTAACTGTCGTCAGACTCAAAAGAACACCAACTGGTCAGAAAGTTTTTGGTACCTTCAAACAGACAGCTGGACTTGATAGAACTCCTTCGCGCAAATGATTGGTGGCCCGCCCTAGTTGGATTCCAAGTAGGTTGGGGATGCGAGAAGTTGGCCCTGTGCTGCAGCCCCTGTTTTTCCCTCTGTGAATTCGATTGAGGCTTTGAGTCTGTGCTGAGCATGTTGCAACCGATCTTGTCAGGGAGATCCCTTCCCCCTTCTGTCGGCTCATTGCAAGGTACCTATTTTCGGTCGAGGCGGATGGAGGGAGCATACTCCAATGGAGACAAGTCTGGCCGTGCTAGCCCAAATCATCCAACATCAACCGTTTGCATAGCAGTAAATCATCATAAATCATCCATTTTGGGGCTTCCAGTGTTGAGAATCGTCCATTTTTATGTTACATGTTTTTTGATATTTAAATATGTATTTTTTTAATGTTTTTTGTTATTTACGAATTTGATTATTTACACATGTTTTAATAACTAGATAAATAAATATGATATAAATCTATATATATATGTGTGTGTGTATTTACATTTATACATATTTTTAATATATACAACATTTGTCTTTAGTTACATATGCATGATTGCATGTGTATTTGCATTTTTAGTTTATATTATTTACATATGATATCTTTAGATATACATACATACATACATACATATATATATATATATATATATGGTAGGCCCCCCCCAAAACCTACCTTTTTCTATTTTGAACCGTATTTTCCAGTGTTTTTTGCCATATTTATAATGTAAATTTAAAGTATATTTGTTTACCCAAAAACTAAACACCCAAAAGTTACAAACAGCAACATAATATATCTGTAGCAAGGATTACCTTTTTCCAAGGAAAACCAAAAAACCAAAAAACCAACTTTCCAAACAGAATGTTTGGTCAAGGTCAAAAAAGTTGGTTTTTTGGTTTTCCTTGAGTTTTTTTGGTTTTTTTGGTTTCTTTGGTTTTCCCTGTGTTTTTTTGGTTTTTCCTCAAAAACCAAAATTTTCCTTGGGTTTTTTTGGTTTTTGGACGAAAAACCAAAAAACTGAGGGAAAACCAAAAAACCAAAAAACCAACTTTCCAAACAGAATGTTTGGTCAAGGTCAAAAAAGTTGGTTTTTTGGTTTTCCTTGAGTTTTTTTGGTTTTTTTGGTTTCTTTGGTTTTCCTTAGAAAAAATTAGTTTTTTCAGAAAAACCAAAATTTTCCTTGGGTTTTTGGTTTTTCGTCCAAAAACCAAAAAAACCCAAGGAAAATTTTGGTTTTTGAGGAAAAACCAAAAAAACCCAAGGAAAACCAAAGAAACCAAAAAAACCAAAAAAACTCAAGGAAAACTAAAAAACCAACTTTTTTGACCTTGACCAAACATTCTGTTTGGAAAGTTGGGTTTTTGGTTTTTCGTCCAAAAACCAAAAAAACTCAAGGAAAACTAAAAAACCAACTTTTTTGACCTTGACCAAACATTCTGTTTGGAAAGTTGGGTTTTTGGTTTTTCGTCCAAAAACCAAAAAAACTCAAGGAAAACTAAAAAACCAACTTTTTTGACCTTGACCAAACATTCTGTTTGGAAAGTTGGTTTTTTGGTTTTTTGGTTTTCCTTGGAAAACTTGGGTATTAGTCAAAAACAAAAAAACAAATAACATTTTGTTTTTTGAGGACAAACTTAAAAAACAGAGAAACCAAAACTTTATTCTACTGTAATCTACTATCCTCCACTCTACTCTTCTCTGCTCTATTCTACTATACTCTACTCTACTAGATTCTATTCTACTCTACTCTACTATTATATTTTACTATACTCTACTATTTTCTACTCTACTCTATGCTTCTCTTCTCTGCTCTACTCTACTCTAATCTACTTTTTATAGTCTACTCTACTCTACGCTACCCTACTCTGCAGTTCAATGGTTTGATTCTACAATGCTATACTATACTCTATTTTACTCTTCTTTACTATCGCTTAGTCTACTCTACTCTATTCTATTCTACTCTATTCTACTCTACTCTACTCTGCTCTACTCTACCCTATTCTACTATACTCTGCTCTTTTCTATTCTATTCTACTCTATTCTACTCTTTGCTAGTCTGCAATTCAATCATTTTACTCAATTATATTTTTCTCTACTATGCTATTCTCCACTTTACTAGACTATGCTATATTCTTCTCTTCTCTAATCGGCTCTATTCTGCTATGCTGCACTATATTCTGCCATACTGTACTGTACTATGCCCCACTCTGCGCTATTCCACTTTATTACACTATACTATATTAGTACTCTACTCTACTCTAGTCTAGTCTACTATGCTCCTCTCTTCTCTTCTCTATTCTTTTTTGTTCTAATATACTTTACTATACTCTACTCTACTTTACTCTATTCTACTCTAGTCTACTTTACTTCATTCTATTCTACTCTACTCTACTCTGCTCTACTCTACTGCACTATACTCTTCCCTACTCTGCTCTACTCTACTCTACTCTGCTCTACTCTACTCTGCTCTGCTCTGCTCTACTATACTGTACGATACTAAATTATACTATACTATACCCACCTTTTTTTTTTGTTCTACTCTACTCTACTCTTCTCTATTCTTTTCTATTCTATTATACTCCATTCTACTCTATTCTACTCTTCTCTACTCTAATCTAGTATACTATACTCTACTCAATTCTATTGTACTATACTCTACTCTACTCTACTCTACTATATTCTACTTTAGTCTACTGTACTCTACTCTGCTCTATTCTATTCGAGTTTTCTATACTCTACTCTATTCTACTATATTCTTCTCTAATCTACGATAGTATATTCTACTCAACTCTACTCTACTGTACTCTACTCTAGACTCTACTATATTCTACTTTAGTCTACTGTACTCTACTCTGCTCTACTCTGCTCTACTCTATTCTAGTTTACTATACTCTGCTCTATTCTACTCTACTCTATTCAATTCTACTCTATTCTACTCTACTAAATTATGCTCTACTATCTTCTACTCTATTCTATTCTTCTTTACTCGACTCTACTCTATTCTGACTCTACTCTACTATACTGTGCCCTACTCTACTCAAGTATAGTCTACTCTTCTCTACTCTACTGTACTCTAATGTACAACACTCTGTTCGACTCTCTTACTCTACCCTACTCTACTCTACTATCCTCTACTCTACTCTTCTTTCTTCTACTCTACTCTAATCTACTCTACTCTACTATATTATATTCTACTCTACTCTTCCATACTCTCTATGCTCTACTTTACTCCGTTCTATGTACTCTATTCTATTAAATTATACTTTACTCTATTCTACTCTTCTCTACTCTTCTCTACTCTACTCTACTCTACTAAACTCTACTCTACTTTATTCTACTATACTCTACTTTATTCTACTGTACTATACTATACTATATTCTACTCTTCTACATTCTACTCTACTCTATTCTCCTCTTCTCTTCTCTACTCTACTCTACTCTGACTAGAAGATGGCAAAAGGTAGGTTTTGGGGCGGGGGGCTTAGCATATATATATATATATATATATATGTGTGTGTGTATGTGTGTGTTTTTAATTTGATTACTATATGGGTGTTTATTTATTCAGATCTTTATATCTCTATTTACTGGTATACATGTATATATATATATACATGTATTTTTTAAAAAATCTATAAATACATATATATATATATATTTTTATATTATTTGAATTTACACGTGTTTCTATATCACAATTTCTTGCTAAATAGTTTCAAGTGGTATGGACAGAGCTGATCCTTGAAAATTCTTGGAAAGGGCTTGTGCTTGCCCGGACTTACCAAACATGTTCCCAACTAGGTTTTTTTGTTTGTTTTGGAAGCTTTGTGCGTCCACAAGATTCTAAACATGGCCATTTCAATTGATTTGGCACTGCATTCACCCTGATTTCGGAAATCGCCTGTATGGATGTAATGCAATCATCGGGGACAGTCTAAGTGCACGTGTTCCAGCTTGGTGCTTCTGAGACAGGGTCCATACAGCAGTCGAGTCGGCTCCCTGCTTTTGTGTAGGTTGTGAAGCCTTGCTGCACGCGGCTGAGGAAGGTACCCCCGGGGCTGCTTTGGAGGGGTTTTCGGGCAGATGGGGACTACAGGTGGGGGTTATCAACAATATTTCAGATGATGGATTGATTCACCCATGTTTTTGGATGGGCTATAACCACCAAGCAGAGAGAAATGATAACATTTTGGAGTCTCAATTGGGTTGATTTGGTTTATCTAGTTTCATTCCAAATGGGGACAGATGTTGTTCCCGTAGACGCGGACAAGAAAAGCTCGGACTGCATGGTTTGATACAATAACGGCGGCCCACTGATAAACATAGCCATAGATATATTGCAGAAATGGGGCTGATCAACATGTGTGTGAATGGTTTGAATGTGTGTGAATGGTTACAAAACTAGTTATCATCATTTGTTGCCATATGTTGACATATAACTTCATGATTCACATATATACACATAGTCCTTCAAACGATGATCATGTCAACTTTTGGGCTATCTTGTTCCCTTACAATATATGTATTTAAATTTATACAAACATATTATCTGTAATTATTTATTTTGATATTTATAGATTCATAGTTATTTATGTATTTTTATTTCTATATACATATTGAAACTATAATGCATAATGAGATATATATATATATAAACATATAATTTGAAAGCCAGTGGTGCGTAGTTTCAAGTCCCTAAGGCAGTTCTACCAGAGTTTGCCGCACAGTGGAAAGCAGCAAGCTCGGCTTGCTTTGAGGATATTTTGTTTTTTCCCTTGCCAGTTTCTCTATTTGCCATCCCTGTCCTTACTTTCCCCATTGTTTGTTGGTGGGAGTAAATCAGAAAAGCAGCTTTCGGTTGCTGACGGTAGTTGGTTCTGTTGTTTTTTGTTTGCGTGCATTTGTTTATACATGAACTGACATGTTTATTTGAGATATGGTTCTATTAGCTTTGATTCCGTGAAGATCGTTGCAGCATGTCAAGCATCACAACTAGCCTGCTTGATATTTGCTGGTCGTGAACAGCTCCAAAGTGCTCAATGACAACGCCACCAGCATCCCAGATCTGGTGATATCCACTAAGTTGTCCAAGGCCACAAGCTTGCAACTCGTGTCCGAGTTCACAAATCCGTGTGCTTTGAAGCTATGAGCAACCTGTAGGTTAGGAGTACGAAGCTATGAGCAACCTGTAGGTTAGGAGTACCCGGGTTTGGAGTACCTACAGATCGACAGAATCGAACTGAGGTTTCAATTGGTTCTCATTCACATTTCATACGTACAATTTTTTTTGTTGATATGCGAAATTTGTGAATTCAGGACGTTCATGATTGGGCACTGGTTGCAGTTGATAAAATCCTGGTGATGAACAAGTCTTTTTATGGGTCATACTTACAATTTATTATGCTTAATTAGTGGTGAATAGTGGTTATCAATTAATCGTTGATTTCGGTCATGGGTACTAATCAGATCGAATAAGTCCTGTTAAATCGTGAGGAATGCGTATCTTGATGATTCATTCCTGTGTTCCCTGTCAACCATTTATTGCCAAACATAGCCATTTTTTTTAAGTAAAGCCATAATAAAGGCTGGAATGTAGACTTCTGGATGAGTTTGCCTTTTTGTTTAAGCAAGATCTTTTCAAGAAAAAACATGTTTGCTTTCTCAATGTCACCTAGCTGAATTTGCCGGAGTGTAATCCATGGCACCGGTCCCACCGTCCGACGCCAGACGCCTACGCCACCCTTTGGAGCCCTGGGCCTGCTAAGTTGGAGACTGCTGCCGCGCGACGTGTGCAGCACCTTGGCGTGTGAGACCAGTTGAGATGAGTCGTGGCTGTGAATGATGAGTCGGCAATCCTTTGCACCCCCGGCAAAAAGTGCGGTTTCTAATGGTTGAAGTCTTGATTTGACCATTTATAATGGTTTATATGGGTTTCATGAATGTTTCACCATTGGATGCCTCATAAACCTTGTGTAACTGGTTATTATGATCATAATGGCTACAAATAATTTGTTTACTTTTAAATTGTTTATAGATGGTTTCAAGGAGTAGCCGTTGATCAAAATGTTTTTTAATGGTTTCATGAATGGTTTGTAATAATAATACCTTATGAGAATTTGCACCGGTATGTACCGGTTATTTATTGGCAAATTAATGATTTAATGGGCGATCCATGGCAGATCATCTATTATTAAGGATGGTTGATAATGATGCTTGATTATGTTAGTTAATCTTACCGTAGTTGACAATTACTACCAGTGGAATGTTGATAAATGTGGTTAACATTGGTCAATCATGTTGGTTCTTGTTAATGTTGATTGAAGATTTATTATGAATATTTATGAATTACTACTAATCTTTTCCCCCTATTACTAAACGGTCCCCCCCCCCCCCCCCCCACCCCCCCCCAAATACTAAGCGCCCCCAGGGTTTTTTTATATTAGGGGGAGATTTAATATTAGGGGACCCTAATATTAAATTTAGGACCCTAATGATAAAAACCATTTTGAGCGTTGAATATTTGCTTTTTTAAATTCTTTATTAAAACCTATTCAAAAATTGCAAAAGCCAACTGCACGAAGGGGACCCTAATATTAAATTTAGGACCCTAATGATAAAAACCATTTGAGCGTTGAATATTTGCCTTTTTAAATTCTTTATTAAAACCTAGTCAAAAATTGCAAAAACCAATTGCACGAAGGGGACCCTAATATTAAATTTAGGACCCTAGTGATAAAAACCATTTTGGCGTTGAATATTTGCCTTTTTAATTTTTTTTTATTAAAACCTATTCAAAAATTGCAAAAACCAATTGCGCGAAGGGGACCCTAATATTAAATTCATGACCCTAATGATAAAAACCATTTTGGCGTTTAATGTTTGCTTTGTTATTTTTTAATTAAAACCTATTCAAAAATTGCAAAAACCAATTGCGCGAAGGGGACCCTAATATTAAATTTAGGACCCTAAGGATAAAAACCACTTGGGTGCTTAGGACCCTAATATTAAACATCCACTGAGCCAGGGGTTTTTAATAATAGGGGGGGAACCGGTTGCTTGGGGAATGTGGTTCCTCTTTTATTTTTCAATTGCTACAATTGAAAATACAATTGACCAAGACAAAAAAAATCAGGAAGTGCACCCCCAAGGTGGTTTTTTATAATTAGGGGAGGTTTAGTAATAGTAGGAAGCGATTACTCGTAGTTGATAATGGTGGCGACTAAAAACTGGAACAACAATAGTACTAGCTATTTGGCAGCGATCCTTCAAGACCTATACTGTGAGCTATGTAATATCTATGAGTAGCAACGGGTATAAACCACCAGCAGTTCAGTTACTTTACGAGAGGTGCGTATTGGCAAAGATCCAGAGACCCATAGCCACTCGAAGGGTGGTAGGCTTACGGAATCATGGGAGACATGGGTGATCCAGAGGTCGGTTGATCCATAGATCCATCAACCTCCCGATGTTTGATGGCTGGCTCCACCTTTGGTTCAACCGCTGGTGGCTTATCCACTGCCGGATCTACCATTATCAACTTTGTGACAAGGACCGGTCACGGTTGGTTGCCACAATGAACGGCAACAAACTCCTTGCAAGTTGCAACGGCTCATTGGTGACATGTAAACCGCTTTTATTTTTGGTTTGTTATGGTTCGTTACCATTGTCAACTGCTCAGCTAGTCCAATCATGACCATCACTGCATGAAAGGCTTCGAAACAGTCTTGGTGGGCACCCTTAGTGGAGCAAATCATCCTCCCATCCCTTGAGTTTCTGAAGATGTCGGCCTTCCAGGAAGCACTTACAATACGATCCCTTGCTGGTCCTGGTGGACGAAACCGTAGCTGGGAAAAACGATCGGCGATATGTTCAACTTAAGGGATCCAGCCTCCGGTCCAGGGATGCTCCAGACATGGTTCTCTGGGGATTTTTTCTACAGGAAGTGGTCAAAGTAAGGGTTTCCTCTAGATTTTGCCACCAACCCAGTGAGCATGTTTACTGGGAGTACCAGGTGTCCACGATTGTGCCCAGAATCGAGATGTTTTCCTTTGGGGTGCCCCGTTGTGACTTGAGACTAACTCGCTGTGACTGATATTCTCTCGAGATTTTACCGAGTGATAATGTCGATGGTGTCAACATTTGGAATCATCAGCAAATGGAAAATGGAAGATACCCATGAATGTAGAAAGTTCATGTCGAGCAGAACCCACTCTATTTCGTTGGGAGGCATTGGTGAATGCCTCCACCCATGTAGTTTGCTTGCAGTAGAGCCACTTCAAGAAGGTTTGACCCAAATGAAATTAGCATTATATAATAGCTATAGTCCACAACTCTAGTTTTCAGCTTGGTAGAGAGAGGTGACTTCATTCAATATTCCAGGTCCGATGCCAACACAAAAATAAGCTATGTTTGGCACTGTGAAGATTTTTGGCTGACAAATCATACCATCAGGGAGGCATTGCGCATTACCGGTAGGCTGGAAGGAGCTTACCATTGTGCATAACTTGCAACTGGCCTGGAATGTCTTTGATGTGTGCATTTCCCAGTGGTGGTGCTCGCATCTTGTGAGCATGCGAGGTTCTTTTTGATTATGATTGATGGTATTTGGTAGGTGAGGACAAGACGTGACATATGTAACATGTTTGCGGACCACTTGACCATTGGGTTTTGTTTTCTGACCAAGGGACATCATTATGATGTTCAATGATATATGCATTGTTTGAAGGTGGATGGCGGAATGAATATCATAGCTTTGATCTATGTTCACCGTGGTCACGGGTTTTCTTAGGAAAGGGTTCAATCAAAGACCCACGAAATCAAGGCAGCTCTGAATATGTTGGACCCAGCTCCAGGCGTTTGCAGCCAAACTTGGTATGTGATAGGCCTGGTAGGCAGTGGAATCAAGGTTCAAATAGGCTTCAGCTTGATCAGTTCCAAGGACCACCACTTGAGCAATAAGCTTTTGGCTCATTCTCGATGGGGACTCTGGTTGGATTAGTGCAACCTGATGCAACCTGCATATTTGGCCAAGAGTTGTTTTTCATTGCAAGTGTTCTGATACGGTAGAACCCAGCAGCTGGTTGCTCGGAGACCAGCCGTGTAGTGTTGGTGCTCAACTCATGGGCTCCATGGGCTCCATGGGCTCTGGCTGGGCTCCAAGGTAAAGGAAGAGTTCAAGCACCTCGGCTCCCAGGTTCCAGCGCTGAGACATTCACTGGTGGGGGAGGGAGCGAGGCCAGGAGCCCTTCCGGGTGGCCACTGACCCTTTAAAGGCCCACGGGGGAGCGATGACCAGGAGTGGCCTAACCAGCTGGTAGCTCAGCAACAAACTTTGTCTTTGGATGTCTTTGGGTCCTTGGCCTGATTGGAGTGCATGGCTACGCTTCAAATTGCTCAAAAACCAGACTGATCCAAACCTCCGGATTGCGGCAATATTTGTTTCTTGGGTCATAGCCGCATGTAGCCACGCATCCACGTACGTATGGCTTATTTATAGATATTCACATGTATACGTACGTATTCATATGAATGTACTTATATTTATATTTTGCGTATATCCATATTTGTTTAAATTCGTTAAAAAAACAAACAATTAAATATATACATGTATATATATATATTTATTTATTTATTTTTTCTTTTTATTTATGATATATATATATATGAAGTAATTCATTCAAATACATTCACACATATATGTCCTACGGTATCTTATGCTTGCTCACACACCGCCTATCTTCCACGCTGTCCAGCTGAGATGTGCTTGGACATCTCCCTGCGGCGTTTCAACCGCCAAATCAGGTTGATCGCAAGTTATGGACATTTAGTTTCCACGCAAATAAAATCAATCTGAGTTGCAATTGGCTGAACTGCGAGTACTTCCAAGCAATTATCAATATCAGCTTTTTACACCCAATGGGACCCACTTGCCAATTTACTATTATATAACTCAACTAACAGTGTATATTCAAATGCTTATTCATCGTTTCTTGTTCAAATTACTCATCCATTTGATGAGTTTTTGTTCAGCTGCACGCTTATCTTACTATTCAATGGGGTGACGTGTCAATTCCCAAGCGACTGTCACAAATGCATGCCGTTCCAGAGCCTCAATGTAGGCAGCGTACAACCACCGAACCCACTGAGCCGGTGCTTTTCTTCAGGTTGCTGGCAGCGAAGAAAGCGAAGCTGGCAGAGTCTTGGATGTAGCATGCAGCTGTTTCTGGAGCTTGCCGAAGGACCCCAAGATGGGCAGGAACTTCGGACATGACATCCTGTAAGACATTCATCCTGGGATTATTGTCCGCTAATAATGACAGAAACCATTCATGAAACTTAATAAGCCATCGTCATTGGTGAACATATAGTTTTTGTGGTGGTACTGCAGACGTGGTAACAAGTACTGCTGTTGAAGCTGTTGAAGGCAAATTGGGTTCGACCTTTTCTTTCTTCCAATGTATTTGTTGTGTTGACCACGAGTAATTTCCGGAATGTGAGTGTATCTGTATCTACCACTGAAATTGCATTAAACCAGTTTGGCACCTATATACACATATATCTCGATATTTACATATATATATATTTATTTATTTGTCTATTTATTATATATTCAAATATTATATATGTACATACAGGACGTAGATAGATAGATAGATAGATAGATAGATAGATAGATAGATAGATAGGTAGATATACGGATAGATAGATGGATCACTAATGTTCCAATATAATATATGTGTATATATATATATATATATGTGTCATGTGTGTGTGTTTGCCTTATCCCTAGTATATATAAGGACACCATGCAACAAACTTTGCTAATCATTGAATTGGATATTCATTCATCACAATCCATCAACACTTGGCTCAAGACGCCCGGCTCAATACTGCGGTAAAGTGGTGAACATCGTTTCAATACGCGGTCGACACTGGTCGACTCCATGGTAAAGTGTTGAGAAGATTCATTTGAAAGTAGCCAAGTTTTTCACTGGGCATGACATCGTCGAGCAGTCGGAGTAGTTCCAGTGACTGGGAGGTCTCGTCTTCTTCCTCGTTTTCTTGCAGCGGGGGAAGGTTGCCACAGACCCTCGTCCGAGCCTTAGGGAAGTTCAGCGGATGTCCCTCAGATGGGATTCCTTCACGATCTCCAGGAGTGGAAATGACAGAACTAAGCAGTGAGAGTGAGGGTACGTCCTATTCCATCGACTCTGCGAATCTGGGCACCGCATCTTCCACACTGCGTGGACAAACTACTGTGATGCTGAAGAACATACCTGCGAAATATACCCAGCGAATGCTGTTGCGCGAGTTGCTTGCTGCGGGCTTTCAAGGGAAGATGGATTTCATGCATTTGCCCATTGACCCATGCACAGGGAATTCGCGGGGCTTCGCGTTCTGCAACCTCACAACTGCGGAGGCAGCGGAGCTTTTCTATTGCATCTTTCAGAGGAGATTTTTGAAGTGCCACTCTGCAGAAATACCGCTGGAGGTGATGGCTGCGGAGGTTCAGGGCTTCGAAGCAAACGCAACTTGCTACTTTGAAGTGAAAGCGAGTCGAAAGGAACAGGGTCTGGACACGCGAACAGGTTGTCCTGTTTTTCTCCGGCCCCCACCTGGACATTTGCTTGCTTCTGTTCGCGATTTCGAGCAGCCTGAGCGGCCAAGGACTGGCAGTACAGGTAAGGGACTTGCAGAAGCGCCAGGGCCTGCGGCTCCACCTGTAGCAGGCCTTCTGGGCACAGGTTGCTCCCATTCCGCCAGTCCCCGCTGAGTCGGCAGTTTCATAGCAAGGCATAGCAGGGAGAACTGACTCTCGGCCAAAGGTGCGGAGTGTCAAAAATAATGACAGCAGCTGAAATAGAAAGCAGCTGGCAATCGTGTGGATGTGCATGAAGGGTTGCCAGCCAAGATTCTGATTTTCCCAAAAGCAGCATCTAGACTCAACTTTGGCTGTACTTGTACTACGTTGAAGCTAAGTCGTTGAAACATGAATGATTGTACAATCACCCCAAGAATGATGAATCATTTTATCCAGATTGTTCATGTGACAAGCGAAATTGGATGCGAACCGGATCCTGGTTTGACCCCTCCAGCTTCAACCAGCTAATGGTTCGACCAGACGGCAGCTTCCACCTGTACCAAGGAACAATCTCGCCCCAGTCCGTGGCG
>VSDK01020814.1:45243-66507 GCA_009767595.1 Symbiodinium kawagutii
TGATTCGAACTGCCTCCAACGAACATTTTTTAAAGCCCGATTTTAATTACACACCACGATCACTTATGTTGGATGGTACGGATGCAGAGACACTGTAAAAAGATAAGGGACTCACTAAATAAATTGCCCGCTATATTTTCCCGGACGTTTAATTTCGACCGTGCCTCATCGTACCTCAAATATCCCTGGTTGTATTTAATCGCATTTGACATTCAGCCAGCAATTGGACCAACGACTTGGGGACGGATCCAGGACGGCGCATTGCCCATGTCAAGAGGAAAGAGAGGTGCCAGCTGCCAGCGATGCAAGACTCTTGGGTTTACGATCAACACATTTTTTGTACAGAAACTGATAGTCCATCAACATATGCATACAGGTTTGCAGCGGTAGGCAGTTTTCCATTTGGTCAGATTCCTACGCATGAGCATACATCCATTTTCGGGCAATCAGTGGGATTTTCATGTGAGGTTTCTCCCATTTTCTGTCAATATTTGTAAAGTACGTGCATCGAAGTTCGCATACAGTATGCGAGATGCGCATTTACATACACCCTTATTGCAACACGATACAGAGATTCATAACTTTATACCAATTTATGACCTTGCTGGTGTGTATCAAAAAAGGGGACCTCCCAATTCACCCGATATCAAGCCATATCAAGCCCTTACAGCAATTTACCAATCTTTTGGGGCTCCCCCATTTTTTGAATCACCATTTGCATGTGCATATGTTGTTGTCATTTTGCGTGCTTGTGTATATCGCATGTTTAGCATTGCTTTGACCACTTTCATTGGCATGTTTGCACGTTTGCCTTTACTTATGTGGTTGGCCGCGCTTGCTCAATGTTAATATCGTTAAACAACAATTAGGTTTATTAATTGAGGGGTGCCATTCCAATGGGAAACCAAAGCTTTTGGGGGATACGTGCTAGCAATCAACTAGGGGTTTACTTAGACTAGAGACTTGGCTGTAACTATGCAACTGTTGAGGTTGAAAAGTCTGAGCTGCGGCTGCTTCTTTGCTACCACTGCACCTGTTCTAGCTTAAGCCCAGCCTCTAGTTTGTAGACAAATAGTCATTCCCATTTACTGTTAACAACAACACATTTCAAACAATTCTGGGCCCCAAAAGAAATAGAATTTAATGGAGACCTCTATTACAATTGTGTTAGTAACCTTACTGCTTATGCCAATTGTGTAGGTGGCATGTGTTCTTTCTGCACTTGCGATGTGCTCCTCTCCAATCAATTTGTTGAAACAAACACGATGTTGCAGTCTTAGTAGTTTTCTCGCCATGGTACCAGCATGGTTTTTGATGAAAGCTAGTAACGACATGAAACTCATCAGTATCACGTAGAGACGACCCGGAAATGGTATTCATGAATCTATCAACATTTGTTACTATATGCCTATTTAGGTAAACCAGACTAGAACCTATTGGTACTCCTATTGGCATACTCCTGGTATTCACCTTCCAGCTTTGCAGCAGATGTGGAGTCTGTCGCCAGGTTGAAGACAGCCTCGGAACTGCCACTTGCAGATGGTCACCATGTGGGGTTAGGCAAAATGAGTTTGTCCCATCTCATGGTGCTCGGTGATTGGTCTACCACCCGCCCCACCGGAGTTGTTTAGGATCAGAAATGTGAATTGTGGTGACCACAACTTCAATTTGCCATACCAACATGGTAAGGGTTGGCCTTTGATTTATGCAGGATGAGTTTACATTTGAGCAAAACAAACCGCCGATGTTTGCTTTCATCAAGTTAGCTATTGGTACCAACGACCTTGTCATAGGGTTGATTCCTCAGACTCTGCATGTGAGCCGACCCGATCCTCAGCCAGTCGCAAATTCCTGGGGGAGCAAGGAGTTTCCAGAGAGGTGCAGATGGAGTAGCCCAGAGCCTAGAGTCCATGTATCAACCTTGCCAACCTGGCAATCATGTGCGTGATTGTTTGAGTGGTTTTACATTTGCCACGTTGGAGGTTTTTAGAAATCACGAACTGTGTTCTGAGTTTTTCCAAATGCCATTGGTTACAGGAACTGTTTATCCATGTTCGCCCTGGTTTGTCATATCAGTGCAACCTGCAAGCTTGGTCCAAAAGTACCCACAGTAGTGGAGGCAAGTGGGAAAGGTGCACAGGGAAAGTTATCCGTCGTTTTTGTTTTGCATGTTATATTTGGTGAAAAATGACATCATAGATTGTGTGGTGATGTTTGGTGAATCATGCCAACCAAGATGCTTGGCCGAAAGTTGGGGATATCAGCCAGTCCTTCTGCCTGTCGGTCGCTCTGGTGATCCGGCCCAATCCTTTTCAACCGCATGGGGAAGGCAACGACCTCAGCCTCAGGATGTACTTGATGGTGGCCAGCATGTTCAAATACCTGGAGGTTCCCTTCATTCCACCCTTGAAAGGTGGCGGTATTGTGAGGCGCCCTGACAACCTGGGTTCTTGGTTGCTGCTTTGTTGGGTTTTCGACTGTGTTTTGTTCAAAATCACTGTTTGTTGTTTTGCTGTCCTCTCTCTCTCTCTCTCGTTTTCTCACTATATAATTTTTATCATTTTTTTTCCCGTTCATCTCTGTGGCTCCTGCGCTCCGCCTCTTTGTCTCCGTCTTCCTCTCCACTTTGATTTTCGTGGACATATTTAGATTTGTCCCGATCATTCTGCATCTACATTTGCATCCATGTCAGTATCTATCTAGATCTATATATCTATCTATCTATCTATTTATCTATCTATCTATCTATCTATCTATCTATCTATCTATCCATCCATCTATCTATCTATCTATCTATCTATCTATCTATCTATCTATCTATCTATCTATCTATCTATCTATCTATCTATCTATCTATCTATTTATCAATTTATCTCTCTATCTCTCTCTCTCTCTATCTATCTATCTATCTATCTATCTATCTTTCTATCTATCTATCTATCTATCTATCTATCCATCCATCTATCTATCTATCTATCTATCTATCTATCTATCCATCCATCTATCTATCCATCTCTCCCCCTATATATATATATATTTATTTATTTATTTATCATTTTTTATTTAGATATAACTTAACTAAACTGTTTGTTTCTCTCTCTCTCTCTCTTTCTGAAGCCAGCGCTCTTTCTCTACCATGCTTTATCCCTTCCATTGCTATGCATTTGTGTTGTACTTTTTTCCTGCAACCAATGAAAAGAAATGCACGATGGTTTTGTTGGTTCTATCCATCCATCCATCCTCTACTCTATTCCCTTCCTCTTCCTATTTTTTTCCTTCTTCTCGTCTTTTTCTTCTTAACTTCCATGCTTCTCATTTTATTCTAATTCTACTCTATTTGTTTTTTTTCCGTTGTCTACTCTACCGATTCTATCTATTGCACCTACGGTTTTCTATTCTAATTCTATTCTATCCGATTCATTTCTATTCTGCGTCTTACCTTTTGCATCCTTTTGCCATTGTATTTATCTAAGTTTTTCCCGGATGCGTAGCACGGGCTCTCGTTTCATCGTGGGGGTCTGGAGGTGGAGACGTGTTCGCTGGACGTTGCGTCTGTGCCGGCAACCGTTCCCAACCGTCCGCAGGTGTTCGCAACTGCTTGTGCGAGGGCCCTAAGGCTCCTGCCATTGGGGAAAGCGTTTGGAGGTGGTCAGTTTTCGTTGTCTTGCGTGTCTGGCAACCTTGTTTTGTGTGACAGGCGTGGCACTTTGTCACATTTCAACATGCATCATAATGCGTCGAACCTGCACTTTGCGTGGCAGGTGCAATAGATTGGACACCTTTGTCATGCCTGTGTGTGCGTTTTTGTGGCAGGCGCAGCACTTTGGACATCCCAGCTTTGATTTTTCATGGCAGGTGCAACACTTTCTTGGTGTCAATGCTGTCATTGTCCGCAAAACGCATTGGCATGGACGCATCAGGTGTTTGCCAAGTGCAAAAACCCTGGCACCTGTGGCATTTTCGGCATATATGCAGATTTCGTGGCAAGTGCAATGAATTCTAGATTTGTTTGCTTCTGGAATCGTGTTTCGCAATGGCAGGTGCGATGTGTGCAAACGCTGCTACGAAGCGTGCTTTTGCTCAGGAATCGCAGTGGCATAGCCGCAAATGGGCTTTATTGACGACGTGTGACTTTTTTGCGCTCTCCGCGTTGTAAATCGCACAAGCACGTGTCAATGTCATGTTGTTTTTTGTCTTGCGCTTCGTTCTCCGCACTGCGAGGCGTGCGTCAAAGTGCTCCAAACATTTTTGTTTTCCGGCTTCCATTTTGTGTCCTTGCTCGCAAATCGCAGTGGAATTGCTCTATCAAGCTGTTTTGGCATTGTTTTTTTTTGGTTTCCGTGCCAGGCATTGATAACGCATTGGAATTTCTGTGTCACGACGATTTTCCCTCATTGCTGAGAATTCTCCACGCATTGGAATTGCTGCGTCGCAGTGACTTTTGGTCGTTGTCTCTGTGCCCTGCCATGGTCTTTTGCAGCGCTGGGACTTTTGCGCATTGGAATTGCTGCGTGAGGATGACTTTTTGCTAATCTCTGTACGCTCGTGTTATTGTGTGTCGCAATGCTGCGACGCCTTCGCGCATTGAAATTGCTGTGTTTTGCAACGCTGGGTCTCACCAAGCGTGTCTCACCCAGAGTGTCTCTAAGAGTGTCTGACAAAAGTGCTTTACACAGAGTCTCACCAAGAATGTTTCACCAACAGTGTCCCACCAGTCCCAACAAGAGTGTCTGACTAAGAATGTCCTACAACTGCGTTGGTGTGGTGTGTTGGTGTGGTGTCTTGGTGTGGTGTGTTGGTGTGGTGTGGTGTCTTGGTGTGGTGTGTTGGTGTGTTGGTGTGGTGTGTTGGTGTGGTGTGTTGGTGTGGTGTGTTGTGTTTCACCAACAGTGTCCCACCAGTCCCAACAAGAGTGTCTGACTAAGAATGTCCTACAACTGCGTTGGTGTGGTGTGTTGGTGTGGTGTCTTGGTGTGGTGTGTTGGTGTGGTGTGGTGTCTTGGTGTGGTGTGTTGGTGTGTTGGTGTGGTGTGTTGGTGTGGTGTGTTGGTGTGGTGTGTTGGTGTGGTGTGGTGTGGTGTGTTGTGGTGTGGTGGTGTGGTGTGTTGGTGTGGTGTGGTGTGGTGGTGTGGTGTGTTGGTGTGGTGTGGTGTGGTGGTGTGGTGTGGTGTGGTGGTGGGGAGGTGTTGGTGTGGTGTTTTGGTGTGGTGTGGTGTTTTGGTGTGGTGTGGTGTGGCGTGGCGTGTTGTGGTGTGGTGTGTTGGTGTGGTGTGGTGTGTTGTGTTGGTGGTGTGGTGTGTTGTGTTGGTGGTGTGGTGTCTTGGTGTGGTCTGTTGTGATGGTGTAGTGCGGTGTGTTGGCGTGGCGTGGCGTTGCGTGGCGTGGCGTGGCGTGGCGTGGCCTGGTGTGGCGTGGCGTGGCGTGGTGGTGTGGTGTGGTGTGGTGGTGTGGGGTGGTGTGGTGTGGTGTGGTGTGGCGTGGCGTGGCGTGGTGGTGTGGTGTGGTGTGGTGGTGTGGGGTGGTGTGGTGTGGTGTGGTGTGGCGTGGCGTGGCGTGGTGGTGTGGTGTGGTGTGGTGGTGTGGGGTGGTGTGGTGTGGTGTGGTGTGGCGTGGCGTGGCGTGGTGGTGTGGTGTGGTGTGGTGGTGTGGTGTGTTGGTGTGGTGGTGTGGTGTTGTGTTGGTGTGGTGTTGTGTTGGTGTGGTGTGGTGTCTTGGTGTGGTGTGGTGGTGTGGTGTGGTGGTGTGGTGGTGTGGTGTGGTGTGGTGTGGTGGTGTGGGGTGGTGTGGTGTGGTGTGGTGTGGTGTGGCGTGGCGTGGCGTGGTGTGGTGTGGTGTGGTGTTTTGGTGTGGTGTGTTGGTGTGGTGGTGTGGTGTGTTGTGTTTGTGGTGTGGTGTGTTGTGTTGGTGGTGTGGTGTGGTGTGTTGTGTTGTGTGGTGTGTTGTGGTGTGTTGTGGTGTGTTGTGGTGTGGTGTGGTGTGGTGGTGTGGTGTGGTGTGGTGGTGTGGTGTGTTGTGTTGGTGGTGTGGTGTGTTGTGTTGGTGGTGTGGTGTGTTGTGTTGTCTTGTGTGGTGTGTTGTGTTGTGTTGTGGTGTGTTGTGTTGTGGTGTGGTGTGGTGCGGTGCGGTGCGGTGTTGGTGTGTTGTGGTTTGGTGCGGTGTGGTGTTGGCTTGGCGTGGCGTGGCGCGGCGTGGCGTGATGTGGTGTGGTGTGGTGTGTTGGTGTGGTGTGTTGTGGTGGTGTGTTGTGGTGTGGTGTGTTGGCGTGGTGTGTTGGTGTGGTGTGGTGTGGTTTCTCACCACGAGTGTCCCACTTAGAGTGTCGCACCAACAGTTTCCCACCAAGAGTGTTTGACTAAGAATGTCCTACAAAGAGTGTCCCAGGAAGAGTGTCCCACCAAGAGTGTTTTTCAAACTGTGTCTCGCCAAGAGTGTCTCACCAAAAGTGTCTCATCAGGAGTGCACCAAAAGTGTCTCACCAAGAGTGTCCCACGAAGAGTGTCTCACCAAGAGTGTCTCGCCAAAAGTGTCCCACCAAGAGTGTCTCACCAAAAGTTTCTTACAAAGAACGTCTCACCAAGAGTGTCCCACCAAGAGTGACTCACCAAGAGTGTCTCGCCAAGAGTGTCCCACCCAGGGTGTCCCACAAAGCGTGTTTGGCCAAAAGTGTCTCAACAAGAGTGTCCCACCAAGAGTGTCTCACCAAGAGTGTCTCGCCAAGAGTGTCCCACCAAGAGCATCTCACCAAGAGTGTCTCACCAAAAGTGTCTCAGCAAGAGTGTCCCACTGAGAGTGTCTCACCAAGAATTGTCTCGCAAAGAGTGTCTTACAAAGAGGGTCTCACAAAGAGTGTTTTATAAGGACTGGCGCGCAAAGAGTGTTTGCAGTGTCCCGCCAAGAGTGTCTCACCAAGAGTGTCTTAAAAAGAGTGTCCGTGTCTCACCAGGAATTGTTTAGCCAAGAATGTCTTACAAAGAGGGTCTCACAAGGAGTGTTTTACAAAGAGTGGCCCACAAAGACTGTCTTACAAAGAGTTTCTTACAAAGAATGTCTCACCAAGCGTGTCCCCCAATGAGTGTCTTACAAAGAGTGTCTTACAACGAGTGTCTCACCAAGAGTTTCTTACAAAGAGTGTCTGGCAAAGAGGGTCTCGCCAAGAGTGAGCATTTGGGTTCGTGGGCTGCACTTTTTCAATTGTATTTTCATTCTGTCTATCTAATCTAATCTAATCTAATCTATCCTATCCGGTCCTGTCGTGTCCTATCCGATCCTATCCTATCCTTTCTTATCCTATCCTATCTTATCTATCTTATTTTATTTTTGTGTGTATCTATCAATCCTATTTATCTAGCCTGGTTATCTATCCTGTCTGTCTTCTCTATCACCTCTATCCGTTTTATCCTACTTATCCCATGTATCCTATCTATCCCATCTATCATCTCAATCACATTTGTCCTATTTATCCTATTTATCCTATTTATCCTATTTATCCTTTCCATCCTATCTATCGATCCATCGAATCCAAGATAATCCAAGCTAATCTGGTTTGGATTGCAATGCCAAAGTCTACAAGACCTCATCTCTAGTTCTATTTATCTATATGGTGGTTTCTCGACATAGGGGTACCACCAGATCATCAAGTTTAGTAACCATTTAGAGTGGTTTAGAGGTAATAAACGGTCCATAATTTGGGGGTGCCCCTATGGCCCTGCGGCTTGAGAAACCACCCTGTCGTTGGTTTATTATATTACCAATAATGATCATGAATTCAAGGCCCCGCTATGGCTTCAGAAACAGCCGTATAGGAGTTGTTTAACCATTAATTATTGTTGATGATTATTCCCTTCTATTAACCACTAGACTATAATGATGAAATTCCCTAAACAAAACATGTTGAGAAACACGCATATTGGCTGCTGTTGAACCATATGTTTGTTGTTGATTCTCCCCGAATCATCCCTGTTACTGGTATTAATTATTATAGTCTCATTACTCTGAGAACCCCTCCAAATGCTACACAATTTGTTTGTTTCTCAAAATAGGGGACCCCCCAAATCATCTAGTTTATTGACCATGAAAGCACTAAACATACCATTTTAGGGCTCCCTGTTTTAAGAAGCCACCCTATGAATATCCCATGTTTTCTCCATGTTCTTTCGCACTTCTGCAGGGAGCAAAGAATTGTCCATTTGCAGGCTAGACATGGATGGAGAGCAACTCCGTGGCCTCACGGAGATCTATTCCATGGAAGCGTTGCTAAGTAGCATCAGAACGGAGGGTGCGCCTGCTATAGGATTGGGTATCATGTGTTATGACTAATTATTTGATCAGATAATGTCATTTTATTTACTCTGGTTTGAAGTGTTTTTAACTTGATCGTGTAGTCACATGAGGTAATTTAGATTGGTTATAACTTTACAACTGATTAGGATTGGTTGATTATTGGTGCATGTGATCAGATCGATTGACAGGCCTTCATTTTTAGTGCACTGAGAAGGCTTCAGGACGCCGTATGGAAAGTGATTTGTGAACCCTACAGTGCAGCATGGCTTTCTGCAAAAAAAATGTGCATACCACTGTAACCATTTTCAGTTTTCATATATGAAGGCATGAGGTATGCCGATTGGGGGATAAAGGTGATGTAGAATATGCGAGTTGTTTTTGCCAGATCGCTTGATCTACACTCATGGGCAAGTCCAAAGATGGGCGCAGATAGAGGTCTTGCCTCTTACCAGATAAGGGGCTGAGAAAGTCAGAATCAACCCCACATGGCAGAAGGACCCTCTTGTTCGAATTGTTCAGACCCGGGATCGAACCATTGATTGCAACTAATGTAACTAATTTTGGTGGGTTCAAAAACGTTTTGTTTCCCTCCATGCCTGGGGGAGACGTTTTCTAATTCGCAATCATTCTATTGAAAGGAGACTGTGCAAGAAACCAACAACCAAAATTTCAAATCTATCTTGTTTAAAGACACTATGGCCTGCTATGACGTTTCCAGTTACGCCTGTACAAGCTGCCATAGCTGAGTCTGCGACTGGGACACAAGGCTGGAACTTGTACGAGACCATCTTTTCAACATCGTCGGGCTGGAGGCCTGGGAAGCATCATGGACTCGGTACTGGCCTTGTGGTTTTACTATTTTCACATCTCCATGATGTCTTCAAAAATGTCTTCATGCATTTCTTGTTGGCCATTTTTTCTAAGCTCAACTGGCATGCTCGGTGGTTGATATGACACTGGCTAAGGGCCCCCAGTCGCAGCCAGTGCGCTTCTCAGTACCGGGGCTCGGTCAGGACGTAGCCAGTTGGTGAAGAGGATAGCATGGTAGGTCTGAGCTACCAGTGTCATCCAGTGCCCCAAAAAGATGTAAGTAGGTGAGGGATGGTGAAGGTGCCAATGCTGAGATGTGCGGTCATCCTTTGGATCTTGAGGGTATCGGTCAGTTTGAACCCATGACCCCTCCCCTTCGAAGGCACGCAAAATGGGTCCTGAAGCTCCAGCTTTGCGCATTGCATTGTACCAGGCGGGGCAGGTCTATGCGCCTTGACTGAACGCCTAAACTGCGAGCGGATTCAACGTGGTAAATGTTGGCTGGCTCATGGGGATTCATTGCTGGGTTCAAGCCAATCCAAGCCTGGGCCGGCACCAGCTCTCATCCTAGCCGCCCTCGTAGCCAATACCCAGATGTTTCTTTAAAGGCGGAAGGCAGGACCCGGCGGCTGAGGCTGATTGCATTTTCAACGGGGCAATCCGACGATTCCATGAAACTATCATCCTAAATGATCACCGGGAAAATGAGTTACCGCCGGCTCATCACATTATGGGTAACAGTAGTGAGTAGAAACATGCTATGCATGGCGACTGGCTACTTCTGCAAATGTTTCATGTGGCTGATAGTGTTTGAGTCCGGGTCTGCTGATAGCGGCCCAGCATAGAACGGACTTGAGACTTGAGGAACCGGGTTACTTGGAACTGCTTTGTTATGCTAATTCGAGGCACCGTCAAGCTCGCATACAAACACGCATGCAAACATAGACAGACACACGGACGCACGTGCACCTACCTGCAAAGGAACTAGCCTTTGCTGCTCCAGTGGCGAACATTCATTTTACATACATCTCCGTGGATATTCGGTCAACGCCACCCAAGAAGAAGTGTTTCAACGCAACATCAGAGGTGATGGGTCAGGAGATCCCCGACCCATTTAGTACATGAGATGTACCTACCGTGAGTGCCAGTTTCACACTGCTGTGAGAAGTGACATTGATCCATAGCCATTTGTCTACACATGTGGATGTTCCCCTACCAATTTTGTGGATGCTGAATACTGGCAATCATGTGAAGAACCATTGGTTCATCTCCCCCGCCGAGGCCATGTCGGCCCTGTTCGGCTACTACCTGCGGAAAGCTGACGTGCGATACCAGCTTGAAAAGATCGTGCCACTGGGCCGGATATTTCAGCCACAGGGTACGGTGCTTTCATGGTGAATGCCAGGGGAGAACACACCATGTCGGAGAATGCTTTTGCAGCTTAGAGACCTGCAGGCTGTGTTTCTGTTTCCTTCTGGAATCTGTAATCTGTACGGAAAAACGCTAGCTATTAAAGCGTATTTTATGACCCACAGTGTCTCTCATCACCCTGCTACAGAACAAAGTTGTTGATATTCAGAATCCTTGTGAAAGACTCTGCGCATTGGCTACTGAAAGTCAACCCTCTCAAACCCTCACAAACGGCAGGGCCGCTGGTTATCATCGTAGGTTTAGTAGAGAACTTTTTTTTGCCGATGGTTGGTTGGTGTCACCGTGGGTATATCGTGATGGGCCATAGGCCAGCCCACCAACAATCTGGGTATGGTTTGGCCATCAGTCATCACCAAACCTGGCCAAGGTGTGAACATGCGAATCGTGAGGCTGCGTCGTTGGATTCTAGCCACGTTCCCTGCTACAGGAGTTTTGACTTTGCTTGAATTCTTGTATCAGGTGCTATCGCCAATGCTCTTGGTGTTTTACGTTCGGCCATTGGCTAACCTACTGGTGAAAAATTGACACAAACCAAAGAATATGTCCACCTAACCATTACCAACATCAAGTTGAAAAAACGGTCACATCCCAGGCAATTGGTCAGCTATACTTTTCATTACACCACCGACAAAAACATAGCATGCACTAGTATATGCTAATTGCCAGGATCTACAAGGTGGACTTCCCTATTTTTTTAAAGTTTGTTTATAGAGCCATTTCACTACAGTTAGTTATATCCAGCATTTGCCTGGTTGTACCCTACTTATATAACCCAACGAGTATAGTCGGTGAACAGGCCCAACCTTGTAATCACTACCAGCGGATCCTTGGTTCTCCCAGGGGATCTCCCGGGCCCATGCGGCCCTTTTTGGTACTGGGGTCCACCTGATCATATTGAAGCGCCCAATGGAAAAAATCAGGCAGCATTGAACTTGTGAAGGTGAGTGTTTTCACCCTCTGATTTCATTGTTGAAAACATTTTTTTCAATATCATTTTGTTTGCTTCGCATTTGTCGGAATTGTTGTGTATTCTGAAGTCTTGGATTACTATGTGCATCTATCTATTGTTATGTTATTCTTGCTGAATGCTGGGGACCTTTTTTTTTTACTGGTCACAAAAGGGATTTGCCTTTGATGGCTTTGATGGTCAGCCACATTGGCATTTCCATTGGTGTTCGCAAGCACCAAGCATGGTCAAACACAGTTAAATACTTCCAGTAGACACACGCAAGTGTCCCATCATAAATTCAAACGTGCTCACAGTGTTTGATGCATTGTTCGACTCCCAAACAGAAACAGGCGTGTACAATCGCATCCCAATGATCCCATGGATTCATTGCATCATTTCCAGAGCGGTCACTGATGCTTTGCTGCTATGGAATCGTTTGCTGCTGAAGTGGCTATTGGTGAAGACGGCGGCACTCGTCCAAACTCCCGGGCAGCACTATTGGATTTCTTACAGCGACGTTTCTGTCAGGCAGGGGCTGAACAAGAAACTATTCTCCTGCAAGCCGTTGAGAGGATTTGCATGGAAGAATTGGGCCCAGATGCTTCAGAGAGACAACTCTGTCAGCAACTTCGAAGTGTTGGCGTGGCCCTGGCAGAGGAAATCGAGCAGCTGAAGCCGGAATGGGCCACGAAGCCCGGACGGAGCGGGCTTGTTGTTGAGGAGTTGCGACAGATGCGGCAGAGGCGGCAGCGTGCGAAGGACGCCTTCGCCGCGCAAGAGGCCATCCATCGGGCGCTGCGAGAACGGCAACAGCTGGAGTTGACAGAGGAAGAACTGGAGATCTATCGAAAGTCAGCTCCTGTGGTCGGTAGTAAGTCCTGGAGCCAAGCCACTGTGCAGTGGGTCCTCGATGAACTTCAGCACCCAGGAGGTGCCAATGAAGTTCGCATGTTGGATGTTGGAAGCAGCTACGGAGCTTGGGTCGCCTTGCCACACTGCGTGGCCTTAGATTTGGCACCTGCCGTGCCCTCTGTGTGGCAAGCGGATTTTTTGCAGCTGAAGATTGAGGAATTTGAGGACACCCACGGAGAGTCGACCTTCAAGCTCAACTCAACGGGAGAACTTCGAAGTTTGCGGTCTGGGGCTTTTGACGCTGTGGTGTTGAGTTTGGTGCTCTCCTTTCTGCCGACACCGAAGATGCGGCGAGAGATGTTGGACCGTGCCCACCGCTGTTTGCACTCGTCGGGATCGCTCTTTGTCATCGAGAAGGCGTCGCTGTGCCGTGATGGCCGTGCCAAGGCTGCAGTGGAGGAGTTCCAAAAGGCCTTAGAGGCTCCAGGATTTCGATGTCAGAAGTATTCTGCTGTGGGAAAGCTGGCGGGTGAACGCCGTTCCAACGGCCACGCGCACGCATGGCATTTGCGACCTGGTGGCACCCCACGAGCTTCTCCGCTGCCGATGTTCAAGGAAGACCACAGAGATGACTATGCAAATCCAAGCGACGCGGAAAAAGCGACAATATATGACAATATTAACAATATATGCATTTGCTTGAGGTGACATTGAAATCAGACATATCAGTTTTGGAAATAGTAGGAGCATGTCGGAGCGAGAGCTGAAGCAGCTGAGTTCCACTTGAGTCTATACGACTGTTCCATACTTTTCTGTACTGTTCCGATTTTTCCCCACCTGTCAGGTGAGGGTTGTTAGATTTTATCAGAGTTGACTTCTCCTTCTCCTCTCCTCCTTCTCCTCCTTCTCCTCATCCTCCTCCTCGCCGGACCTCAACCACGACCATGCACGACTAGTGGTCGCTGCCGGACCTCAACCACGACCATCCGCGGCCAGTGGTCGCTGCCGGACCTCAACCACGACCATCCGCGGCCAGTGGTCGCTGCCGGACCTCAACCACGACCATCCGCGGCCAGTGGTCGCTGCCGGACCTCAACCACGACCATCCGCGGCCAGTGGTCGCTGCCGGACCTCAACCACGACCATCCGCGGCCAGTGGTCGCTGCCGGACCTCAACCACGACCATCCGCGGCCAGTGGTCGCTGCCGGACCTCAACCACGACCATCCGCGGCCAGTGGTCGCTGCCGGACCTCAACCACGACCATCCGCGGCCAGTGGTCGCTGCCGGACCTCAACCACGACCATCCGCGGCCAGTGGTCGCTGCCGGACCTCAACCACGACCATCCGCGGCCAGTGGTCGCTGCCGGACCTCAACCACGACCATCCGCGGCCAGTGGTCGCTGCCGGACCTCAACCACGACCATCCGCGGCCAGTGGTCGCTGCCGGACCTCAACCACGACCATCCGCGGCCAGTGGTCGCTGCCGGACCTCAAAGATGTCAGAAAAGATGTCAGAAAGAATGTCAAAAGATATGTCAGAAAGAATGTCAGAAGAGATGTCAGAAAGAATGTCAGACAGAATGTCAGAAGATATGTCAGAAAGAATGTCAGAAGAGATGTCAGAAAGAATGTCAGAGAGAATGTCAAAAGATATGTCAGAAAGAATGTCAGAAGAGATGTCAGAAAGAATGTCAAAGAGGATGTCAGAAGAAATGTCAGAAGAGATGTTAAAAAGAATGTCAAAAGATATGGCAGAAAGAATGTCAGAGAGAATGTCAGAGAGAACGTCAGAAGATATGTCAGAAAGAATGTCAGAAGAGATGTCAGAAAGAATTTCAGAAGAGATGTCAGAAAGAATGTCAGAAAGAATGTCAAAGAGAATGTCAGAAGATATGTCAGAATATTTGTCAGAAAGAATGTCAAAAGATCTGCCAGAAAGAATGTCAGAAGATATGTCAGAAGACATGTCAGAAAGAATGTCAGAAGATATGTCAGAGAGAATGTCAAAAGATTTGCCAGAAAGAATGTCAGAAAGAATGTCAGAAGATATGTCAGAAGACGTGTCAGAAAGAATGTCAGACGATATGTCAGAAAGAATGTCAGAAGAGATGTCAGAAAGAATGTCAGAAGATTTGGCAGAAAGAATGTCAGAAGATATGTCAGAGAGAATGTCAAAAGATCTGCCAGAAAGAATGTCAGAGAGAATGTCAGAAGATATGTCAGACAGAATGTCAGAAGAGATGTCAGAAAGAATGTCAAAAGATCTGCCAGAAAGAATGTCAGAGAGAATGTCAGAAGATATGTCAGAAGACATGTCAGAAAGAATGTCAGGAGATATGTCAGAGAGAATGTCAAAAGATATGCCAGAAAGAATGTCAGAAAGAATGTCAGAAGATATGTCAGAGAGAATGTCAGAAAGAATGTCAGAAGATATGCCAGAAAGAAAATCAGCGAGATTGGCAGAATATATGTCAGAAAGAATGTCAAAAGATATGTCAGAAAGAATGTCAGAAAGATATGTCAGAAAGAATGTCAGAAGAGATGTCAGAGAGAATGTCAGAAGATTTGTCAGAAAGAATGTCAGAACGTATGTCGGAGAGAATGTCAGACAAAAGTGGAGTCAACAAGCGGTGATGACATGACATGGTGGGGATCACTCGAAGTAAAGTAATTTGCCACTTGAAATCAAAGCTTAACGTGGTTAACTCCCATTCTTGCCAGGTTCGAGTGCAACCTTGTGTAGATCTTGGCACACGGCTGAGGTCTTTGCACGAAGTTGAGCTGGATGACGGACCAGAGATAGGCCAGTGGAAGGGTCCGCGGGATGCATAGTCGCAGACGCAACCATTTGATAAATGTGATGTTGAATGGCCAATAGCCCAATGCGGTCGCTAAACAATGGCCCAATGTGGTCATTAAAACATATGAGCCAGAGACAAAATTATAGTCAATTGCGTTTAACTTATACGAGCGTTACATGCAAAGGTGTTTTGTTGATTTTACTCGAAGAACGATAGGGACGAGCTAAAACGATGCCCCAAAGGAGTACTCCAAAACTTGGAAAACGATAGGGGACGTTTCTAAAGAATCCATAAGTACAGCTTAATCAAATCATTGGGACGCTGCCTCATATACTAAAACCTGCCTTTGTCAGGATGCCCCTCATATGTAGTTCCCATGTGCAAATGCAGGCATTGTTGGGGGTGCCCCTTGGATCAAACATGTACCCTCCTCAAACAATCATTGCAGCATGAAAACGGACCCCAACGAGTGCTCAAAATTCAGCGAAATTGCCATGATGGTGAGCAAGGAATTTCAATTCTGGCAACCATTGGATTGAACACCCATTGCTAGCCAATGTTCCCTTTAAGTCTTGCCCTTCACTTCGGTAGCCAGCCTGTTCCAGGTAAGCCTTGTAATCGAATGCTTCGGGCTTGCAGCAAGGGATGAATAAAGTCAATATGATTGATACCATTTGTTGAAATATAGTTATGTTATACGGTTATACGCAGTTATTGGATGTTATTGGCCTGTTGTTGCCATGCTTCCAATTTCTTGAAAACATTGTTGATGGTTTGTCCATATCCTAATTATGAACTTTGGCTGGTTAAATCTCATCGCACGCGCGCGGGTGTGTGTGTGTGTGTGTGTGTGTGTTTTTGTTCTCGAGTTTGTGCTAGATGCTGTGATTGGCACTGAATGAAGTCTCTCATGATTTATCCTCTTGTGGTCCCTCTCGCCTAAACTAATTCCATGTCCTTATTGACCACGTCCTTTCATGAATCATTTAACCATTAACCATTCATTCGCCAGTTTCGACCATCAGCTACCGACCATCATCAACCATCAGCCATCAATCAACCACAAGACCTTGCTTCTGGACCATAGTGACTGAGGCAACCGACACTGCTGTGGTTTCTCCAACTGGTGAATCCCAAAAAAATGCTGAGTTTATTACTATCCATGGTTACTAAGGGATGATTCCCTATGTGTAGTAATGTATTTGTTAGTAATGTGGATGGTTTATTGCTATAGATGGCTAATGGTTACATATTGCAACTCCAATTTATCATCCAGAGATCGGGGTCACCGCGGGCCACCCTATTTTGAGAACCCACCCGACCATCTCCCTTTGACTCTCACCTTGGTTTCCGGCCAGGGGAGACCCGCAAGCGACACCGGCGACCTGTGCCACGCTGGATGGAACTGTCCTGGCAGATGCTCGCCACCTTAATGGCCAGGAAGGAGAATGTGGAACCATGGCGATTAATAGTGAAACATAGTGAGTCAAGATATAGTAACTGGATGTGACTGGTTGAGTCACCAGGGATTTTGCTCGATTGTTAGTGGTGTTTTTTTGTTGGTGTTTTTTGGGATGTTTCTTAGTTTATGCATACCCCCATGCCATGGCTGCTGGCACAATAGTTTCAAACCACTGGGTTCATGGCCTATATAACAATAAGGCTATCGGCTTTGGTCATTAGTTAGATGGGGATGGGTCATGTGCGACTGCTGTTCGATGCGAATAGCCAGGGAAACAGGGGCACAACCATATTGCGATTGTAGGCTCATAAGTGTGTTTCATGAAATGGGAACCTCAAAAGCGGATGGTTAATTACTTGAGTGTATCATTAATTCATGTTGATGATTTGGGAGCACCCGCCTCCCCATTTTGATTTTTTTGTTTGCATCGACCATGCAGGTCAATGCGCTAGCATGCACGAGTCAGAGAGCCTCCATATTAACCCTGGCATATTATTAAAGCATATCACATTTGGCCACGCGGCTTGCTACGGCAGCAAAGCCACAAAGCCTGGGATGGATCACTAGAGGCCACGGTGAAACCCTCAGCCGGTGCCTTTTCCTGACAAGTTGGTCACAGATGCATTGCTGGTGCGCCGTTGCCTTCTGAGGAAGGGGGAGAGTCGAGTGGATACCTCCTTGAAGGACGATCGACCGGTCCCCGCTGAGGGTTGCAGATGTGTTTGTATATTGTTCCTTGAACTGGGGGACCCTGCCCACAACTGTTGGTTGTCCACTATATTCATACATGGTTAAAAAAGGATGTATTTAAGAAATAGTCAGTAATAGGTTAGCTAGGTTCAAAATAGGTGTGAAGCAATGTTTTTAAAAAACATGATTGTCAGGTACGGGGGGGTGGTACGGTACACTTTGTACGCTTGGTACGCTTGGTACGGTACGGTTGGTACGCTTGGTACGGTACGGTTGGTACGCTTGGTACGGTACGCTTGGTGTGCTTGGTACGGTACAGTTGGTACGCTTGGTACGCTTGGTACGGTACGGTAGGTACGCTTGGTATGCTTGGTATGGTACGCCTGGTGCGGCTGGTATAGTGCCCTTGGTACAATTCGCTGTTGGTGCAGAAGTTACAATTCGTGCATATTGGAGAGTTGGTACGGTTGGGTTTGCCGCTCTTTGAAAACCTGGTAATTATGTTATGTAAAATCTTGGGGTGTTTTGTGAATCATGTTTGTGGACCAGATGGGACTCTTGGGACATCCGGCATGGTATTTTTGAGGCACTTTCTAAATTGTCATGTTTTATTCCGCGCATTAGCCTCCCTAAAGGCTGTTGGAAATCATCCGAATAGAGATTTCAATGTAACAAATCACCTTTGAAATATTCATTATATGTAAATTTCGAAACGGCTGCCATGTTTTGGAGAAATCCGTCATCGAGGCATGCGCAAAGCAAATGTCTTAAATTGCGCGCGTAACGAATTAAACAAAACATAGCTCACATTCCATTGAGCGTTAGTGTGGTTATTATGTTGTGGTGCCTAAACTAATGCTTTGACCATACTAGATAGTAGCTTACAATTGTTTACAAATGATTGCGCAGATGATTATAACCAATAAACATAGTGACTGCCTGATTCGTCCCATGTTTTGTCAGGGGTACAGGTGATTGTTGAAGATAACATTCTGTCATCTGGCACTGTCATCACCAACCCGTTGGGTGCAAAACGAAATTGTTTCTCCATTAATGCGTTTTATGTCGGCATGTTTCCAGGTTCGCTGATGAGTGCGCACTTTGGCAGCATGCTTTCCGTAAGATTTAGAAAATTGATGAAGGCATGGGCACAGGGGACAACAATCACAAGCATGCACATAGACGTTCCTGAAAATTGCCACTTTTTTGGGGGTTGATATTTTCCTTTGTAAGAAACGTTGGTTGTTCAAAACGCACTGCGAACTGATTGCTGCATTACATCTGGCCACTCTACGTACCTACCGTAGTTTGCGCATGCTGGCTTGAGAAGTTCACACGAGCGCAGCGTGAAGGATCTTGCACATTCTGCACATTGATTATATTGTTTTCTTGGCTTTGCCACCACAATTCTGCTTGAACATCGCATAGCGGCAAACATGTATGATTAGATACATATTTTTTCGTAAATCAATTTCTCTGAATACTTTTAGGAACAGTACAGCTAATACTTTGATGTACAATAACCACTACAAGTTTTGAAGGTGCGTTTGTCTGTAATTCGTAAAGGTGACAAACTAAAGAAAGACACCGTGATCTGAAATATTGAATAGTTAGAGGAACTCGACAGCTAGATTGATCATCTATGATTTGGTGGCCTTGTGGATGCACAGAACTATTTGTTGAAAAATCTTTTGAGTTTGGAAGTAGACTCCGCTCGAATCCACTCCCATATGTAGATTTGAGAGCGCAGAAAAAATGTTCCGAAGCAGACCGTGCCAAGCATGCATACTGGCCCGTACCATACCAAACGTACCATTTTCCACGCTTACCAACCGTACCGTACCAAGCGTACCAACTGTACCATACCAAGCGTACCAGCGGTACCGTACCAAGCACACCAAGCGTACCGTACCAAGCGTACCAACCGTACCGTACCAAGCGTACCAACTGTACCATACCAAGCGTACCAGCGGTACCGTACCAAGCACACCAAGCGTACCGTACCAAGCGTACCAACCGTACCGTACCAAGCGTACCAACCGTACCGTACCAAGCGTACCAACCGTACCGTACCAAGCGTACCAAGCGAGCGTACCATGATTTCACCTGGGTGATTCACACCTATTTTAAACTTTGCTAAGTAATAGGTTAATGATAGGCGTTCCCCTATTCTAAGAAACCCCCCATATACACCTACTTGATGGTTTTGGGGCGGCGTTAACCACCAACCAGACGTCTATGTGCGCGTTCGAAGGTTTATGAAAAAACATGAGGCAAACAATCATAGATTGGCTGGGTAGGTGTCAACTAGTGTCAACTTTATCTGGGGCCATTTATGGCACCATCAGTACTAATTGTGCATCATGACGGGTGTACCCAATATGATTGTTAACTAGGCTTATCATGCTGAATAACTCAAACATCATCAACATGTTTATTTGATCATTATTTTTGTAGCCCTCTCGGCGTTCATCAAGTATTAGTTTGTTATTGGGCCGTTGGAACAATAACAGCCATGATTTGTTGGTCATCATCATGCTGTCAACGAGTAACATTCTGAACCCTCCTTAATTACTAACCATTAACTATATGGTTTCATATGGCTTGATACTGACCAAGGGCTTGCTAGCCAGTATCATCATGATTGGTCAATTTGATAGGCAACCATTGTTGACCGGCATCGGTCATCAACAATTTCGAAGACATGGGAACATGATGGCTGCCTATTCCCAACTGCTATTAGACCAAGAGTCTGACCGCATATGATTGACGATTTTGACCCAATGCCTTACTCTTACTCTCAGTGACAACGGTCGTTGACTCAGAAACAACGCCATTTGTTTGCCAGGACTACATCCAAAGCTTTGGTCCCAATGAGCTACGAGAGATCAGGTAGGGTGACAGTAGGTGAAAAGGGGGGTTGTTTTTTGGTTAAGGGCAGCTCGGTTGCTCAGAAGCATGGTTGAAACAAGTAGTGATCAGTGGGAATGTATACCGACGGACTGAGAGTTAGAATGTGCTTTTGAGGTTGAAAAAAAAGGCTCTGAAAATCACTGTACTAGCTAACTTGATCTTTTTTTGTCGACGCCACGAAGAAAGTGGGCCACAGTAAGAATGTGGAAATAGCAAATTTTGGATCAATGTTTAAATATAGTCGGTATAATGTTGATCAAAAACGCTCTACGTATCGCTTGAATGGGGGTTACACCGGCTGAAGCTAGAATGGTGTACGGTCCCATCAACAATATATATATATATATATATTTATTTATTTATTTATTTATTTATTTTTGATTAGATATATATATATATATATATATTTATACAGAAATGATATTTGTTTGATATGATGTTTTGGTTGATCTGATTTATTTGATCAAGAACGTTCTGCGTATTGCTTTGGGTTGATCTCTTCATTTCTGTTCATTTCTCTTCATTTCTTTTAATTTTTCTTCATTCTTTTTCATTTCTCTTCATTTCTCTTCTTTTCTCTGCATTTCTTATCATTTTTTTTCATTTCTTTCATTTTTCTTCATTTTTTCTTTTCTCTTCATTTCTGTTCATTTCTCTTCATTTCTTTTTCTTTTCTCTTCATTTCTGTTCATTTCTCTTCATTTCTTTTCGACCTCTCGGACAAGAACTGCTGAGAGGCATGACCAGTGTCATGAATGGCATTGGTAGCTGTTTCACTCCGTGTATGTCAGCTATGAAGAGGATGTTCTCTTGTTCCGACCACTCGGATTCTGAGAAGGTGATGAATGTTCCTTCAGTTTCTACACAGAACGAAGTGATGTGCAAGACAAGAGATACCGTCTACACGGTAGAATCGGACAATCAAATGGCACATGCGTACTTGAATTATCAGCATGGTGAACAAGACTCACTGTTATGCGAATATATCGACTTGAATACACATCCAACGTACGTGATTCTCGACTCAGGTTGTACACGTGCCATGGGATCCAGATTTGCCATTGACCGATTGGT
>VSDK01020816.1:0-63583 GCA_009767595.1 Symbiodinium kawagutii
TAACACGGAAGTTCCGCACTTCGTAACTAAACTTCCTTTGATAATTGGCACCTGATAGCAATAATGACACATGTATTTATTATCCTATGAATATAGAACATTGACACCTACATAACAGAATGTAGTCATCAATACTTACAAGTACATAGTATGACTGTCACAGATTGTCATCATTGTACTGCTCAGAACTAGTGAGACTATAGTTGTAACTGCAACAATGTGTGATCATATCAACATATCCACTTAAATAAGAAAATTTGGAAGTCAAAGGTCCGACTTATGGACGGTGAACCAGTCAGTTCATCAGTCAGATCCAGGAGAAGATCCAACATGGCGCGTGACTGACAGGAACTGTGCGAAATGCTGTATTTGCAATGTTTTGTGCTCGCACATGATCGAAAAGGTAGGCTCGTCAAGCGGGCGGGCGTGAAGGTCATTTGGGAAAGCTATCAGCAAAAAGTTGCACCATGGTGTGGGGAAGCGCACATGTGATGCATTTGCAAGTCAAAATCGTAGCAGCACCACATGTGGCGGCACTTTTGGAAAATGAGATCTGCAAGAAGTACAAGTCAAAATCGCAAGAAACTCACGGATTGGCTACGTCTCTTGATGTTCCCTGATGGACAGGGCATCATCATCATCATCATCATCATCATCATCATCATCATCATCATCATCATCATCAATTAACCACTCCATCACTCAATCACTCACTCACTCGCTCAATCAATCAGTCAATCAATCACTTAATCGCATAAACCGTCATTCAGCAATCATTGATCATTCATCACTCGCAAATAAATCAAGTCAATCACTCAACGGACAATCAATCACTCATCAACCAGCATCGAAATCACAAGCAGGGAAAAACACACACCAGCAAAGAAAAACAAACGGAGAAACACCAGCAAAGAAAAAACACCGAAGCAGCACAACAGTAACCAAAAGAGACAAAAACATTATCATCATAATCATCATCATCATCATCATCACCATCATGATCATCAACATTATCATCAATCAATGAATTAATCAATCAATCACTCACTCACTCAATCAATCAGCCATACTCAATCACTCAATCACCCAATTAATCATCCGAATCATCACCTCATCTCAACCAACCCTCTCTTCCTATAAAAAAGCTACCGCTTCTGGTGTGCGGTCAATAGGTAAATTGGTTCAACGTTCTCAGAGGATATGGATTTCAATGCAACAGATGATGCTTGAGCCTCGATCTTCGAGTAGTGACTTTGGTCACAAGGTCCTCCCCTTTTTTCAACCATAGTTGTGAACCACATGTGAACCACGGCACTTGATGCGCTTGTGAGTTGTGAACCAGAAGATTTGTCCAGCACAGCACTCTGGTTGGTCCCTTCATAGCTGGCTTTTAGCTGGTTGATAATGATACTTGATTCATCATAGGTTTGTCATATAGTTTTACCAGCTATGATTGCTGGTTCTAGCTGGTTGACCTTCCCTCTCTTGGTCGTCGTCCACTCAACACCCGCACCTGGACCTCTTCGAAGTCCAAGCCCTCCACGTCCACGGAGCGCAAGACCAATCGCACCACCGCCGCAGCGGGGAGACCGACGAAGAGGAAGGGCTCCAAGGAAGACACGTCGTCACTGGTGATGTATCCGCGGGAATGAAGCTCAACTCCCAGTGCCGTAGTGCGTCTCAAGCAGATCTCCCAAACCTCCTGGGGCCACCAACATGATCCACAGGACCCGAAACTTGAAACGGTCGGGTGGTCGGGTTGCCGAAATTCCAAGGTTTTGGGAATGTCTGAGTCGCCCGAGCTGCCACA
Organism: Symbiodinium kawagutii; assembly: GCA_009767595.1. Taxonomy (NCBI): domain Eukaryota; class Dinophyceae; order Suessiales; family Symbiodiniaceae; genus Symbiodinium; species Symbiodinium kawagutii. The sequence goes on from VSDK01020816.1 coordinate 1,811, forward strand.
CCGAAATCCAAGCATGGAAAATACCGAAACCCATGATACATGCCTTCCCCTGAAAGCTTTCAACAAAAAAACAAACAATCCGGTCCTTGGTGCTGATGCTGCCAGCCACATATTGCCAGGTCTCAGATTGATCCAAGAAAGCGAGGGCATTGACGTTGCGATGAGCCGCTTGCGTTTCCAGGTCGGCCCCAAGAACTTGAGGATCCACAGGATCTCTGGGAGTACGCGGTGGAATGATGGAGAGATCTGGACTCCAAGTAGCATGGTATCCTCATGCGGCAAAGGGCAGGGAACATCATGGAACATCATGGAGCATTATGGAGCATCATGGAACATGACTCCAGATTACTGTACCTGATTTCAGTTGGGAATCATTTGCAGGGGACCATTCACACTGCACATGGGCAGCGAGTGCCACTGACTGAGCAGTGGCGGTACTAAACACAATTTACTGTAAATTTCCGCACAAGTCTCGCCACCAATCCAGCATGATCTTCGGCAACACTTCAAGCACTCCAGAGAAGGGTCCAATAGTTATCAACCCACCCAACAAAATATTTGTGCATTCTTTTGTCTCCTCGTCATACACCACAGTGGCAAAAATAATCCACAGAACAGTGGCCATCGCAATAGCCACCAATGATACCTGGTTGGCGGTTTCAACACCTATGACAATGTTCGTCAACCAACCATTTGTCAATGTTTTGTTGAAAAAATGTTCAAAACCACCAACCATTGGACCCCGAGGGAAAATAAAACATGTCAAGCAAACCACCACCCAGATACGACCAACACAAGCGGCGCTCGAAGCGGCAACAGCAACAGGGTCATGAAACAAACGAAGCAGCGCTCTCCCCGAAGCCCTTTGCAGGCTCGTACAAGGATAGCTGGGCTCCAAAGCAGTGCCGTACCCGCAAAGCACAGAGAAAACACCGGCGCCAGAATGGCTGCAGCCAGAGCGGCCCGCGGTATCCCAAAAGCTGCTCGGACCACGATAAGTAGAGCCAAGATCCCCTCTCCTGTTTGGCAGGCACGAACAAATCGAGTTCATCTGATTTCAATTGTCTGTTTCTCATTCACTATGCTGATACCTACCTACATTTTATCATTTCACACACATTTTTTTTGCAAAATCAGTGAATCATGACCTTGGGAAATTGTCAACTTGCAACGGTCTCCTATGCTTTGGATACACAGAAGAACTGGGACGGCGCAACACAAGAAACAGCAGCAGCACGTCAATTGGCGGCAAGTTCTGGGTTCGGAAAACCCCGGTGCATCCATCACTGCACAAAACCTGGCAGATGACGTGCTTGAGCTTTGCAAAGCCATAGGGCCCAACATGGCCCTGACAGTCTCAGTCCCACGAACCGCGTGAGAAAAGCAGCGGTTGCTGAAGGCAACCAATCGTCCAGGCACGGCGTCTACAACTTGCTGATGATGAGTTCCTTCGAGGATCAGTTGGGAGTCGGCTGAGCGCAACCAAATGATGACAGTGTGGCTGTTCACAGATGCTGATGGCAGAGCATTCCAAACATCTCGATGATTCCGGACATCACCTCTACTCATCAAAGCGGGTAGGGTGACCCAGCTTCTCTCAGATGCCTCTTGGCTGCCAACCACTGCTTTGGCCGCTTGCACCACGCTGCCAGGCACAATCACTTTGGCACTACGCCCACTGCCGTGGTTCACCAAGCCTCAGCTGGTGGATAAATTCTGTTTCAGCAACAACTTTGAATACTGTGATGCGTCAAAATACTTCGTGGTAGACCAGCACCAGCAATATTCATCAATGAATCAATGCCCAATCAATCTGTAATCAATGACAGCCAATGTATTGCCTTCAAGAGTTCCAATCCAGTGTTGGTGCATTGTTAAACTGTAGCCGCTGCTTTTAACTCTTAACACAACGGAGAAAATCCGCCCTTGCCTGGAAGCTGACCGTCTTGGAAAGCGGAAAGACCTTGCTGCTCCAACTGTTGCAAGGCAGCAGCCAGCTGTGAAGCATCCAGGAAGTTGTCGATGATGATCAAGTCTTCTACCATCCTGCGGCCCTGCGATTCTACGATCTCTATCTGTGCTAGGCATTCCCATCTCATATTCACCACCCAATCAATGACTGGTTTCTCACCCATGATTTTCCAAGGGAGAGCAGGCATTTTGGTCTTTGTTGATGTTGTCGTCTTCTTTGTTGTTCTTGTCCTTATTGCTGCTACTTATGACCTCATTGTGGGGGACCACCCCAGCGCATCCAGCGTACATTAGCTGATTGCCAAGCAATGCAATGAGAGAACCACATGCAGTTTACAAGCATGACCTGCTGAAGGAATCATTGGCTTCGGTGCTGCTACTGCATCGTCTCCTGTCTCATGATGCTCATGTTGTTGGGCTTCATTGCGATTTGATGAAGGTTTGGGCAGAAAATGGATTGCATCATGCAAAGCTGATAAATCTCATAACTTCACATTATTGAGTCTCTCATGATGCTTTTCGCGCATTACACACCAAGGCAATTCTGCCTGTGCTTTATGGCCCTAAACGTTCACCATGGACCAACTTCAATCATTATCTCATTATCATGATCTTCAGCAATATCCCAAACCATAGCACTCACCATCACTCACCTATTACGCCTATTATCATGATCATTTCAGTACCTAAACTGGCAGTCAATTCTTACACAATCACAATCCCAATCTATGTAATCTAACCATGCATAAATATATAGTATATATATATATATGTAATCAGTATAATATTCATTGCATCCTACTGCTCCGATAAATGTTTCATCTATGTTCATCTCAGTTCAATCATCATCTCGCCGAAATGGACTCCATTGAGCATCTTTGAGCATCGTTGAGCCACGACACTGACCGCTTTAGAGCCGCACAACGTCCAGCGCGGCCGCGCGTCGTTGGACGTTGTGACGCCCAGGAATCTCTGGACGAAGGCGGCATCGCAGCGGGACCTTGGGGGTGCTCCAGGCGCGCCCCAGGGGCATGGTGAAGCCATGAATGGTTGACCATGGATGCAACTCATGGGATGCTTAGTCAGTCATGAATGGATGTAGTTCATAGATGGTTGACATTGATGAATATACAAATGGTTGACCATTCACACCAGGTATATCCATGTTGTTATATCAGGCAATAGCCATGTTGTTGATTAAATGACGCTTGTACAATGGATGGATATAGTTGATGGTCAATCTGCTCCGTTGCCTAAACCTGGTCCGGCAAGAAAATGTGGTGAGTCGAAAAGTACCAAGTCAAGGGTGATATCGGCTTTGTGGCCTATAGGTATGCCTTAGATTGCCTTGGTGATTTCTGTAGTTGCGATACAAAACAACTTCCTCAATGCACGTGGTTTCCTGTGCCGGGTCAACCCTCCTACCCGCCAGCCTCAAAGCGAAGGCGACACGCCACCAAAAGGATGTCCACGCCGTTGCGGCCTTCGTACAACTTCACAGGCACCAGGACGCACATGACATGACCGATGATGGATCTTATGGATCCCTATGGCTCCGAATTCTTTGATGATGATCAGCTGGAAATGGTTTCAACATGTTTCAACAACTGCCCTCTGATGACTTTGTGTCGCCTCTGTCCTCTCGGTGGAGCATCTGTACGCATCTTACATTTACAAGAATGGCTTCCAGTGACCACCGAAACCACAGAACTGGGAGCAGCTTGATGATCTACTGGGGCTGCTTGCTGATCGTGGCTGTGCAGTTCATCCGAGCCCAACCCTGGAGACCTGGAAAACTGGCCGATTTGGATCACATATTTCTTCTGTGCTATTCTTCAACACGTTTCAAGCCAAATTCGATCCAAACCAACAAGCTGAAACAAAGTCAATCATATAGGAACCATGGGAATTTTGCTTGAAGACCCGTAAATTTGACTCATGAAAAGTCTGGGTCACCAAATGTCACGGCTATTCTCAGGGCTTCTCATGGGTAATAATATTTGCTGACAATGATCATTGCATCATATCACCTCAATCTAATACCATGGGGATAATTCCCGAGAATGACGAGGCCAAAGCAAAGACAAAGAAACACACCTCTGTTTGTTACATGGCTATGGGTCAAAACCCTGTACCCCTGGTTCATCATTTGCCATTGTTTTCCCTATCATTGTTGCTTAATATTGATACGGTTAATATTGACCCATAGCCACATTTGTGAGCGCTTGATGGCGTTTTTGACAACAAGCCAACATACCATCAAGGCGGTCGATCGGTCTAGCAGTGTACCCCAGAATCCTTGCCGTAGGTGGTCTTTCTGTGTCTGGAAAGGTGGCAACAGCGAAAGAACCAACCATTGGCGCGTTGATTCCCCAGTCTTCATTATGCATCCAAAGTATGACCCCCGGAATCTTGATGTGTCGTAGATAATAGGTTCTGGTAAATCCAAGCAATCCCTTTCAAACCAGCCACTAGAAGCACGAACAATGATACATTATCCCTGAGCATTGACCATTCTTAGCACCATATCATGCATCCATCATCATTGGCCATCACTATTTGGGTCAACAATTCAGCGATCATTCTTAACCATCCATCTCAACTCACCCTGAGCCATTCTTTGACCATATTTCTTCACCCATGAAATTTCAACGTATGAGTCAAGCATTATTGCAACCATTGAACACCCAGTAACTCACCATCATGAACCATTCTCCACCATCATTGGCTGGTGAACCCATTGTCATCCTTGTTTCACCATACGCATCAATTCGTACAATTTTCACATCGAAAAACATGTGAAGCGGGAAATTCCACCAGCTTTTAATCTGATTAACCAGCATTAATTAAGCACCAGCATCTGATTAGCGAGCGTCTGATTGACCAGCACTAAGCACCAGCTATTTAAATCCACCAGCACCAGCTACAGCTCTCCCCATGTCCGCGCCTGGCTGCTTGGGCACTCCATGAGCTCTGCAGCGAGCGCTCGCTTGGGGCCCGGAAAACCGGTTCCGGAGGCGCCCGGCCAGAGCACTGCCTGGGAGCTGCAGCTGGAGCTCATCCAACGGTTGAACAGACCTGTCAACAGCATGTTGTATAGACATATGGCTATGGGTCAAGCAGTTAACCAACCAACTTTCATGGGGGATAAGTTCACCAACAATCTTATAGGGAGATAATAACCTGTTAACAATAATAGAGAAAACCATGGTTAATGATACGGGAACCAGGGGTCAGCATATATGGTGTAAGATATGTTGTATAGACATTATGTTGACAGATCCGTTGAGTAGACTTGTCATTGAAGACAATTTTTATAGTTGGTTTATACTAGTAGACAAGTATATCGGGTCAATAGTTGGTTTCTAGATGTTTCTAGCTAAGTATATATGATATAGACGATATGATAAAACATATGAATAGAGTACAAATCAATGTGTGATTGACGGAAATATTTATAGTGAAGTAACAAAGTCATCCAGGCCCAATATGTCAACATGCTCTTCCAGGATGCGATACCTCTGGGGGGAATTTCCTCAACACCGATCAATTACAGGTCCAAGTACGTAGTGTTTTGCTTGGGTGTGTCGATAAAAACCGCCTAGGGCCAACATTGGTTGTTTCCAGAAATATTGCTTGAGGCACCATCATGGATATGGACATTTACCGACAGCCACACATCTTACAGCGGACAGCTTCGTCTTGTCTTGAAATCTATCCCCGTTGCTGTTCGCTTCCAGTGAGTATTTTACAGATTACAAAAACTAGTGGTCTTGCACTCAACCCACAAGCATCAGTTTTCTGATACATTACGTAATCATTACATGCCCTCAAACACACACCGATGTTCCATTGAACAGCAAACAATACATGGAGTGATAAGCATTTTCACAATCCATACTTGTGCACAACGTATGGTGAACATGATCAGCTCTGGGTTAGCGGCGATTAAACGGACACCCCAAGTCAACAGTACTTCGCCGAGAGACTGCCGCAGTAAGGGGAGAGCACTCTTTCTGGCCTCCATGTCCGGAAGTGGAAGGACCAACAGCCCACTAGATTAGCCCCATGGACTTGACCCAACAAATGACAATCTGGCAATCATAATGATTCATCATTCAACAATATCAATATCAACCATTTTTAGGCAGGGGAAGTAGGAACCAAAACCAACTACTAATTCACCACTATCAGCAACAAGTAAACGCTGATAATTGAAAATTACCAACCAATACTGAAGTATTCATCATGCTTGACCGAAACATGTGACAGGCACTGGGAAGTTTGGTCTGATCGCATCACAGTTCTGATGTGTTTTTTTTCTTCGGACATTTGTCCAACTTGCAACCAGCCGTGGAGATTCCTTGGCCAAAATGAATTCTGCTAGCTCATACTTTCATCTCACTTTGGAAATCTCGAAGTTCTTCAATTCAGGCCACTTCCTGATGATAATTCGCTGCCACTGATCCGTTCACTTATTCCATGATGCAGCATAGGCAAACAAGGAACCAGTTTCAGATTCTGCAAACAAATGCAAACATGACCCAGTCACCTGACATGACTATCGGTTTATTCAGTTTGCTCTGGGCAATATGCGGATGCCAAAGTTCTGTTAAGAGTTGCTTTAAACAAAACAATATACATCAAAATAGCTTTAAAGAACCCACGATCATACAAAAATTCCACCAAAAGCAGATTCAATAGTCAGGTGTTGCCATTCAAACAGCCCTGCAAACAGCTTCACCGCTTTGGCCGCGCCTGCCGAGTCAGTGAGGTTTCCCACCTGGCCGAAGTGAACGGGAAAACGAGTCATACCGGAGACCTAACGCCCAGAGTGTTTCTAAACCCCATCGGATCTGACCTCCACATTCAATTGTTACAACTGGTTGTAGATGCTTTGTAATGACTGATACTAGTTTCTATAGTTGCTACTTGAGAACTATATAGTGACTTCACATTTGTTGATGACGCTTCATCATCGTTGATAATGCTTCATGATGACCAAACGGGGTGAAGCGAGTCACCAAACTCAGCATCTAGAGTACATGGTTGTTCCAGTAACATTAGGGAACCCACAGAAGCTGTGACAAACCAAGAGTTCGAAACTTGGTTCATGCACATTACAACTACAACTCCTCCAATGTATTTCTTAGCTATCGAGCCAAACACATCTGGTGCTGTTCGAAGTTGGCTCTTAGATACCTTTGTGGGTTACATGTCATGAGGCCAATCTGGGTGAGTCCATCCGTGTACCTGTACTTTGGTGATTTTGCTACTCAAAATTCGAACTGTTGGTTTTGGATGGTTTTGGAATATTCGGGGGTACCTTGATTTACCGAACCCATACAAACCTTCAGATATGAAGTGATATGCTTAATACATTCCAAGCTCCAACGATTACTGGATATTGGATATTGTCTCGTATAGTTCACCATTGATTGACCATCATGAACCATCAATTTCATCCTATGGGCTTACAATGTAAGAGATATGGGGGCTTCTCCGAAGGGGAAACCCAAAAAATGCTTGGCTTATAACTTATAACTATAAATGGTTCATCAACTGGATGATAACTGGGGGTACTCCTATGACTTGAGAAACTACTTGTTTGACCATCCTGGTTGGTGATTATCCCCTAGTATTAACCACTATCAATGGAGCTATATACCTTATCCATGGAGCTATAACCCCTATAACCCCTATAAATCCCTGAAAATCCCTATAAATCCCTTATCGAATAGACTAGCCACGACTAACCATCGACCGCCAAGATGGGACCAACGGGAAACCCGTCTAGGCTGCACTTCACTGCCTCGGCCGCCCAAAGCAGTGCACGGCTAGCGAGCCTTGGAGGACGCTCAACGGCGGTCGTCCATGTCGAGGCATATGGAGGCTTAATGGGATTGATGAATGGCTGGTGAATGGTTGGTGAATGGTTGGTAATTGGTTGGTGATGAATGGTTTGTAACTAGCGATTATGATGTTCACGACCATGGTGAGATGAATAAGTATTGACAGTATTGACTAAAAGAATAGCAAGCCAATCATGATCTAACGATCAACTAAGAACTAACACTGAATTGCAAAGGTTTATCACAGTGGCGATCACCAACCGTCACCAACCACTGATGACTAACAATTGTTGATACTTGTTGATATACTGGTCAAGAGGGGGTGGGCAATGATTTTTCGTGATGATAGCAATGGTAGCGCTTCATGATGTACAATAGGGATCCATGAAGCCATTGTTCATCGTTCTGCAGGAATATTGGTTTACCACATTTTCCCACCATTTCAAGAGATCCTTCGACCATTCTCACTATTTTCCCCAGGTAGTGCTGTTGTTGGAGGCTGGCTAGGAAGCGTCCACTTGACATAGCCTGACATAGCTGGCTGCCCATCACACAGCTGATATCGAGTGGCAAACCATCTGGGTCCAGGTCACCAGCCATGTCTGCTGGTAAGGCAGTGGGTTCTACAGAATCACCGTCAGCACGACGGCGTAAGAGGTCCAACATTCGCAAGGTCTCGTGGAACCATGGAGCCTGAAGCAGGGCCATGAGGCACAACTTTCGTCATCCTTCAGCACTTTGGATGAAAGGCAAAGGCATACCTTCAAAAATGCCATGCAAAATACAACAGTTCATCAAAATTCTGATTTTCCGCATTGTATCCAATTTTTTTCGATAAGTCCCTTTTCCATTACATGCCTGTGCTCCCTCAAAAGCTTCATTACAAGAAACAACCCACATATATTGAAACCTCACCAAGTATTTTCTTGTCGTTTTTGTTTTGTTTCCTGACACGAAAGGCCGTGTCGGCGTTCCTCAACACCCCATCATGACACTCACAGAGTGCTCGGCAGTTCAGTTCCCCAGATCTGTGGATCAGTTTTGTAGCTTGACCACAGGACCACCAAATGGCAAGGCACTTGGCTCTCAGGGACCAGGACCTTCTCCCAATGAAACACCCAATAGCTGCCCCCGCGGCTGTAGCGACGGTGGTCTGGCACCTCAGGATCTCAGCTGTGGTGGCTATTGTGATGAATGGATCGCTGGGTGGGAGAAGTCCATGTCGGAAACCCTGGTTGAAGCGCCTAGCTTCGGATTTCCCAACAGCTCAAACATTGGTTTTCAACCATTTAACTCAAGGACCTTTCTGTACGAAATCGATATCCAACATTTTCCAGCCATCTCATGCCATCTCCCAACTCGAACACAGTGAGCTGGGAAGAATTTTCGGCAGTCGCACTCAGCTGTGGTGGTCAAGTGGCATAGAGGTGCTGTTCATCGAGATTCGTGAGATGCGCCCACCTCAAAGGCGTCAAGGAAAGCACCGTCAGCATATGCCTTGGCAGCACAACGGCAGAAATAAATTGGTTGAAGGGTGAACCCTTCACTCTTCACTCAGGCCTAGCTCAGCTACTTGAATAACTTCCCTACAGAATCTTCACGAAAGTAGCAACAAACATGATACTCATTGGGATGTTCGCATTGATGAAACAAAGCAGCTTCACTCCAAAACTCCAAGTCATGTGTCTATCATGAAGCCGCCAAACAAATCCAAGCAAAATAATCAAGATAATCAATGAATCAACGTTCCAATCTTCCATCATTGTTCCATCTCATTCCTGGCTTGGTCAAGGGCAGCTCAACCGCTGCTCCAGGGACCGCAGCGTGTGGTTCCCATGGCTTCCGCTGGGTCGGTGCAACTGTGGGCGACAGGGCCAGGGAAGGGGCTCACCTCCCAGGCCACCCAGGAGGCCAGTTGTTGGAGCAGCGCCAGGCTCCTGAGCCATTGACCTGTTTTCCTGGCACCTTCTGCAACTTCCAACTGTACAGATGTGATGGATGTTTCACATTGTTTTTGGGGGTTTCTAAAGTCAGTTTGGGGTAGCCCGAGCCCTATTAAATCATCCAGTTTACCAACTATTTAGAATAACAAATCAACCATAACTGGGGGGTCGCCGATCTTAAGAAACCTTCACCTGTTTGCTTGGCATCAAAGCATGGGTCTGGCATCAGTGATGTACACTAACTATTGTGGATGTATGTTGCTTGCTGCTCATGACAGTGGTGCTGCGGCTCCTCCACTTCAGCTGCGGGGAACTCGCCACTTCGCAAGCGAATGCGCTGGAGGCTCTGGACGCTCATTGCAAAGGGTGGCCATTAAGCACAAATCAATGGTGCCTGTGGCCTGTGCATATGATATCCATAATAATCAAAAAGTTACAAAATCAGTTGTGGATTGATTTTTAATCGTCAGTAATTATAGGTAGTATATTATATATAGTCCCATCACTCGCCATAATATGCCACAGGTGAGGTTCAATGGACCTGGCAGTGTAAAACAAATCAGAGGCAGCCACCACTGTTCATCGATAGACTCTCAATTATTATACATTGCACTTATGTGGACTTCCAATGATTTCCAGAGAATACCTTTCAGCCTTAGTCTTGCCTGTCTGGAACAGCAGCAGTATTTGCTTGGCTTCGAATAGGATATCAAACATGATTTCAACTAGTTTCACTGCACGAAAGAATCCATTCTCAGGTTTTGCAGTCCATCACAAAGGTCTCTGCACAATCCTGAAAGTCTTCCGCTGCAGAATGGTCAATCTCCCGGTTTCGTACCAGCTTTACTGACAGCGATCCATGCACTTGCAAACCTCCTGCCTTTTTTACATCCGCGTGCATACTCGTCTTTGGATCAAAGTTGTGACATCATGAATCTAATCAAAACAGTTCATCTGCACTTCTATCTTCTACACAATGTCGCGAGAACAACGGAGGATTTGCATGTTCAAAACATTTCAAAAGCGGCTCTGCCAGGTTCACCCCTCATCCGCTGCGAGGTTGTTGGGACACCGCGTTCTGCAGGGTTGCGTCGTGTCACGGGATGGCGAACAAAATGGTTCATGGTGAAAACAAGTGGGCTTCAAGCATTTTGCTTAGATGCTTACTGATGGTTGTACAATGTTTCTAAGAATCATAGCTGACAAATGGCATTAATCTTTGGTTCAAACCATCTTGAGTTGATCATTCATGATCTAGCTCCAACAATAGCCCCATGATGGTGAAATCTTATCAAAACAAGATGCTCAACAAAATGCGAATGAGTCGGGATAACAATCGTTAGTTGACAGCAGGTTGTTAATCCTTAGTTAAAGATCCTTTGCTACTTGATCAACTGTTGTCCAAAAATGATGGTTGCAGATCATGGTTGCAAACACCATTGGTACCATGATCTTTGACAACAGCACACTAAACCAATCAACATCTGTTGATCATGGTACCAATGGTGGAACCACCAAAACCTTGCGGATTGCCCCCAGCTGTTCATTGTCGCCACATGGTGACACCTTGCGCCTTGGTGAAGCTGCCATATTCAGTCATCGCTTCCCCCTGACTTCATACATGTGATTCTGATTTACGAAGGCTAAACCCCTATCTGTTGTGGTGAAGCTTCCGAAAATGAACAAATCTTGTCTCATCTTGTCTCCATGGGGATCCACAGGGATAGTCACATGCACACTTTTTCTCCAGAAAAGGTGGGCCACATGCGCCACAATTCATCTGCCACCGGAGGCGCCTCGTGCTGCTTGAGTTTGCGATACCTGTGCCAAGCACGAACCAAACCTCTGACGCATACTGGTTTGTGGACAAGCCATCACCACATGTTTGCTTGGACGACACTATTGACATTGACATTGGAGGACCTCTCCCCTTTGCTGGGCTTGGATGGTTTGTGTGAGGATGATCAATGAACAAGCGTCAAGGGAGGCCTTGGTGTGATTGAATTGGTGATTTTGCATGAAATCAATGATTATATGATTGAAACATTTCACAACTATCATGTCCCATGCCGTGACATATTGCCGTTGGTGACGGTCGGATCCAGGTGCCACATGGTGCCACAAGCCTCTGCGATCATCACCCAACTATCCTTCAATGGTTCACACGTGGAATGTCTGCAGATGCCTGGGCTCAAGTCTAAATAACTGCAATCTGCTCTTGAGTTTATCATTTATCTTCAGCTTGATTTCCTTCCCTGGCTTGTTGCAGAAGTTTCCTGCAAGTGTTTGAAGTTTGGAACCATGGAGTGCATAAGCCATGCCAGTCTGAACTGGGCAAAGAAATGTCAGCAACAATTTAAGTTTATACACACAAAATAACACAAAAATGTCTTGTAGCGGTCATTCCAAAGAAATTGAGTCAATACTGACGATTCTGCACAAAACAACACTGAGCAGTGATGAAAAAAATCGGCACCAGCAGTGTGGGCTTGCAAAAACCACTGTTCAATGGGATGCCCATCTTGTTTTTGCAGAAGTGGCCCATTGCAGAAGGGCATACATTCCATCTCCAAAACGGTTGGGTCACTGTATGCAAAATGAGCGTCAAACACAGGTATGACCAACCAATGAACTATCTGACGTGCAATCCAATGTTGATATGGTAGTTATGGATATTTATGGTAATAAACGCACCATTTTTAGGAGTTCCCTATGGCTTGAGCAACCACGCGGATCCAACCAAGAACTGGTCATTGCGCGTATCAACTCCTGGCCGCTCCCTCAGCGCTGCGCGCACGGTCGTCACATTGCCCCCGTGGCTGCTCAGCACTGTGTGAGGCCCTGCGAGGCGAAAGTTGGCTCAGGATGGCCAGCGAGGGCCAAGGGCTCATACCAGCTTTGGTACAGCCCGTGTCCGATGTGCGGGAGGAGGGGTGGCGACAGATTCCTTGACATTTCAGTTCGTCGAAGGAAATGACTGGGCATCACACAGGGTATGCTAGATAGACTTGAGGCAATTTGGGGAACCCAACACTAGATAAGAGTACCATCAATTTGTGGATGCGCATTGACATTGATTTTCTTTTCTTGTAGTTCACCAGATTGGGATTCTCACACTATGCTTGTTCCTGAAGTAGCAAAGTGGCAATCTGAGCGAAATCTACCGAATCCATCTTGAATCCATCTAAGTCCTTATCTCAATCCTGTAATCCCTTCCTGTCTACAAGTATCCCTTACCTCAATCCTTTTTGCAGCCTGTGCTGTTGTCATCTTCTCATCTCTCGTCCCATCCGCTGCCCTTTTCAGCGGAACCGTCGCTCTGCGCAAACGCCATCGCCTGAGCAAGCCATGGAGCTCTCCACTGTAGTGACCCACCTTCCGTAGCTACCATACAGACGTTTGGGTGCAAACATATGAAATGACAATCGGAGGCATCACATGTTGGTTGTAAGTTTCTATGTTAGTCATCTTAGAATTGAACCTATTTGTGGAACTTTAACCCCCCTCCAATTCACAGATACATGACCAGCTCAACTTGGGCGTGAAGTGGAGATGTGGAAATAACTACAAGCAATTTAAGCAATATCAAGCTATGTCTTTGTGCGTTTGAGAGGCATGTTATCTTCATCTCTCTTATGCACAATGTTGCAGTCCGTCATGTCAAACAAACAACTGCAGGTTGGAGTAGGACTTTTCAGAGCACTCAAAAACAGCTACAAAATTGCTGGCAATCGCCTTCAACTCCTCGTCAACACTGCGGCCTGAGCTGTGACTTTTGGGCAGTCATATCTCTGCAGGTCAGAATTGGCAGTGAATGGTGCATTTGGGCCATGTTTTCTCATCGCAACTGCAGAAATAAATCAAGGTGGGCACCACTGCAGCTACTCAGCTATAGCAGCGAAGCAACCGCAAACTTTAAAACTAGTCCATAGTAGGAATCAACAAACAAAAAACTCACAAGACCATTGAAACAGCAAAACCGTGTCTGACATCGCAGCATTCATTATCAATGGCGAGATCAGTCTCAAAAACAGCAGTGTCTGTTCACCAAGCTACCTGCCGAGCAATTGACCCACAGCAGCTGCTAGGCGTTAGGTTTTCCCATGGTTTGATGGATCTGAGTATCAGACACTCAGCCATCAGCCACTGGTCTTCACGACCTGGGATGAGGTCAACACCCTGTGAATGATGGATTTTCTATCACCAAAAGTCTCAACCATCCCGGCCAAAAACGACAGTGACTGACTGGCCTCCATATCCAACTGATTGGTTTCCACGGTTCGACACGCTACAGTTCAGTCATGTTGAGTCAACATGGTGGTTTCTCAATATAGGGGTACCCCCAAGCGCAAATGTCAAAAGAAAGTCATATGGAAACATGAGCAAAAGCCAATGCAAATCCAATGACAGCCAAAGCATCCCCAAAACCATCAGAACAAACATGTACAAACATGTACAAGTAACTCGGCCATGTTTACCTGTCCAATTTTGGTTATAATTATTCTGTTCCGTATTGACCCGCCAGTCAACTGGGTTGCTTGACAGGCTTAACATCCCCAGTTGGAAGCTTCATAACTCAACTCTTGATTTTGGATGAGATCTTCCTGTCCATGTCTAGTACTGTACCTTCTTTTTGCAATTGGTCTTGTCCCCCAACCATCTGTTTGCTGCCTGTTGGTTGGCCGGCTGGTTGGGAGGTTGATGACATCGCCAACACCTCATGTTGGCGCATAAAAATTGTATATCCTTTCGCCTACTGCATAGTCTGGGTGGTTTGATCCCATTGCGAACCCTGCATCCCAAGCCCCACTTGAAACAGTTTAGGCCACCAGCCACTGGTACAGCACATTTCAAGTCTCCGGAGGACTTCCGTTCGCCAACAGGGTCGTACGCTCGGGCCATGAGGTTCTGGCACAAGCGATGAATGCCTGGGATGAGCCGGGTCATGTCCCAAGGAAGTGCATAGCAGCAGAACAAGACGTAGCACAATGAGTAGCAGCTATGATGATATCAATAGCAGGATTAGATCAGTAACATAGCAGTATCTAATGTTTGGGAGGATCATAGCAGCAGAAGCTCATAATGGTCATGGATTGCATTAGATATCAATTCATAATCCTCCCAAACACCTGAGTCATGATTGAATGATCACGCTTAGGGGAAAACGGGGAAAAATAACAACAGACAACAACCATAGTCTTGCACCATGTTTGGGCAACCCCAGAAGAACCATGGTTGGCCTTAGCAAAATCACTCTAAGACTCGAAACAAGTGCACTTGGTGTCCCGGTGTGGCTGAAGATTGTAAAGCGATCGTCCCAGAATCATGGGAAAATCACACGCGATTGGCCGTTGTGCTGACATTTTAGGCATGCAAACAATCCGGCACCGGGGTTCTGATTTATATACATGTTGTCAGTCACCAGTGTTTTCAATGTTGACAAATACAGACAATTCCGCACTTTGAAAGTGAAGAATAGAAAAAAGGGGCAGGAACTTTGAAGATATCACCATTTCGTCCAGAACTATAACCTGTAAACTTTGAAAGGACACGCAAACAAATCAGCTATATTAAATCGATGAAAATAGCATCTCGTAACAAGATCAATTCCAAGGAATATCGACCAGCTGTTTGGGAGACGCACACGGCCAATCAGCCATGATCAGCCACCAACATGATTGTCGTACATCCGAAAATCCATCCCCACTATTGGAGATCTGTCATGGTATACCATCGTTCCCAAATTCTCATTCGCAGCCGTTGATTGTTGAATGTAATGTGGCAATACGCATGTCTGGGACAAAATCTATCTATGAATGGAAGCTTCCACCGAAACAGTCTGCTTGTCCACAACCACTTGAGTACACCACTCCTTGTAGCTCCAACTCCTCCCTTTTCAAAGGATAGCACTGGACGGCTCAAATCGCTCCCAACAGCCAACCATCTCGAAAAGGAACAGCGAACAGTGCCCAGATACGATCTTCCAAGTAGGCCAACTCCTGATTCTCCGCACCTGCTCCAGCACCGCTAGGTCCAACTTCAGCCCTGTATACATTGGGCTTTTCTGAAGTGATCGTTGGTTACGGGGTACCACCATGCCTTCAGACCCACATAAAAACCGCACTTGTATGCATCATTGTCCATCACGCTGACCGCTTTTTTGGCTCAGGTGCAACTCCGGGAACTGTAACACTGTACAGGTACTCGCTGTCCCGGGACACCGGGAGTTTCCCCCCAGGATTGCAGCCAGCAACTTCAAGTTGAAACTGCTGGGGCCATTTGCCGGGGCCGTTGTTCGTCTCGAGCTATATGCTATCCTTAAAGATTGAAATCAGCCCAGGCATCTGTGGACGGGCCATGGAATCAAGCTCACATAGTTTTCTTGTGTTGCTTTTCATTGCTGTTTTGTTTCAACCCACTGTTTGTCCAACTTGAGAAATCTTTGACTGAAAAAACTGCTCGCTTTTGGATTTGCCCAGTGGGTTCGCAAATGCAAAGTTTACATTTTTGTTCAACCAAACGGATGCTGTGTGCCAAAGTTGGCGGTACAAAATGAGATGCGCGGGAGATGGATACTGGGCTTAGGTACATCACCAACAATTCATGATGAAATGGAAGGGGGTCCATTTATAAAAATCTTTGAAGTCGTATGCATTACATTTCAGCAATAATATAGGTGCGTCCATAAACCTTCACTCATTTTCTCAGTGGGACGGACACTTCTATTGATATAGTGCGTGACACACTGAACTAATATATTGGAACAATTTGGCCAACATCACAAAGTGGGAATTTTCACTATAGCTACTACTATTCCTGCTACTACCACGACAACAGCAACAGCAACAGCAACAACAACAACAACAACAACAACAACAACAACAACAACAACACTACCACTACCACTACCACTACCACTACCACTACCACTACCACTACCACTACCACTACCACTACTACTACCAGTACTACCACTACTGCTTCTACTACTGCTACTACCACCACTACTACTCCTACGATCACTACCACCACCACTACTGCTACTAGTGCTACTAAAAGTAGCCAGTGCTACCATTCATTGGGCAGTAGCTCCATGACATCATATTTCATGCCAGGCTGAGGAGGTCCACGCTGCCTGTTGGGGCACAGGTGGATTGTCTGCAGTCTGTCAGTTGCCAAGGCAGTTGAGTTCACCGTATAGGGAATCCATGCGGTGGTTTCTCAAGTCACAGGGGACCCGAGAAATGGATGGTTTATTCCTATAGATGGTTCACAAATGTTAACAAAGGATGATTTGGGGGTATCCCTCTTTTGAGAAACCGCTACTATATGAACAAAGCAACTGCAATCATAAAAAATAATCTTTATGATGGTGGTGGCTGTGACACGCTTGTGATCAATAATGGTATGGGATGCGGGTATGATCCTGTGACGGTTGACCAACATCCATCGCATTGAATTCGATTATCGAGTAGGAACATGAACCCAAAAACAATGATGCTTTCCGGCGGTGGTTACTCAAAGACCACATTGTCAAGCATCACGGTGCCAGGAGGACCACATGAATCATCATTTTTTTGGTGAACAAAACGATGGAAACCGATGGAAACCGATGGAAGGCTTCGTGTTTTACCCATGGCACTGACGAGTCGCGGGGCTGTGCAGGGTATTCAGCTGCACGTTTTCTTCTGCACAGCGCCCAAGGCGAGGCCAACGGTAAGGGGAGCTGAATTTCAGGGTGAGCTACTGATCATGTGAAATCTTATCACCATGGTGATAGTGTAGTTATGTGATAGTACTATTAGTTCTTAGTGTACTACTAGTGTACTATTAGTTGTTTAGTTATCAGTGAGCTACTGATAGTGGTCATGTGATAATGTTCTTAGTGTCACTATGTGTTACTCATAACCAATTTCATGGTGAGTCACTCATAATGAGTACTACTAGTTGTTTAGCTTTTCGTTTTGTCCTCCATTTGCTGACACCCCGTGAGCATGATCAAACATGGTTGATGATGGTTCATTATCATGAAGGAACGAATAAGAACTGCCACTATTGCTTTCATACGATTGATTACCCAGGACGAATAAATCTCCAGGAGTCAAAATACATGGAATTGTTATTGACTGAGCCGTCTATCAACTGTGGCAGAAAAGTGGTAGGAAAATGGATCTTAATGGAGGAGAGAATGTTTAGGAGTTGCCAAATGCCAACAATAATGTAACCACTAGGCACCATCAACAAGAATGCAACAACCAAAATATGGTTGATTTCGGTTGATATAGGGGCCCTTTATCTAAACCAGCTACTGGAAAATCGAGCTGCAAACATGATCAAATGGGGCCAGGGCATGCCAGGGCCCCTCAAAAGATGAGGCACAAAGGATCTTAGGACCCATCAACCTGGTCGACGAGCTACTACCATACTACATAAATGCTACATAACCTAATTGGGCTCCAAGTGGAAATTATGGCTAAGTTTTGGTAATTTGGGACATGTACTGTAGAGCCCAAGATACCGGTTTTTGATGCATGACGATGATGCATGACGTACGCCCAAAGCGGTGCTGGTTCAGCTCGAACTGAATCACGTAACTCCGATCGCAAATTTCTGGGTTCTCAGCTGCTGCGGCTTATCCGTTCGCCTCATCATTAAGTGTCAGCCATGAGCGCGATGGTGACTCACCTTCACCAGTGCAACTTGAAAACCTGTTCTCCGTCAAAAATTGTCATTCAACTGGTTGAAACTACACGAATACCAGGACCCTTGCTTGTGTGGGATGATATACGAGTTGCTTAGGGAGGCCGGGAGATGTGTCACATCATAACGTGGAAAATTCACAGAATTCTTTCCAATTCGTTCTTCCCTCAAAGTTTTGCATCATTCCTCTTGAAAGCAAAGCAAACAAACGACAAAATCGCCCCACGTCCATCCATGAAGCTTAAATCAGGCACGTCATTTAAGCTAGTTGTTGGGAGTTTTAGCGGTTGGTGAGACACATTCACACTGGCTGGACTGTTGCACTCACTAAACCCGAACAACCAGCCAGTAGAACCACCGCCCATATCAACCATGATTCAACAGGTAATTTCTTGGTTTTGTTCTCGTGTCTACCACAAACACATCGGTTGCACTGGCGAAAGCCTGGAAAGAGCTCAGGGCCAATATTCGTATGCACACTCCGCGACACCAAGGTTTGCACGAAATAGGGTTGTCCTTCAAACCACATCTCTCTCCATGCAATGTATACTTCAACATATTCATATATAAATATATCATATATGATATATAAAAGAATCAATGAATAAATCTAGAAGTGTAATAATAAAAACATGCCATACATGCCTGTAATACACGCATATCATTATTGGTCTTGACATTGAAGGCTGTTGTCTCGAACCCATTGGTACCAATCCGTTAAATGTCAAGGTCCTTCAATCTGCCTTGGTCCATCTTTTCTGATGCGCTATATCTACATCTTCAAATATCATCACGTGTTGCACATTCAAGAAAGTGCAGAACTATTGAATTTTTCATGGTGAGGCGTTACCTTGAGCATGAGCCACTGCCAGTTGCAAGTCATGTCCGAAAATATATTCGCACAAAAAACAGCTAGTCAACAAATGCAAATAAACACAAGTTATTTGCAAATCGATGTGAATAAATGCAAATAGATTATTCTCTAAACTGCGACATTTGCGCGGATTCAATTGTATTCTGCTGCCCAGTGAGCACTCACGTTGCGCTGTCATGGCCTGCAGCTGCTGGCTATGGTACACCATGGCGATGCTTCGGCTGTTGGTTCTCAACTCCCTGAAATTACACGAAACCTCAACGCATGGCATCAAAATAGCTGTGATTTTATTACTAGCTTGTTTTGTAAGTTGATAATTATTCATATTATAAGAACATATAAGAACCATCTCTGCTAAGCATTGAGTGTCATCAAGTACTCATGATCGTCAATGATAAATGTTTATCAAATAATCATTGTTGGATGAAAAAAGACACGAATTCCTGGATAGTTAATGATTGACCCAGCGACAACTAACCATAAACAAATGAGTTCTAAACCAGAGCGACCTCATGAACATCATTTCCAACAACCAGTATCCATTGGTTGGATACAAACTATCAGTTCACCAGCAACCATTACTATGCAACTAAGAACTACACGTCAATGAACCAGTAATTGAACATCAACGAACCAGCAATTGACCACGAAGCTAAACACAAGTACCATTTCGTTACACCACTCCACCACTCCTGGTAGCTCCTGGCCTCGCTCCCCCTTAAGCCGGGCCAGTGGCCACCTCCAGCGCCCCAGCTCCCTCGCAGCCACCAGCTCCGGCAGGGCCTCAGGGTGCCTCGACTTTGAAAGCGCTACACTCCTTCAGTGCTCAGTGGGTTGAGGTCGTCCGGTCGTGGTGTTTTTGATGGCCAGTTTTGGGGTTCAACGCCACATGGGGATTCATAGGGTGTCTAGTAGTGGATTGATAACATGTCGTGTTGAAGAGGCTAGTATTTGTTCAATAGCTGGTTGATAGCGGGACCATGATGGGTTGACAACCGTACAACCAGTACCTGCACCATCCCGTACCTACCTCCTTTCAAAGTTATCTGGCTTATGAGTAGCTGTCAATACATACATGTTTCAGTTCGGCAAGTCACCATGATTCTTTGGTGCAAATGGGCGACTGGTGGACTTCCCCGGTTACATTTCCAGTGGCATGGAAATCGCGGAAATCCCCAGCTCCCAGTCCAAAGGGCGCCTCCATGTCCTCCGAGGAAATCGGCTTTCCTTCGTTATCCCAGCCCACCATGTTGAAGCCAGACTCTTCCTGCCCGGAAGAGAACTCGTGGAAAACAATGCGCTTCCGGCTTCTAGAGATGGAGCTGTGGACCACATAGCAATGGTGACTTACCCCATAGGGGGTTCTTAGAATTGGGAACCTCAAACATGGACGCTTTATTGTCAAAAAAGGCTCACAGTGGATGATTCGGGGGTACCTCCATTTTAAGAAACCACCACATTGGATCTGTATCTTTTGATTCTTTTGAGATCCAACAGTGCGCCCTTTTCCAGAACCCATAGGGGGCCCCGGGCCCCACCTTCTCCTTCTTAGCCGCCGCCTTTTGAGCTGCCTTTGCTTTGAACGCATTCACCTTCGGCAACCACGTTGCAGAGCGGCTTGCGTTTGGAACTATGTAAGTTGAGGCCAATGAGTCTTGGAGATTGAATCTGCATGAATCTTCTACATTGATGCTTTGAAACCCATCTGAAGTAACTGTTGATCCGGAGAATAACAGCAGCATGCAGGCAAAGCAAACAAGGAAAAATGCCAATGCATGTATATTGTGTATATATATATATATATGTACACATTTAAAAAAAACATACAAATTAGCACAGAAGTCAATCAAACACAACGAGTTAAACGAAAAACACGCCATGGCAGCTCACACCATTGGCCCAAGAACATTCAACAGCACAAAACCAAACAAAAGCAACAAATAAGCAGCAAAACAACGAAACCATCAGCAACAAAAAAACAAACAACTCCTAGCAACATCAGCTTGATCAAGAAACGTAAGAACTCCTTCCTAGCAACCAGGGCAAATAACAACTTCTCACAACTTCATCAGCAGCAATCCCAACACCAACTTCACCGCAGCTGCGCAGCCACAGGACCAGCTAACAGCATCTTCCGTGACCACATACGGACATCTCCGTATTGATGGGCCATTGAGTCAATTCAGTGATTGCTGAAACACACCAGGGGTGTCCATGCCATAAATGATGTCGCTCCTAGAAATGATTGTTTGTAGGTTCATTGTTATTCAAATATTCACCATCAACCCTGCCATGACCGGCCCTAGCGAATGCAAGGAGATGAACAAGCCGCCAGCACTGTGGTGCCTCGTCCAGCAATGCAGTCTTCTCCGAAAGCATGGCCTGGATTTTGAAGGAAAATCAAACTGAAACCCTCCCCTGCCTGATAATCTAAAATAGCAATGGGAAATGACTATTCCCAGTAGATATCAATAGACTAAAACAACCTAGAAATGGTGGATTATCCGTTGCTATGTTTGCTGGCGAAAGGGTAGCGATGTCTAATGCATCAAAGCCTCGTCGGTGAGGACAAATCGCCAACAATCATCAACGCTACAACACAAAGCAAGGAACCGGCAAAAGCCCTTCACAAAAAATAGTACGGCGTTGCACCAAACCCCGTTGCAGTGAACCCCCGAAGAGAAGCATGAGAAATGATCCTTAACCGGAAACCAACAGCATGGGTACCACCTGGGGAACACTGAAGCCTGTGACATAAAATACCTCGTGATCATGCTGCTTCCGCTTCCAAGCTTCCTCGGTGATGGGGTGTCCATGGGTCCCCTTTCCCATGTTACCTCTGTGTCCGGGTTGCCTGGAGTTCGCTCTTCAGCAGTTGGTTCTCTTGCAGCTGGGTGTGGTATCTGTCCTTCTCCATCAGTGAGGACTCCTGGGTGTGCTCCGCCCAAGGGAACGGTACAAGAATGACAAGACCATCACATGTCCAATCATAGATCCCATCATTTCTCATCGTGAACAATCATCACCCATGATTTTGCATGATTTTGACTATCATCATCGTAATTCGATGTATTTCGCGACTGTCAAAGCTACTGCATATTGGTGCTTTCCGCACTTCTGTGCTTATGCTGAGGTGCTTTGTTCAAGATTTTGTTGTCCATGCACAGCAACATTCTTCAGCACTCAAGCCGAACAGGTTTATTGCGCCAGTCCTAGAAAAAAAACAACTCCTTAAATTCCAAGCACATTCAAACCCCTATTGGCCAACTTGATGAGCATCCCCCTCTCATGGTTAACAAGCATATCAAATCCATAAAGCAGCTTTATGAACATCCAAAAGTAGAGCTTCGGACTCCCCCGAAACAAACTGGAAAGCCAACCCTCTGGTCAAACAGCCAAGTGCCGGTGTTTCTCCGTCCTTGCCCATGGCCAACTCCTCTTCCAACTGGGCACAGGTGTCCTGTCGGCGTCCGCTGCTTCCAAAAATCCATGTTTTCGGGGGGTCAATTGATCCATTCATGTCTAATAGTTGGGGATAGTTGGGGCACATTGCAAGTCCATAATCATTCCCATCAATTGATCATTGAATAGTTACAACTTGCGTGACCATTCATTAACTCTGTCAGTGCAGTGTTCAAGAAAAACATCAATCAGGTGCGTATGATCACAAATGCTGGCACTCCCCAATCGATCAAGTGGGAAACGTCCTAATTTTAGGAGACATTACCCAGGTGAGTGACACATCAATCAGCTCAGGCAAGGACTGCTTAAGATTGGTGATACTTACAACTTACTCAAGGATTCATAGCGGAACCAGGATACTCCTAGCCACGTACCAGGTCGGTCCATATCTTAATGTGACACTCTCAAAGTAGTTTGAGCGTCACTCTGCCACTGTCCTCACTTTCTGCCAACTTCTGCTTGACCTTCGTGCACATGTCCTGCTGTTGAGTGGCTTGGGGCCTGCATCATCAACATAGCTGATCTGATCTATGGTACATTCCAGTCCCAGTAGTACAGTACAAGGCGGGACGGAAATTTCCAGCACAGGAAACCTAAAGGAGGAGAATGCTGGCTGCGATGCAGGGATGACCGATGGATCCAGTGAAAGAGCGACAAGCGGCTGGAACCTGTATGTTTATACCTATTTGTCCATCCTTGTGAGTGTCCATCTGTCTATCTTTTGATCTTTCTGTCTGTCTATCTACCTTCTAGTCTATCTGTTCTCTTTCTATCTACCAAGCAAACTATCTACGTAACTACCCAACTATCTGTATGCTTGCTTATCTTTCTTTGTATCTATCTATCTGTCTGTCTGTCTGTCTATCTATCTATTTGTCTGTTGATCTGTCTATCTGCCTATCTGTCTATCTATCTGTCTATCTGTCTATCTATCTATCTATCTATCTATCTATCTTTTCAGCTAGCTAGCTAGCTAGCGTGTCTATGTACCTATCCGCCTATCTGGTTCGTTAGCTGTCTACACTGTCTAACTACCTGGCCGTCTATCTATCTAACTAGCTAACTACCTATCTGTCACTAAGCATCTGACAATCTGACAGTCTATCTATGTAAATACATCTCCCTTAATGTATATATATATATTATCGATCTAATTCTGTCAATATCTTCCTGTTTCTTTTGGAGCATCAATGAACAAGCGAGACCCTCAGTTCTTTACGATTCTGACTTCTCAATGTGTTTCGGAGCGGTGTGCATTTTTTCTGACCTATTAACATCCAAAAGTGCTCCGAGCTTCTCTTTTGTTAAAAAAACAGCTTTGGCTTGCAAATGCACATAGCGCCACAGTGGCATTCAATTTTTGCGCGACATATTGGGCACATTCCACAATCCCGGAGCACACAACTATTGAACAACACAGCATTTCGTGAGATCCCTTTCTGTCGTGCACACTCATCCCCCTCTCGACATCACTTCTTCTGCAAAATGTGTTTTTCGGGACGACCTGCTGCAACTTTCCATAAGTGGACCTTTGATTTCCAGATCCCTTCGAGCTAGAAGCACACAGGTTGACCATGTAATACTGTACATGATGATCTCTTTTTGTTTTGGAGCGTAATTATCACATTCATGTTGTGAAAACATGTGAAAAAACACTGTTCAAAGGCGTGTCATGTAGCAGTTTCGTTCTGAATATGATCCTCCCGATAGGTCGCGAAAGCGACCAAGAAGATTCAGCAGGCGAGCATACCTAGTAAAAATTGCTTCTTGACGAGTGGATGTTAAAAAAACATAAAACAAAAGCAACTACTCATAGAACTGATATATGACTATACTAACTACTATAACTAAGTAATCTATAATGACTAACAACCATCTTCACATGCTACCTCTGCTTTGATCTCTCCTTGAGCCTCAGAATCGATTCTTCATCGCTCTTCAAGCGCCTCCGCTGGGCGGCGATGGTGCCAATGGGAAGCCCAAAAAACACGACTTGCCAAAGGCGAGCTGGGTCAAGATTGACCAGCAATAACCAACAATTTTATAGGGAAAACATGGGAAAACCAGCAATAACCAACCATTTTACGCCACTTTATAGGGAAAACATGGGAAAACACTGGTTAATGATCGAGAACCAGGGGTACAGGGTTTTGACCCACGGCCAAATGTTTACAGCTCCACGACGAACACACCTATGTAGTGTTCCTACGTTCATTTTACTAGGAAACCGTTGGTTTTGGGGGTACCATGGGGTACCACTATTTTGGCACATACCCATGTTAAAAGCGCGTGCATACCTGTACTGTATACGAATATCTACCCTACAGCTGTAGGAAACGGACTACTTATGGAGCTAAAAACGATACAAATCGACTGATAACATGTACGTATACAGTTCTCCACTATTCCATTGCTAGGTCAAGGGGATACCATGAGACCATGTAAATAATGCAACTAATTGAATTTTCACTAAAATCGACTGACTGGAATCTGGACATGATAAGGATCAATCACACATTCTTTGCTCAACAAAAACAAATCTCAGCAGGGAAGGAACGTGCGACTATCTGTCAGAATTTGCATACGGTTTCACTGTTGATGTGACTCGGTGATGATTTCAATTCATCAAAGCAACCTGAAGTGTCACCAATTCGCAGCATTTTCAGCTCCATAAGTCTGATGTTTCACCGTTTCGCCTCAGGAAACCATCTCTTTCTTTCTCCATGGCCAACAGTTTCTCCTCCTGCACGTGGATCTTCTCCTGTCACAACTCTGCCAGTTCCAGGGGCAGTCTGGCGGCTGGTCCAGCGCAACACGTCCACCTCACAGCGTCAACGAACCACCGCCAAACATTGAACCAGCTTGAACAAATGTACAAATTCATTCAAATCACTCCAAATCACTTTGGCAGGTTTCACTATCTTTACCTAGCAGTCACCTCACTCAAGGTTCGGTCCCAGGGCAAACTCGGATCCTGGGCAGCCGTGTTTTCGCGGCCAGACTGCCGAAGGGCAGCTTGAGCAGCGTTCAGGGTCTTCTCCTTGTTGCGCAGGTCCTCAAGGGTGCTCCAACCACCAACCACTGGGGGTTAGCCACAGCCATGAGCCACTGAGTTGGTTAATCACCATCAATGACCATTGGTTAGTGAGTTTACTTAACATTACTTAACCGCTATGAGTCTATGAGCGATTATCTGATCAAGCTCTCAGGGTAATCATGCTTGCAAAAGAAAACCACCTTGCTTTGATATTTCTGCTTGGGGCTATCCGCTATCCTATGACATGACACAGGGCCATGGTATGCCATGGTCAACAGCAATTAGTTAAACACCAGAGCAGGATTTCTGCCAACAACGCTTCGACCATGTGTTGCTGGTTTGGAAAACTAATGGTTTGACAAACATACTCTGGGCGCTGAAGTCGGATGGAATGAATTCATCTGGACATCTTGCCGACAGTCATCTCAAACCCTCAGGCAATGGCTGTGATTTCGATTTCGATCATTTCTTCTCGATTTCATGCTCGAATGCAACAGTTCCCCTGGTGTCTTGCGCAAAAGCCGGACATGCCAAAAAAGGTCCCTGCGTGTAAATGTCGAATCACGAATCATGTTTAGTCATGTTTAAGGTCCTTCCGAACAACACGTAGGGTGAGATTTGGGAACTGAAGGTGACCATGGCTCCTGGTTGGGCAATGGGCACCTTCATAGGTCATCTCAACAACCCTCGATGAACAACGGCAGTCGTGTAGCGGCACAAGGCTTCTCCCGCGGCTAAGAGCGAATGGACACGACTTCTGTTTTGTTTTTTTTGGGAGATAACGACTATCACTTTTGGAGTTGAGGCGACTTCATCCATGTTGGGGATGTCCATTACGTTTGGACTCGGTAAATCTCTGGATGTTTACTATTATTGGTGGGTGGTATGTCTGATAGCTATTGACACCTGTTGCTGAACCACAATTTAAGGACTAACGCTTCATTGACCATTCATTGACCATTCATTGACAAGCAACATGCAAAGCACGGATATTTACCTTTAATAAACCATAAACAGATCTTTCATTGACCACTAATTAAACATTCATCAACCGTTGACTATATGGTGGTTTCTCAAAATAGGTCCCCCCAAAATAGTTGGTTTAATATTAGAAATGCTATAAATGGCTGATAGAGGATGATTTGGGGATACCCTTACCGTAAGAAATCACCATCACCGTTGGTTCACCCATAGGTTCACCGGTGGCGCATCAACTCCTCCTGGAGGCTGCGAACAGTGGCTTCCAACTTCACGCGCTCATCTCGTTCCTGACCATGTGAGATTTTCTAAGCGATTGGTGGTCAATCGAACGGTATGCGACATGTAAATCTGTAGATATATTCATGTGTGCATTGTATATAGATGAATATAGTATAGATATGTAAAAATCACATACATACATGCATACATCCAAGTGTCATTGTACATTTATATTTTACGTATAGATATATGTAGATTTATGCAATGCATAGCAATACTTCGATCTCAGAAATACAAAGCATCATAAACATCTCGACGACTACCCGTGGCGAATTTGCCTG
Organism: Symbiodinium kawagutii; assembly: GCA_009767595.1. Lineage (NCBI taxonomy): Eukaryota > Dinophyceae > Suessiales > Symbiodiniaceae > Symbiodinium > Symbiodinium kawagutii. The sequence continues at coordinate 29,191 of VSDK01020816.1, forward strand.
CTGCAGGTCTGCCTCGTATCCACGGGTTGCCTGAGCAAACGTGCTGCAAGAACAATGGTTTCTATTCTGATTGTCAATGATGATGATCAATGATGGCTAAGAATAGTGAGTACTGATCAATGACACACTAGCTTGCGGGAACAAAAAACATTATTTCCTAGTTGCAGTGAAATCAATCAACCTCAAATAATCCAACTGTTCCTCTCGCAAAAAGCATATGTAATCTTCGGAAAGAATAGTCATCTCAGAAACTCACCTGTTCCAGCTCCTCCACCTTGATCTCTGCACGCTCCAAGCTTTCCAAAGCCTGGCAGGAACTACCTTGCTCTTCCAATCTGGGGAAGACCACTGCATCACGACATGAGCAGTTTCCAACACCTCTTGTGGATCTGTTCCACGTGGGTGAATTGATGAGAAATTGTGTGGACAAGGTAGACAATTACCCCAGCAATGACCCCAGTAGTACCCCAGTCAGTACAAGATATGGGTGTTTCTCAAAATAGGGCAAACCCCCAAATCATCCATTATTAACCATTTATAGGTAATAAACCAAACTTTACATGTGGAACAACTGGTGTCAATTTCACAGCTTGTAGCAACACCCCAGAATCCGCCAGGCATGTCAGGAACTTCCTATTGACCAACAGCTAAGTTTGGGGTTTGGGGAAAATGTTGATGATTCTGTTGTTGTTCGTTGTTGTCGATGATGTTGGTGATGGTGATGATGGTGATAAGAATGATGATGGTGATGATGATGATGAGGATGATGAGGATGATGAGGATGGTGAGGATGATGAGGATGATGATGATGATGATGATGATGATGATGATGATGATGATAATGATGATGATGATAATGAGGATGAGGATGATGATGATGAGGATGAGGATGAGGATGATTTTGATGAGAATGATGGTGATGATGATGATGCTGGGTCATGGGTCAACCTCCAACACATTATGGGTTTACCAAGCGTCAACCATCAGCCCATGAGTGAACAGCCAACCCTGAGACTCTGAGATCTCTGGGCAACGACACGCACCTGCAATTCGCCCTGCTCAGCTCGGTCAGCGCGCTGTTCCTCTTGGTTCCGCATTTGGTCAGCCTTGCGGGAGAAATCAGTGTTTGGATGACTCTCACATAAAAAAGTGCAACGCTGCAAACTTAAACATGGTTAGTACAATTACATTGTGTAGACATCCTGTAACGTATAAACTATGCAACTTCCACCACAATGTCTGTTATTACATACAGTGCCAGCAATTGTAGATCGATAAACACACCAAATCAAATGCAAGTTGCACACCATTTGTTGCGCAAAAAATCATGGGACCAAGGAAAGCGATGGGAACCGCAAGTCAGCATCGACTCATGAATCGGCCCGAGCTGTGGATCAACTTGCGAATACCGAATACGTTTCAATCCCCATAAGCAGAGGTAGCTTCAATAATCTTAAAACGGTGACTTCCTTCACAGGAAAAACATCATTTGGAGGGATCTACAACGCACTATGCAATTTGTGGACAAGTCCAAGTAATTGCCCTTGGTCAGTGCAATACGCTTCCCATGCTTGGAGGCACAGTGTTCCAGCCTCGTGGTAGTCATCCCTTGCTTGCAGCAAAGCGATCTTCAAATTTTCCAGCTCGTCATGTTCCTCCTTGAAGGGCGGCAATGCGCGCAAAATCAAGCAAAATCTACAAAACTAGAGTCTCAGTGAAGAAAAGGAAGCACTTGGAAGAACGGAATCACCAATCGAAGAATAGACTAAGCAAACATAATAACACCATTGGTAATCGGTAACATAAGTAATCTCATTGGACTCATAAGCAACATAAGCAAACCAATGAGAAAGGCAAGAGTGAGTTGCCGGATTCATACCCTGCAACTGTCAGCTCTACGATCTGAAAATTTGCCATGGGCATTGTTTTCCGGTCTGGGATTTTGGGATTGTCCGTCCATTTATTGACTAAGCGCGAAACACTATGTACTCGGTATATACCAGCTATGCTTGTTCGTTACTACCCCTGTTGTCAAACATCGCTGCTTTTCACAATTTGCAAACCGCCCATAAACAACTCATCCACCTGATTCTTTCACCCTTCAATATGCTCCATCTTGATATGCAATCTAATCCATCTTAATATCTACAGATTTTATCTATCATATATCAAAATGGATCATATTGAAGGGTGAAAGAATTCATAGTGCATAATTTTCACAAGAATCTATTCCATTTGGTGGTTTCTCAAAATAGGGGTACCCCTAAATATCATCCATGAATAGTCATTTATAGTAATAAACCAAGCATTTTTTGGGGTCCCCTATGGCTTGAGAAACCACCATTTACAGGTGCCAGTGGTTACAACCCGCCATGACCTGAACCCATCCGACCGTGCATCCAACCCGGCGCTCCCGGCGCTCCCACCTCCGAGACTGGCGGCTCGTCATCCGCTGAAGCGATGCTGGGCATGGTGACCAAGTCGAAGGCCTCGCCCCTGCAGTGCCGGTGATCATGGGAAGCCATGGGAAGCCATGGGAAGCCATGGGAAGCCATGGGAAGCCATGGGAAGCCATGGGATATCATGGGAAATCATGGGAAATCATAGGAAATCATGGATGATGATGGACGGGAAATCATGGATGATGATGGATGATGGATGATCAGGTATTCATGAATGATGAGGTATAACATGGTATAACTGTCTTAACATGTATAGCCTCTGAGGTCAACCAAGGTGGAATGTTTGCTATCAAATCTATTCAGCTCGGCACCTGTTCGCTTCGGGATGCTTCGGGGGTTCAGCTTCTGTACAACTAAGACTGGTTGGTGGTTTCAACCCCCATGAACAATATGCTTGTCAACCAACCAGTTGTTTACAATTACTAGGGAATATAAAAAATGTTTGAAACCATCAAGCAAAAGACCATCTTGTACTGTGTGTGTTCTGGGGGATGACGCTGATGATGATAGATATGATTTGATTGTCAGCATCATGATCTCACATTATTGCGATATGTCTCTTCTGGTCACGAAAAATCATTTTGGGACTGCAACTTTCAAAAAAAGATCCCTTGATCAAGGCAACGTTTCAACGTGTACTGTAATCTGTAGATGCAGCATTTCTTTGCTGAAGACGCAAGCGCTAGCAACCTGTTTGCCAAAAAATATATCCGTGACAGCAACTGCTAAAAACCTGCTATATAAGTATATTCGATCTTGCTTAGGATGCTATGGCTTCCCAGCCCAAACATGTGTGGGTATTCTGATTAAGCTTGCAGGTAGCGATTATCACAATGCTGCTTGATGACATCCACAGAACCGCCTGGGCTGCTGCCGAGATACAACTCCAAGGCCAAATGAAGACCTCCATCGTCGGATTCTACCTCAGATTTAGATGTGAGCGCTACACCACTCGGGGTAGCTTCAAATCGCCCCCCCCTTTAAAGGGCCATAAGGATACCCCTGGCTCCTTAGCTCCAAACCAAGAGCCTGAATTGAAAACCACGTAAGCAGTGCGCAACCTGTGCTGGGCTTTCCATGTTGAAATCATTGGATTTCTGGGATTGTCATCATTGACCATCATGTTACCAGCGACCGTAGGCAAACGGAAACATAAAACGGTTCTGCATGTCAAGAACGGGCTTCGTTGCACGCATGCCAACCCAATTTGCCAGCTCGCAATATCTTGTATTACCTCTCAAGAACATGTCACACCAAAATGCACCCGTTCTCAGCATCTCATTCCGACAACGTCTAGCTACGTCTGCGCCAAGTCACAATGGAATCATAGATCACACCCATACACTGATCTTCCTGCAGAATCTTTGACCGCCAGCAAGCGTCCCAACATTGAGTACATGAGGCTAGTAGTCTCCTTCAAATACCGATCCCAAAAATGCTGGTGGAATCATGCGGAATCTATACATCTTGAAGGGCCAGAAAGGGTATGGCTAGGGAAGGTTTAAAGGTTGACAATTCTTCCACAGCACGTGTCGTCCGGGGTTCAGAGCTTCCGGGCAGCTGAAAGGCACTAGCAAACTTTAAAATTACAAAATTGGTTGATGAGAATAGTATGATATAGTCATCACAGGAAGGCTAACCCAAGAAGTTTCAATATGTTTCTGTGTCGCATGATTTCTAAAGAAAGGATGGTGCAAGTGGTCGCGGCTCAGAACCAACTACGTCCCAGCCATGTCCACTTCCGTAGCCTCCCATTCGTCGCCAGCCATCAGCATGCGCCTTTTTTGTGCTCGGTGTGTGACCGGCTGATGGGCAATAGGCTGATGTAACGTGTCATCTGAGTCGCATTGACTGGAACCAACTCACAGAAGTCGACTCAAAGAACAATGATTGCAAATAATTTGCTGATATCATACAAAATTAGGGGTTCTTGAAAAAAACATCTTTTCGGCATGCTTGAATTTGAAGTGCAAACAAGCATGTTTGCAAAAAACAAGCAGTTCTCATTTTGGCCTAAAAGATCGGCGGACTACCTGTCCGTGCAAACTGTTGGCACCAAACGAAGACTGGCTTGCCATTGGTCATCCCCCGAGGGTCAAAAACTATTTATACATATATACATATCTTACATATATATATATGAAAGTAAAAACAACTTCAACATGTTTCAACTACTTATTAACCAGTATTCATCATCATGCATCATCATTCATCATCATTCTTCATGATCATTCATTATCCACCATTCATTATTCACTGTCACTATTTCACGTTGATCTGGACGCTCTTCTTGCGGACTTGGCACACTTTGTCCCACGGAATGTCGGCGCTCTCGAGCTTTAAATGCTTGGCAAGGCACCTGAAAGACTAAGAAATGTGGAGCCCATTGTGTTTCTGTCGTTCTAAGCGATGATCAAGCGATCATGATCATCAGCTAGGCAAATTGCTAACTTCATTGCAATGGAATCACTAGGACCTAATCCATTGCCAGAAAATTACCTACTCAGTCAATGTATATTTTTCTTTGAGGTCCTAATCCCATGGTCATGGTAATGACACCATCTGAACAATGCTGCCTGGACTTTTCAATTCAGTCCCAGGATACACTAATCCTGAATCTCTGACATACTATTCAATGAAGCCGACGGTTCTGGGATCCCCAAAGCATGCTTAGGATCCACGGACTTTAAAGCATGCACGCTCAATACATGAGCCTTGTAAGTCAATTTAGGAGAAACCCAGAAACCTCTTTGCTTGGAAAGGCATCGATTAGCACAATTGAAGGACAGGGTTGTCTTGGGATTGCCACGAATGATATGCAGCACTTGGCATCTTTGAGGGTGTGGTTTGGGGGTAGCCATGGTCAGCGGAAAACTGCAAACTTCAAACGTCAATGTAGCCAGAACACAAACTAAATAACAACTAAGTACCAAGTACCGTAATCAATGATTTCTGGGCCGGGGCAGGACATATTAAACAAATAAACAGCGCATTACTGGTTAATAGTTACCGTCTTGTCATCGATCTAGGGAAAACCTTCTTGGAAGGGAAAAAAGCCTCGACCACCATTGAGCTACCTCAGTGCCAAGTATAAGTGAGAAGCACCCCGTGATCTGTTACGTTTGGTTTGCTTCTAGAAGAAAAAACAGGCCTTCTTCAGGCATCGTATTTCTTTAGGTTGCCATTGCAGGAGTGACAATGATACTAAATCTACCTATCTACAAGCATCCGGGATGGAATACTGTAATCAGTCAATAGTCCCATTACATCCCATTACCATCCATAACATCTACAACATCCACAATAATAAGTCCTTGGTCCGTCCCTTCTGATTCTTATATGGCTCCGGGTGTCCCCATGGGTGGAACCTGGTGTCCCCATGGCCATTGGCCAAGATTCTGTCGAAGATCACGCGGCTTCATGTTCCTGGGCACCAGCAACTTCCCTTCGATCTTGGGTAGTCCTGTGCCGCACAAATACAGGGCCCCATGGTGGAGGGCTTTGTGGAGCTATTAGAGGAGTTTAACAGGGGTTATAACTCTATTGACAATGGTTGATCATAGAGGATAATTGCGAACAGTATGGATTGTTTGCTTTATTGGATGATTTTGCGGGTACATCTATGGTAAGAAACCACCAAATGGTGGTACCCACTAACCATCCAATAATGACCATTATTCGAAGGGAAACCAGCAGTTTTTTGGGTACACCATGGCCGTGTTGACAATGCTGAACCTTGGTTCATCGTTGTCGGTCAATGGGAGGTTGATAACTTTCCCACATTTGCTGAGCTCTTTCAATGTGGATCTCCCATTGATTTGAATGATCTGCTATGATATACTGTAAACATGCTAATCTCACTGATCCAAGAAATACGGGTGAATGACCGTGATTCTGGCAATCGGACACAGTGGAGAAAGAACCCAAACCCTTTTTTTTCGAAATTGACATGGTTAGGAAACTTGCCATCAACATGTATATATTCATCTATATATATATATATATATATGACTTCTCAAAATAGGGGTACCCCGAAAATCATCCAGCTTATGAACCAGTTACAGTCATAAACCAACCATTTTTGGTGTTCCCTAGTTTGAGAACCCCCCAAATATATCAACAACTGATAGAAAGGCCGTCAAGAATCTGGTGAAGTTAGAATCCTTTGCGAAACCGATGCTTGGACCTTCAGCTGCACCAGCCTGTTCTTTGAGAGTGGGGAGCGGGGCTATGGACCACATATGGCCATGGTAGTGTGCATTTAAGGGACAAAACTAAGAGCCACACAACTTCTAGCATTGCCTTTTTTCACTCTCCTAATCAGTATAGGACACCATTCAGTTGACTGATAGTATTGATCCACAGCTACATTTCGACGCAGTTTCTCAAAGAACTAATAGTAATTGCTGGCTGTTGCCAACTCCTGTAGTGTTTTTTAAGGTTACTGATATCATACGACAATTTCTCAGCAGTGTTCTTTGGGTTTGCCTTCGGAGGGCGGCACTGGCATGCCCAAATACCCAACAGCTAAACAGGATGCTCTTCGAATGGAAAAAGCCCTCCACTCCAAAACCCACCCCAGCACTTGTAATCCACCCCATGTCCTGGAGACTGAGGCTGATTAACCAAGACTGGAACCCGATCAGGATATTTCCTTGGCAGCTACCCATGCGCCTGAGGAAGTCCCATGTCCCCAAAAGGACGCATGTCTGTGACCATACTCTTTGTATAATTGCGGTGTGCTCAACGTTTTGATCACTTGCTGTGACACTCATTTCTTGGTTGTTTCAATTGCAGTAATCCAATAAACATCTGTTGAAGTGGGTAGTTGTGGGGCATAGGACGGAACAGAAAAAAAGGTCTGAAGCACTCACCAGTGGCGGATTGATGAAACACACAGAAAACTCCTCTTCGGCCAACGTACCCGCTTCAAATTTCAAACGCTGAATTTCTAGCCGAAAGTCTTGAGCATTTGGCGTGCCCTGGCTGCCGTCTTCTCTGCTTGGTCAAATCCATCGGTCATCACCTGTGGTCCATGTGCCCGCCCGCCTATCTGAACTATCATACCGTTATACCATGTCTATCACCAAGCACCTTGCTTTTTGTTGAGTTTGGAAAGGCGTCTGAAGCAGCTTGGAACCTGAGGCTTTAGAAGCCATGACAACAAGTATGCAAAGCGGTCAGCCGTTCATGGGCTACAACCTCACGGAAATGCACCCATAACTACGGCCTGTTGTCCATAAGAGTGACTGCTGATAATGCTCATTCTGGGGTGGTAGGCGGGGGGGACCATTCATCCCCAAATGGTCCCAAAATAGGGTAACCAATGGGCCACCCAAAAATGATCATTGTACTAGGAAACCATAGGTTTTGGGGGTACCACTATTTCGGCACATACCCAAATTGGTATTTTTTCAAAATGGGGAACACCCGAAACATTTAATTATACCCACCATTTTGGGGTTCCCAATGTCTGACTAGTGTAACAATAAACAATTTCAATCAATTTGGGTGTGTTACTATGAATAATGTTACTATAAATGATTAATAATTAAATGATTTGACAAATAACTAGAAATAATAATGTTACTAGAAATAAACAAACAAGCACTAAGGTTACTATAAACAATTTCAAGAAACTGATGTTGCATTAATCATTAATCATTATTGATAGTCTGGTAATTAATCATGTTCCATGTTTGCTATTTCATTAATCATTTATAGCAATCAAAAAACATCCAAAACATGAGCTATTTGTCTGACTTCTCCGCGATGTGCTCAGCTCCCAGCCTTCTGGATTGCGCGGTCCGAATCCTGGAGAGCGACCCTGGATTTGAAACGCGAAGCAACAAGAGCATCGCTGAGAAACAGTGACTCGAGCACCAAAATGATCTGTTTGAATCTATGAAACTAATGAATTACTGCACATATTTGGTTGCAAGGTGCTCCTATCTAGTTTGAAGTGTAGTGGAAACGACTTTTGACGGCACAAATCTGATGCATCAACCGCCAGTGGTCTCACTCGTGGTGCCCCCTACACGACCACCACAGTGAGCCACTCCTACAAGGTCAATCCTATGGGTATTGAAATGACCACGGTTATGTTGCCATGGCTATAAGTATTATATTGAATCATATTCAATGTTGTGAACGGGAAATAATCAAGTATAAATCAGTATAAATAACATTATTATGATGTGTAAAACCGCCTATTGATATGATATAGAAAAGTTCTTGATCATGGTTGGATATGGTTGGAAACTAGGCATTTCGACAATTAGATGCAATACCTGTGTCAGTGCCAGGTTTTCACCACAGGCTACGGTGATGTACACCCAACAGCATCATCAGCTAACCGGGCGTGTTATGGGAAATCCATAGCTGGAAATCAGTGGGAGTACCACATCAATAAAATCAATAAGTCAGCTGATAGACTCAGTTGCCTCCAAGCCTGCTTCAGAAGCAGCCTTTGCGATCAAGGCAGGCTATCAAACAGATTAGCTGTAAAACACGTATAGGTATTGATTGCAAGCCTCAACATCCGGGAGCATCTGCAAGAGGTTGGTCAAAAGACTCATACCCATGCTGTGAACGTCCCAAACACTACATAGAAAGCTGACGAACATGTTGGGATATGTTGGGATGTTCATACGCCTGGAGGATGTATGGGTGATGATCTCCACTTTGTTGGCAATGTCGAAGAAGATCCTCACTGTGACTGCTTAGGTACATACAACTTGTAATAGTTCAATGAGAGTAGTTGGCTCGCCATTCATCGTGCAGTCTGTTGGTTGAGTGGTTCCCTCCGCCACTACAGTCACACAAGCTTTCAAAGTGTCAGAAAACCGCAAGTGCCCTTCTATTGATTGGTTCAGACTACTTTTAGACCATCGCTTCAACCATATGGGTCCCTTCAGCGACTAGCAGCTCATAGTCTCAGGATCAACCCACCAACGGGCGTCCTTCGTAGCACCCGTCATCTTGAATTCCTGCACTGACTTGGACATGTCGATCTCCTGCTGCAGCAATGCCCACGAAACAGCAGCGAACCGAGAAAAAAGTGGGGTCTGTTCACATGCCAGGGACAACATTGATGCCCCAGCGTCAACCTGTACATGGGGGGAACCGGTTGACAAAAATCAAAGTCTATCATGGCTTTTTTTCATGTTTTTACATGATAGGCTAACATGTAAGGCTTTATTTTTTTTCGGGTAGCAGGGCTCTACATGTTTTTGTCAAACACAGCGTCAGAAAGCCTTACATGCAGCAAACCTATTTCTTTAGACGTGACGTAAACTGCATGGTCATTGAATAATGATTGTATATAAATGAGTGCAAAAAATTGAATAAGAATCAAAAAATGTTTTGGTGAAATCACCAACAATCCTGAAAGTGGAGCCAACCAATTATTCAATATAAGCAAGTTGTATTGTACCATAATGTACCAGTGATTGGTATGATATGTCGGCCAAGGGCGATACAACCACAGTCTGGTGTCACCCCACCACGCAAACCACACCAACACATTTTGGGCAGCAGTGGCACGAACTCCACACTGCAAAACAAACAACGACAAACCAACAAAAGCTCAATGGCCTTACACAAAAATGAAGCCCATATGGGGGTATTCATGGGTATCCATCAGTAGTTGTACAACCGATCTAGTCTAATTAGGAAACTAGAGATTGCCATGGTTAAGGCATAATTATGGTAGCCTACAAGCTCCGAACTTGATCATCTTGAGGAGGCACCTGAATTCATGACAAACAGTGCTCCACCGATGGGCGAGGCATGTCGAAACCCTGCCACTGCCGATCCGAGGCTGCAAGTGCAACAAGTGCAACAAGAAATGGACAACTGAAGGTACCCATAAATCATGGTTGCATATGGTAGCCCCATAGCCGCTAGCTGATGACCAACAGGATACCATCAGGTGCACCACTGCTGGGGTCCTGAACAATGACGACCGTTGTCCACTTAGGCGTTGGACTGGTTCCATTTCAACCAGAAATCCGACACTGTGACGAGGCCCAAGAACATTAGAATTACCCTCTGGTAATCCAACAGTTCGCAATGGAGGATCCACCAAATGTCGATGGTTTCCCAGGGTCTCTATAGGGCAAACATGGGCAAACGGTTCATCTGGACACAGCGAGCCACAGTGATTGTCATGGCTACATCACTGGAGTGTGACAAAAGTTGCTCTGCATCAACCGATTCTCACAAAGTGGTTTCTCAAAAATAAGTATCCCCTAAATCATCCTTTATACCACGATTAGTAGCAATAAACCAGAATCAACCAAACATTTTTGAGGTCCGCCATTTCGAGAAACATCCATATGGCCACATAGCCCTCAAAAGCCACGCCAGGCGCTTGTTCGCCTCGGCTTTCACGGGAGCTTCGATTTTGGCGGCCTTCTCGGACACCTGAAGAGGCTTCAACCGAAGCCTCATATTTTGGGTTCATGGCCAAACGAACCCGAAGTTCAGCAACAAATGGGTGTTTCTCAAGGGCTAAATAGGGGTTATTGACCATGCAAATAGGATATAGTAGCCAACAAAATTGGTGTTTCTCAAAACAGGGGACCTCTAAAATGGCTGGTTTATTGCTATAGGTGGTTCATATATAGAAGATGATTTGGAAGACCCCCTACTTTGAGAAACCACCAAATGATCAACAGCAAACAAGTGGTCCATGCTTCGGACTCAGTGGACAAACGATCCATAGCTGACGTTATGTCATAGCTATCTCGCGGAAAAAATAATGTGCAACTCTACTGTGAGGCTTCTGGAAAGTCATGGGTAACCATCCACACCAGGCTCTTTCATAATTCAGACTGTAGCACTTGCATATCACATATGTATGTATGTATGTATGTATGTATGTATGTATGTATGCATGTATGCATGTATGTATGTATGTATGTATGTATGTATGTATGCATGCATGTATGCATGTATGCATGTATGCATGTATGCATGTATGCATGTATGCATGTATGCATGTATGCATGTATGCATGTATGCATGTATGCATGTATGCATGTATGCATGTATGCATGTATGCATGTATGCATGTATGCATGTATGCATGTATGCATGTATGCATGTATGCATGTATGCATGTATGCATGTATGCATGTATGCATGTATGCATGTATGCATGTATGCATGTATGCATGTATGCATGTATGCATGTATGCATGTATGCATGTATGCATGTATGCATGTATGCATGTATGCATGTATGCATGTATGCATGTATGCATGTATGCATGTATGCATGCATGGAGACAATTCCTCAAGAATTGCATCGCCTCCACTCCCGAAGTTGTTCATCAGGAGTTTTCAGATGGAAGTTTCCCAAAAGCACCAACACCATGATTCTTTCGCCTACGTCCACTAGTCATAGCTTCATCATAGGTGATCTTCCACCGGTGTCCTAACTGATGGTAGTTCATCACTTGGAATTGCTCATCCATTTTGGTCCATGAATTGGCCAGTTGTGCTTCGGAGTTTACCCACCTGAGCTGTGTAGAGGCAGCGTCCATTGACTCCTTCAGGCAAAGGGATTCCAGGTCACTCCTCTTCTCTTCGCCCCGCAGTGTCACGATCGTCTTCGATAATCTGTCGTACAAGTTCTTACTGTCGGAGATAAGCAACCCTGGAATTTCTTTAAGACACTCATTTATGTCCCAAATTGAAACGGGGTGACCTAGAAATTCTGCCAATTGGAACCGAATTGCGAAAGCTTCGTCGTCGCCGTCCACTGCTGCGCATGTCTCTGCTGCTGCTGGGCTTCTGCACTTCCGGTGTATCTTGCTGCTTTGCCAAAACAAGGGACTAACCTTGGACATCTCTCCTTCTTCTAATTTTCCTTCACATAGACCAATGAAGATACCCTTGGTTGATGAACCATCAGGTCGATTAGCATGAGCTGCATCACACCAACAGGCAACCGCGTAGTTTTTGGGATCCATAGGGTGAATCTTCAACTTGAGATGTTTCCAAGATCTAGCCTTTTTGACCACTTTGTTGGTTTCAACCAAATCTTCAACAGTAGCCGTGTTCACCTTTGACAACATCAGTCCCACAGCTGAGCTTAAATGCATGGCAGTTTGTCCAGCATACCAGGAAAGGCTTCCTAGGATGCTTCGCATCTGATGCTTTTCCGCTTCAGTAGCAGATTCGGTGGGATTCTGAAGACGGTTCTTAGGAATGAAGATTTCATCAACTTGGTCAAGAAACTCTGGTTGGCTCAACAGAAAACCACCATCGTCAGTTCGCAAGATATCAACACCACACTGTTGGAAATTGTTTTCTTCCCAGTCCCCCCACTTGTATTTGGATTTGATGTCATGGATAACTTTGTTCCAAATCGGAGATTCTTCATTTCCCCCGAAAAGAAAATCATCAACATGTCCACATATCCAGCCTAAGGGTTGGCGGTGTTCGTCAAACAAACCCCAGCAACATGGATCCGCGAATTGTCGTTCCATTCCCAAAGATTCTAAGAACCCCGAAATTGACAAGTACCACTGAAGTGGGGCCTCTACCAAACCGTAAGCAGCTTTGGTGAGCTTCATGATGGATTTTTCCGGGACTCCCAGGGCTACACACAGTTCATCAACTGGTACACACAGCATTTCTCTTGTAAACCGCTCGCCCTGGAGAAAGGCGCCGCTGACATCCCCCTTTTTGACTTTGAATTTGTACATGGCGCAACATTGTAAAAACAGTTGACGCGTGGTTTTTGTCATTGTGGGTGATGCTGTTGGTCGGAATTCGTACTGTGGGTCTTGGTAGCCCAGGATCACGCACCTGGCTTTTGCTTTTCTGTTTTGGTTTTGGTCAAACTTCCATGTGAGGATCCATCTCATATGCATTGCCTGGTTTTTATCCGGTTTAACATGGGAGGGGAGTTTTTCGAAGACCTCAGCTAACACGTAGTTGTTCACCTCCTTCATTTTAGCTTGTTTGAATTGCTCCTTTTCCTCCTCCGTCAGGGGTCTTTGGTTCACCTCAATGTGGTTCTTTTTGATTTGGTTGTTCACATATCCACAGAAATCTCTTCTCATGTGTTGTGACTTCTTGTCAGACCATTGAGGGAGACTGATCTCAACTTCAACGCAGTTGTTTTCATGGTTCCACAGTTCACTAGGTTCCAGGCTGTATGCCAGTTCCACATGTTCAAGTTTTGGATGTTTTTGACCTTCCTTTTGAGGTCCAAGATTTTTCCTAGGGATCTTGTCCGTCGCTCTACGGGCTGGGGCGGGCGGACTGCGGCTTCGCATAACTGGTTTCTTCCCTCTGTGTCTGATTTTGGGAGGAATGAGTTCATGTGGTTCATGCAATGGTTCCTCCGAGACTATTTCTGGCATATCCCGAGCTTCTTCCGAGATGTCATCAAAAACTTTCCGTTGTGAATCCCGAAGAATTGATGAAACAGTCCATGGTATTTCCTGGGGGGTAACCAACTCTTGATAAGCATGTTCTCTTTCCGAAGCTGGTCGCAACTGTGACAAGCATGCCTTAGTCAGGCGGTTTCCTCGGTAGAGCCACACGTTCTGACCGGGCCGCAGTTCCTCTCCGTCCGTTTTCGTTTCTGTGGCTAGAACTCTGTAGGGTCCTACGAACTTTCCGGTTTTGAACATCTTACCTTTATCATCTTTCTTAGCTGATTGTTTTCTCCACGCAAACACCAGGTCACCAGGAAAAACTTGTTTCAAAGGCCTGTGTCCTGAAGCCAGAGCTCGGTCCATTCTAGCTTTCACTTGCTCTTCTATGAATGATCTTTCAGCTACCCACATCCCCTTAAGGTCCGTACCGTATTGAGCCGACACCCCATTTTCAGTAAGAACTGGTAGGTCTTCCAAGGGTTTGTCACACAAGCTGGGTCCCGTCGTGAAGGATCTACCAAAGGCATGTTGGATGGGAGAATAGCCAAGATACAAGTCCCTTTGGTTTTGAGCCCACAACGATCGACAGAACATTTCAGAAAATCCCATCTCAGGACACTCACTACTCAAAGCATCAAGGATAGCTTTCGTACTTTGAATACATCGTTCAACCACAGGGATTTGCCAATGAGCTTCAGCCGCAATGAACTCAAGATCAATACCGTGGTCTCCCAAGAAATCATTCAGCTGCAGATTTCTCCAAGCCCCATCAGGATCAGCCCTTATCTTTTTGGGGTGCCCGAAAAAAGGAAACCATCGTTCTTGAAGAAACTTGGTAACCTCCGATCCACTCACATGGTAGTGTTTACCTTCATGGACAAGGTGACCAACTCGCAGCCGTGATCCCTCATCAACCCCCAAAATGAAATGGTACACTTGTTGAGTCTCCGGATGTTCCCACTGACCAAAGTCCACTTGGAGGGTTTCCCATTTTCCCGATATCTCTTCAAGGGTGGATTGGTGTCTAGGATCAGGGCGTTTCATTTCCTGGCAAGTGTCGCATTTGTGTTCCTTCGCGAGGTCAAGGATTTGTTTAGAGACACCTCTCCGTTTCAAAGCTTGAATAAGATACTTTTGACTACAATGACCTGAAGCACTGTGAATCTTGTGTATCAACCTACGGTATCTCTGGATTTGTTCCTTGGACAGTGGTTCTCCTTCCTGTGTCCCTTCTTCAGTATCCACCGTTGCTACCAGACTGTCCGACAAAATGTTCGGACTGGGTTTGTCAGGATGCATTGGTGCTCCTTCCAGGAGCTCATGCACGAGAAGGTTCCAAGGTTCTCTGCGGGTCAAAAACTTTATAACTCTTTTGGCAAACACAGGAGTGTAAAAAGCAGTTTGTCGAACAATCCCTGACCCTTCGCATTTTCCCTTGGCATGGTTCCCGGTGCATGAAAGGTTCATATGGTTTCCCAAGTCATGGCATGTCGTGGCAAGTTTCCAACCCTTACACAACAGCTTTCCAGAGGGTTCCCGCAAACCAACTTGACATCCTTTGCACACAAAAGTTTTCATACCTAGGGTACTCATGAATTGTTCATGTTCTTCATGTTTCCATGCTTCGCATCGTTCCGCCCATTCCCACACCACTAACACGCCGAGACTGTGGGCATGTCTGGCCACTTTGCGGCTGTTGGCATACTGGATTCGAGCTTTGGACCGCTTTTCCTCAAGTTCAGAAACCTGTTGAGGAGTTCTCTGGTTCAAGTGTTGAATGGGGCTGAAAGGACCGCATTCAGTGGAGATCCACAGAACTCTAGGTTTGTGCTGAGAAATGAACTGTTTCGCAGCCTGAACCCCCTTATCGGTGTCCATGTCGTATCCATTCCAATGAGCCAACCTGTACGCGGAACTGGAGCCGTGGAGGTCATGACATGTTTGAGTAAGAATGCTGGTGGGACTACAGCACAGCTCAGCAAGGATGGGTCTCCCGTCATTCACCAATTGGTTCCAAGAATTAACAAGAGCGGATTCCCCATAATCAACAACCTGCTTACGGATCTTATCATCGAGATGCCTTTCGGTGGGTCTGGGAATGCCATTCAAGTGTTCCCAATCCATGTCCTCCAGGGCTGCTGATTCACTCATGGAGTGGTCTTTGCCCGGGTAGTCACCTTCACTTGACGGCGAAGATCTTGAAGTTGGGCTTCCAGCTCCTCGATCTTCTTGGCATCGGGATCCACCTCCTCGTCGGAGTCCATGGGCACACCAGTGACTTCGGCCATGAGAGCTTGGCATGTCAATGGGGATCCATTGGCCATGGAAGAGGTCGCTTGCTTGTTGGGAGTTCCTGGAGCTTTGGCTTTCTTGGATTCCAGAACCCACTTGGCAAAGCGGGCAGTCTTCCAATGGCAGCTCTCCTCGTTCATGGTGGTGATGCACCACTGAGCATAGTCTGGATGCAGTCTCAGGGTGTCCTGGTAGGTCAGGTCGCTGTGCTTCCCGAACTCCATGATGTCCGTCCCTTTCGATGGTTTGATGGCCATGATCTTCTCGTAGATCTTCATGGTCAGGCCCATCTTGGTCTCGTTGCCAGTGGTCGGGATAGACAGGCGTCGAGCAAGTTCGGCCAACTGCTGCTTGTTCTTCTGAGCCTGGCGAAATTCGGACTCGAGGTTTGCTGCTTCGGTGTCCTGGACTGTTGTTCTCTCCTGCTTGAGTTCCTCCAACCTGGTGAGGATCTGAATGCGTGTCCAGTGAGGTGGCACTGGTTCTCCCATCTCCAGCAGGCAGGTGGTCAGCTCTGCCTTGCTCTTGTAGGTCATGGCCTGTAGGTTCACAGGAGGGCTGATGGTCCACGAGCTGGAAGGTTCCGGAATGGCTTGAGAAGTCTGGCTGTTGAGTCAGAACACTGGTGGAGTGAGTCACCATGACAGAGCCATGAATCGTGGAGCTAACATTCACACTACCGATACTAGTTTCATCATTGACTTGAACTTCCATCTGAACAGGTGGCATGTGATCGCTGCTTGAAAATTGCGGGCAAGATTCGACCTTTGGGAAACTTTTGCCCTTTCCATTTGCTTCCCAAAGGAGTTGTCCCTAGACATCGGCCGCAGGCTGCTGACCCTTGGGTGGATCATACAGCGAGGTCAAGGGAGAGGATCTACCATGAGCTCCTTTCAAAATGTCATCAACCGAAGGGAACAATTGGTGACCACTAGCCGCTCGCTCTAAGGGGATGACCTTGGCAGGGTTCACATGTTTAAGGATCATGGTGTCCTCTTCAAAATCTATGATCGCTCCTAGCTTCCTCAGACTCTTCACGCTGATCAGAACAGGTTGTCCCGCTCGATCGTGGAGGTGAACTTGAAGGGAGCCCATGCTTCCATCCACAGGCACCTGGACCTGTGCCGTGGAGACACAAGTCAGCTTCCCATTGTCGCCGAACTTGAAGCTGGGCCGCTGGTCCGGCATGATCTCCACCACATCTGTCTGGGACTTTTGCCACTGAAGGTCACGGACTCGATCCACTGCTTCGGTAGATCCCACCGAGCTGGTCGCACCACCATCAATGATTCCCTTTCCTTCATTGAGGGCTTGCGCTATGGTGAGCATCTGAGCATGTTCGCTGTAGTCGTTGGTGCTCTCATTGAGGAGAGCGGTCTCTGGATGCTTGGTCTCCTCCATGTAGAATACCAAGTTCACTTGTCCTGCTGAGTTGCTTTTGGAGCTCGCTGTTGTGGGGCAATCTTTGGTCAGATGGCCCTTGCCACACTTCAGACACTTGGCAGGGGGATTGGAGCTGGAGGCCTTTGAATTCCAAGAGCCCTGAGAAGAGGTAGTACTTCCATAGTACCTTCGATTCTTGCGGATGAAGGTCTGTTTCTCTCGAGCTTCTTTCAAGGTCCTCTTCGCTCCTTGCATCTGATGATATGCGGCCAGGGCTTCTTGTTCCAAAGAGTGGTAGGCCGCTTGGTCATCGAGGGAAAGGTTGGCGATCTCATGATCTTCAAGTTCATGAGACTCCAAGATGTCCTGGTCCGGCTCCTCGTCGTCAAGGACATAGGCTGTGTTCTTCTGGCTGTCTCTCTTCCGGAGATCTTCATCAGCCCATGTCAATCTCAGAGCATCTTTGACCTTCTTCAGGCTGAAGTTGTTCTTCAGGTTGGCAATCAGGGAGCTTCGTTCTTGAAGATCCAATCCACTTCGTTGCAGCAGCATCCATGCGATGACAAAGTCTGGCAAAAATCCATTGGCCTGTTGAGAGGCCTGGTCAACCTGGGTACTCCATGAGTAGCCATCTCGACTCCCATCGGACCAAGACCAGTTACTCTGCCATCCTGTCTCCTGCCATTGGTCTTGTCGCCACCAGGAATCATCCTGCTCTTCATAGTCAGCAGGCTCATCGTCCTCCTCTTCTCGCATGCGACCATTGTCACCAAATGGTCGCTCTTGCTCTCGGGAGGGTACACTCCGAGGGCTTTGGTTCCTTTCGGACTTCACATACCTGTTCGGCTTGGTTCCATAGTCGCGAATGGCCTCACCCAAGGTCCTTCGCACGTCATCCAGCGCCTCATCATGGCGCACCAACCAAGCTGACATTGTTTCCCCTTTCCTCCGCTTCAAGCCATAGAAGAATCTGGTGATGTATCTTCCAGCTTCTGGCAGGCTCGGGGATCGAAGTGAGGCCCTAAGGAGGTCCAGCAAACTGTAGACACCTTTGGGGTTGCTGAACCACCCCGGAGGCATCGCTTGGGCCGCAATGCGCGCTGGACCCTCCAGCGCTGCAATGAGGCGAGGTGCAGCTGTACCGCGCTTCCTCCATTCAATCGTTTCCACATAGAGAATGGCTTCCCGACGATACTTCTCAAAGAGCTCTGCCGAGCCATCGAAGATGGGAACCCCATCACGAAACCTGACTTCCATAGTCAGGCAACACTACCCTGGATCACGCACGCCCCTTCGGGATGGTGTTTCCCAAAGAGGCTCCGCTACCATGCAAAGCCTGCACCGGTGGCCTCTGACACGCGCCCCTTTTTCTCTTGACACTACCCAAAGGTGTCTGCGGAATGCACATCACACGTGTATGACATGGAGACAATTCCTCAAGAATTGCATCGCCTCCACTCCCGAAGTTGTTCATCAGGAGTTTTCAGATGGAAGTTTCCCAAAAGCACCAACACCATGATTCTTTCGCCTACGTCCACTAGTCATGGCTTCATCATAAGTGATCTTCCACCTGTGTCCTAGCTGATGGTAGTTCATCACCTGGAATTGTTCATCCATCTTGGTCCATGAATTGGCATGCATGCATGTATGTATGTATGTATGCATGCATGCATGTATGTATGTATGTATGTATTGACCTCCCCCATACACAAGATTACAAGATTACACAAGGCATTATTCCCCTGCCAGAAGTGTCATTGGTTGATGCACGAGTGCTAAATGACTCATGCACTCAAAGTTTCTACACTTGTGAACTTATGAACCATTGTCTGTGTGTCTGTTCCAGGCTCGAGTGAGATCAAACCCATTGACAACATCTGCTCTCTTGAGAGCAAAGTCAAGCACATTTTCAGGATCTTTTGTTCCCCTCGCGAAAGTCATTGATTTGATTGCTCATGATTGACTTCCCCACAAATGATTTGGGGTGATCAAAACTATCCCGCACCTACAGCACCTATTAGTGGTTTGCTCAACTAACAACAATTCTGTGGCACAGTAACCACCATGATGAGACCGTCCATTCAGCAGCCATCCTCCTTGATATCCTCCGCAATCAAAACTCGGGGCATAGGTCTTAAGCATGTCAGGGGATGACTGTTATTCAACATGTTATGGGGGATTACCCTCTGGTAAACTAACCTGGCAATGGAAAATCCACTATCTTGTTAGGAAAACCAAGGGAAATCATCCATTTATAGTGGATTTTCCATTGCCAGGTTCGTTTACCAAAGGGTATATGATTGGAATAATGTTGAACATCCTGTTACAACCATACCTAAAGCCTGTGATGATACACCCATTGCGCGATTAAACAATATTTCAATACATCATTTTCCGCATTTGATGCTGTTCACAAATAATCACCTTGGGAAATAAACACCATTGTTGTACATTTATCACAATTTAAACTCATCATTTCCTAGATTTAACGCATCATTTCCTACCTTGTACCCAAGTCATTTTTCGTGTCGCGATGCACCTGTGGCTCGCTGCCCTTCTTCTCCACTTGAACGTACAGCGCATCGTCAGCTGCCTGGACAGAATAAACTCTGGGACTATGGTCGTTCTGTCGTTCTCTTCTCGGCTTGCTTCGCTTTCTCAACTTCTTCTGCTAACACTTGATCTTCTGAAGCTTAATCAAACTAAACCAAACACATTAGCAAACGTACCTCGTGGCTGTTGCTGTCAAGTCATTGTCAACTATCCAAACTATTGGGTTTCAACACAAAATATGCTTCTGGTATGTTGCGGCAGTTCAGGTCCTAGTTACCCCACCGTCTTCTCAGCCCTTGCCAACTTGAACTGGCTATATCTGGTACATGCAGCACCGGAACTCATGGCATCCTAATCTTACTTGCACAGCAATCGGGAACAATCGGTTCAGTCGGCAACTGATGTGAAAACGTTGTGGTTGTGCTACTGTTTGTTTTCGCTTTGCTTTGCTTTCCTTCTTGCTTCCTCAATCCCTCCATCCCTCCTTTATGCAAGCGCGCATAAATTCAACAACAACAGCAACACCAACAACAAATTAACTATGTAAATTCAAATGTAACCTATCCTTTTGAGTTGTACGGCAAATACCAAACACATCTCTCCAGAATTCCCATAGCATCCCAAAACATCACATCTGCGTGCTGTACAAATGTCGCCTTGTACGCTTTACTGTCCAAATCTTTCACCAAGGCCGACTTGGGAACTTCCAGGCCTTGCCAAAGAACAACAGCCGCTGATAGCAAGAAGGGGATCATGAACACGCACAGGCACACCAGTTGAGACAAACACATGAAAGGGTGCAGCACTACTGCAAAGTCATGCAAAGTCAAGTTGAACACATACAGTTGTTGGGAGTTTTGTCAAAGTGTTGGAGTTGGTGCTCTCTGAAACTAGGGGTACCCGCCAGTCATGGATGTTTTATCACTGTAAATGGCTCATCAACTGGATGATAACTGGGGGTCTCCTATGGCTTGAGAAACTACCACATAGTAGTTGCTTGTTTAACCATTATTGTTGGTGATTACCCCCTAGGATTCACCACTATCAATGGAGCTATAACCCTTGTCCATGGAGCTATAACCCCTATAACCCCTATAAATCCCTGGAAATCCCGCCTATGAATCCCTCATAGGGGTTGATAATGGTTATCAATGGAGCTACCAGCAGCTCCATTGTAGATTCGCGTGTTGAGAGCCACAGCTCAGCGCCTTGATCTTTCTTGATCCAAACTTTGCTGTTGCTCGCAGCCCATGGGCATCTTTGTCGAATTAGCTGAACGAACCTCCGTGCAAACAGCACCAACTTGGGCTGGAGGCTCAGTCATCATGAAGTGGCATGAAATTCGAAGCAATCAAGCTTCTGTAAGGTGCTTTTTTTTCTTGACGGTGACCATCTGTGACCTAATCTTGGACGAAGGTTTCCTCACAGTGCTTTGAATCATGGAACAAACAAGGGAATTCCATGGGATTCCCCAAAATCAACTTGATCCGTTTTAGGAGTGGAAACCGTGGAAACATGTTAAAAACATGTCGTGGCATGCTCTAACCTCGGCAAAGTTGGGGACTTCCACTCACGAAGCTCAAGTTGACAGAGCGGTACCCTAGTTAGGTCACTTGATACATGTCATATTTATGTATACACCATGTATGTTTTTGGCAACACAAATGCGCGTAAATTGGTAATCATTAACATGATGCATACAAATATCGTAGTATGTCTATACATGTTGCATACACATATCTTTATATTTCTGTAATTTCTACACATGCGCATACGATATAATTTGTACACATTCATTTTCCGTGTAGTTATTGAGGCTGGCTGTGACATGTTTGAGATGTTGAGGTACTTCAATGTTTCGAAACGGACAAGGGAGCCATCCACACACCCATCTGAGGTCTCCGCTCGGCACCTGCAACGCAACGAGCCAAGCACGACAGCCAGCCACATCATTGGGACAACATCCTACGAAGATCGACCATGACGTGGGAGTTGAAATGGCAGGATCGTTTATATTGTGTCATTTTAAGGAACATTCTCATGAAAAAAACCAAAGTGGAGTCAATACCCCACCATACCGACCCAGCAAGCAACCAAGAAAGCAACGAATGCAAGCAATCAACCATGCAAGCAAACAACCAAGCAATGAACCCAGCAACCAATGCAAGCGATCAACCAAGCAACCAATGCAAGCAATCAACCAAGCAACCAATGCAATCAACCATGCGATTGAGAAAGCAACGAATCAATCAAGCAAACAACCGAGCCAAAATGCAGCAACAACAATGCAGTTGAACAGCTATATTTAAAACCATTACATACGAGCAGGGCGACTTTTGAACGTCTGACACAGAATGATCTAGCAAAAGCAATGGGCATTTGGAAACACCGGACGACATCCCAGGGCACACTGGTCGGCTCATGTTCTTTTTCCTTTCTGAAATTCTGTGCCCTGAACATGTCATCTCTCAACTCTCAGTCTCGAACATGGGCTTGTAGTGATCATGGATTTCCGAGGCACCTCTCTCGCATCTCTTCTTGTCACCGTTCCAGTTGCAGCCACCCTCCTTGTAGGTTCCGAAGGCAGGAACATAGCACAGTTCTGGGTTTTCGCAAGCTGCTTTGGCGGCTTCATCTCCACTCTCACTGTATGACTGGGTGCAAGCATCGCAAGTCTGCTTTTTGCGTGTGCATCCAGTTGGTAGGAAAATGCAATGATTGAACCACTCGTTGCTGCAAATCTGGCTGTCCTCACAAATCGCCTCTTGTATGTTAGCATCAAGACCAGTCATTCTGGCCTTGCACCCTTTGCAGTCGAGCTCCTTCTCACATCCTTTGAGTCCACATTTTCCTTCGCAACACTCCAAGCCAACTTTTGCGCAAGGATCAGTCTTGAAGTATTCTTTGCGTTCATTACTTGTCCAACCCATCTTGGCCTTCAACTTTCCCGGCGAGTCCTGGTACCAAGTTGCACAGTTCGGAAGGGTCATGTTGGAGTAGGATTCGGCACCAGCACGGATGCTGAGCACCACGTCCACATGGCTTAGAACAAAAGCCACGGTGACAACAAAGGCTGACATGGCTCAGTTGGTTTGGCAATCAAAGGAATTTTTGAACAAATAGGCTTGATCCAATTGATGCTGCATAGAGTGGATTCCAAATGATGCCTGACTCTCGAAACTGCGCTTAAAACAGGCCGAACAGGCCTTTATTGCTGACATCTTCCGATAAACATCCGTAGTGAGATTGTGGGTGCACCCCCGCTAATTTATGGTGGACCCAAACCCTCTGCACCCAAACCCTCTCCAAAAATAGTGTATTCCGGAATACCTACAATTTTTCGGGGTAGAATTTTGTGCATCTTCATTTCCGATTCGCAGCTTCTGTGCCTGTCTTCTCGTGCGGAATGGCCAGTTTGCGCGGCTTCTCCCCAACATCTGGATAGCATTCCTCCAAATGTGCCAAACAGTTCAACCAAAAGAGCAGAGATGGCCACATAATCCAGCAAAAGATCCTAGTTCTTGTTACAATTGGTCACATGACCTGTGCAACCCAACTTGCAAGTAGGGCCACCTCCCGGAATTTTGCACACAGAAACTGTCTACAACTATACAAGTACCATGGCAATGGACGGCTCAAGATCACGGTTAAAGCAGCCACCAATGGGCTTATGATGGTTTATGACTCTCAGTGATGGATATTAGTTTGTGATAGTGGATTGCTGATGGATGCTTGATGATGGTTTCTATTTCTTATCTGTCAAGCAACGACTCATGCTCTCTCTTGAACGCCAAGGTGCGCAAAAAACAGGGAGATGGTCTGGATGGGACTTGCGGAATTTCGCGACCTAATGCATTGCTGCGGACGGTGTTCGATGATACAGGTTGATTGCTCTGACTCATTCTGCCCAAGACCCTCACGGAAATAGCGCAACAATGGTTCACAAACAGCAACATGACTTGGATACCACACCAAATTGATAATCAAATGGGCATATGCATTATATCGTTATCATTGCTACTATTATGACTATTGTTCTTAATCATTATCATTATTATTCTTCTTATTCTCATTATCTTTACTTTGATTCTATATGTCTTACTGTCATACCAACATGGCTTTGAAGTACAGGGGACCTCCAAGAAATCCCTACGAAGTCTTTGAATCTGGCAGCGATCCCTGGACTCAAACCTGGCCAGCTGTCAACAAAACCAGCGTTTCGACAGCAAAAATGGCGGGATCTTTGGGACTTCGCATGCCTCAGCATGCCTCAACTGCTTCAAATTGGCTTCAACCAATGCTCCATTTCTGACCATTGCTGACTTTTTCCGACCATTGCTAACCGACATTTTTGGTGAAGTGACTGAGCGATCCATGGCGCAGGGAGCAGGTGATTTCCAAGGTGGCGCAGCAGTGAGCCGGTGGTCTGCGGATGCTGATCTGACCAGCTCTAGCATCACCTGGCTAGCCCTTTTGCACAGTCTCTAAGCAGCATCAGAAATTGAAACAAATTGACCCCAGCGTCAACAGCGGCCTTGCTCGTCTTGTTCATGCTGAGAGGCCTGAGGCCAACATAGGTCAAACATGGTCATGGCAGAAAGACCTGGAATCCCATATCAACCAGAGACTTTGGTCGTTGCTTGAATGTCAACCAAACAATTCAGTTGTGTTATGTTATCTCTTGGGAGGGTACCATATATTGTCTGACACACACACACATCGGTTTTACTGTGAAAAATAACACTTGAACTAGGAATCTCAGCTTGCTGGAAAACCCATCACTACAGTGAGTGTCTTGTCGTGGCAAAGGCTTCCAACTCTGATCCTGCTCATGTGAACAGGTAAGCCCACATGGACAAATAAAATCTGGAGTGACAGTCTCAATAACTCCACTCAGGCAGAACTCCATGTATATTGTGGATAACATTCACGAATGTTATAATATGGTAGTTGTATATGTGCATAAACCAAACAACTTCTCATCTCTCCCTCGAGTTTTAAGCGCAATCTTCACGTTGTGAAGCGTTCTTACCCGGATGCAAAACAAATGTCACATGACATCCACGGATGAAGTCAAACAAAAACGTGAACAAACAAACATGACATCCTGATACATCCTGAACATCATCATCCAACCATATCCAGCCTATGCATCTTGAAACACAAATCTTCACAAAGAAAAGCGCTGCACGCGCAGCCAAACCTGGGACCGCACGGCCAATGCGAATCTCTGCGACCTCACAAGATCCAAGTCGCATTGGCAACGTTGGGAACTCGGGTGCCGATAGCAAGTCCTCCACTTGCGGGCTCGTATTGTCAATTTTTCTTAGGATTTGTTGGGCTATTGTTGCTGCTTGCTGTAGTCATTCTTGTTCTGATTGCGATTGCGGCTGTGGATATGGCGAGTGAATGCTGCATGGGTGCTTCTGATTGTGGTTGTGATTGTGGTTGTTGGCCTTTTTCCTACCTACCTCATCCTACCTTATTGTTTTTCCATACACGTTCCAAGTGATGCAAAGTTCCTGGCAATGTAATCCAAACAATGGCAATCACCTTTGCATGAAATGGTGATCACAATCGACCTGTCATATCTTGTCATATCAATCTATTCTCACAGTCCTTGCCAACCTTGTCACAATAAGAGAGTCAAACAGCTCTACATTTTGTGTATTGCCTCATATTCGCATTATTGAGTCAATCATGTTTGAAGGCTAAAAACCTTTCTTGGATAGATGTTTGTCATATATATATATATCTGTCAGAAAAATCTCATCTATAACCACTGGCGATTCTTAAAGAGTAAGCATCCATTGAGTATCATGAACCATTCTTAAGCAGCAATAGTGACCATGACCACTGGCTAGCAAAAGGGAAACCGTTTTTCGCTGAGGAACGAGCCCAGTAAACTTCTGCTCTGCCACTCCTTCTCCTGGAGGGATCAAACAAGTGTCATCCCATGGCGGACAACCAATGCCGTGGCTTGCATATATCATTGGAATATATTGAAATATGATTTTGAATCTGAATTCATCACAGTACTTTGTGAGTCATCAAATTGCCATCAAAGTGTGGAACATCTTTAACATTGGATTCTTCATGAATTTTGACTCAACATGAATCACTCAAAGTGTGGATACATCGACTTCCGCAGTGATACTGAGACTTGGGCTTCGAGTCCTTTCGACCTGTCAAGCTGCGCAGCCCAACAGCCATCGGTCGTGCTTCCACACACCGATTTTCATGCCCTGAAAATCTTCTGAGAATCAACAAAGCTGTGAGCCAAAATACACGTTTAGTGGTCTTTGATGGCGATGTTTCTGGTTTCGATGCGTGCATGGCAAATGTCTAGCTGGTAATTCATGAATCAAGTAACTATATTGACTGTGAAAGCAAATGTGGCCAGTTGTTCTCGTGGCACTTTGCAAATCGTTGCAGTCAAGAATGCCGGAGTGGCGGTTCCTTTCTGGCGCCTAAGGTGTGCGAAAGTTGCTATACTTCCGAGAGGTGTAACATCGCTGGCACTTTTCTGTTCAACAATCCCTGAGATGAACCAGCATTGATGTCGTGCAGCAGCGCAGTGAAGCACCAAACTCAACTTGTGGGTTTGGGGTATTTGTGAATGAAAGTGTCGATCCATCTTGTGCAAAAAGGATGGTTTGTACACGTCAGTATTATGTTCTGTCCTGGGCTACCAAGCTGTTGGAAAATGGGTGCCTGCAGCCAGATTCGGCAAGTGAGTATGTATCACATGCGAAGCTGGTTGAAGACTTGCTCACTGCATTCGCAAATTAGAGGCAAATTCAAGGGGACATCCACAGAATCTATTCAGTTCAAAGAGGATGCTCGGGGCAACTGATGCCCCGTCTGTTTCTGCGAGTCAAACAGCAGTGAAATTTCACATCCACTCCACCAGCACAAACCGTGAGTCGGTTTGCCTTGAACGCGTTGTTGACTCTTTCTCGGGTTGCCTGATGGCCTTGGATTTTTGGCGCCGCCCTGCCCCCCCCCCCCGGTGCAAAGTGTAGCCGAGCACCAAACATTTTAGTTGAACTTCAAGTCGTTCGTTGTTTTTGTTTCCAAGGGAAATTGCAGGTTACAGAATTCTGTGGTGCATGCAGGAAGCATCGGTCCAAGCATGTGGGGCTCAGAAATGAAATAATTGAGATCAAACAACCAGCATGGATATTTGAATGCGGTGTCAAAAACATCAAATTCAATTACAATGCTACACACATCTACACACACATTGATATTCAAGGCTGTCTTGTTGACAGGCCCCCTTCCTGAAGTACGCACTATAGTGTCAGCCTCTGGAATACAATAAGTTCTGGGCGAATCTTTTCTTGTAGCTTGTTGAAATGCTGTTCGGCCTCACCGGAGCAGCATCACAGCGACGACTTGAAACGGTGGAGGAACTGCACCGCTGGATACCCCTAGTGACATCTAGTGACCATATTATGTGACAATCACAGGGGTGCCGTCATCCTTGAAGATTAGGCTCCAGATCACCGAAATGTTAAAGCCAAAGCAGCATTCACAAAATGTTTCACTTTGAAACAATGTGATCACGATGAAACCTTTCTCTTCAGGTTTTTGAGATTATTGGATGTTGTCAGCGTATCCCCCAGGGAAAAAAGAACGAACGATTGGCCAGTGACGCAGAGCAAACAGCAGCTACGCACAAAGCATCTCATTGTTTGTTCTCAATGCATTAACTTCAAATGGTAGTCCAATGGTTACAAGTGTAGCCACCAACTGTGCATCTTGCTTGGTATCATTGTAACTTAGTCGTGACATTGTCGGTTGATCTGCTTTGGAATCCTGTGCTGCCTCCTGCAAGGTCTTTTTCTGTGCTGCGAAGCTTTGCGCAGCTTCAGCCCTTGCTCTGGCCTAGAGGGGGGCGGTCCACTGCCGTGGGGCTCTCCATCCTTCATGATCCCTTCCAGGTTTGATGGCATCACAGAACGAATCACTAGTAATCACTACATAGATTATCTCAAGGATGCACTGCCAGTATTCTATACTTATTTGACTCTCACAAGGAAATCTCACGATTCTCCAGGTTTCAGCCCCAAACGGATCGCGCCTCTTGCGTCTGAGCTTGACGCCGGCAGCTTGCCAAAGT
Organism: Symbiodinium kawagutii; assembly: GCA_009767595.1. Lineage (NCBI taxonomy): Eukaryota > Dinophyceae > Suessiales > Symbiodiniaceae > Symbiodinium > Symbiodinium kawagutii. The sequence goes on from VSDK01020816.1 coordinate 57,405, forward strand.
GCCGGTCTCAGAGCATCCCAACAGCTACCCGGCGCCAACCTACCATCCCAGGAGGAATCCGTAGATGATCTCCATTTGCTTGGTCCATCTTGGTGCGAAGGGACCTATCTCTGACATTTTCTAAAAACTAATCCCACTTAGTCCTATCTTTTCTCCATGTTTGCAGCAGCTGTATGCAGCGGTGCATCGTGCTGTTTCTCAGCTGCCGACATTCTTCTTTTGTTGCTCTCGAAGCTGGCGTTGGGCCACCCAAAGCCTTTCTCTGAAGGTGGCGTGGCGCCAGGGCGTCAAGTTGCTTGGCTTTTCTCACATGAAGTTGGTGGCTCCAATTCAGAATATGATGCGTGGGAACACCGATAAAGAACATCAGAAATGAAGTAGGAGTAGGAGAATGACAAAACAGAAACACACATGAAACATCTAACATAATTATGTGTAAATTAAATGCACATGTGTAGTATACAGGAAGCACAAAAAATGATGGGCGGTGCACTGGTGCACACAACATCATACAACCATGAGACTTAACTTATGGCCTCGGAGTCATGTAAAGATGTAGCAGATTGCATCCACCAGAATGCTGGTGTACATCATTTCGCTATTGTTGTTCATTCGGACAGGCCCAAAGGCAGAATCTTATCTGGCAGGTTCAGGGACTAGTGCTAGCAGCAGGGAGCAAAGACTGACGGTTTGCCTGACCATCGGCATGTTGATTGAACACGTGCATCACGCGAAAGAAATCTAAAGAATGATCATGGTGATGATGGCACAATGGGCAAATTGAACATATATAATCAAGGAAAACCAACATCATCATACGATGACTCAAATAGATCCAACATTATTTTCAACGAGTCCTGCAAACATCTTCGAAAGCAAAGCATCATTTTAACTAATTCCCGTGAGCTTTGCTTGCCACAAGCACCCACGTGCCTAGGATGTCAAGTCTGTCCCCTGGCCAAAAGCCCCCGCATGCCCCCGCCCAATGGAGCATTCCAAGTGTCGGGCTCTTGCTCTGTATGACCTGAGACGGGCTTAGGGATGTCTTTTTGTAGTACCCCAGAATCTTGAAGGCAACAAAGAAAATAAAAACAAATAGGCTATGCTTTGGTTAAACGCAGTTGATGAAACAATGATGCCCCCGCATAGGGCTACCCATGGTTCAGTTAGCAAGAGTCATGGGATGTGACAGCACGTGAGGGTGGTTGAAAATGCACCGTTGATGAACGTGATAAAGCTCACAGGGCTCAAAGGAGCATCTTCAGGGTTCCATGTTTCAGCTTTGGGTGCCCGCACCAAGTTCAGCCTTCCATGACTCGTGCTCTTGCCGCCTCCTGAACCGAGAACGAGATAATATAGGTACTTTGTCTGGAGCTCGTGTTGTATCCAGGAAGAAGTACTGGTGAACTACCATTGGCAATTCGTCCAATTCCAGCGTGTTGCAGTACTAACAGGTTCGCAAGGTGTACAGCTGGAGTATGTTAACTAATGAGTTTACTTCTTAATGCCAAAGTGTTGGAAGAACTATTAAATTGTGCCTTTGGCAGAATGCTGAATTTCTACTCAGAGATGACAGAAGAAACGGCATGTCAGATCAAGATGGGTGAGTGGCTACTAAGATGGCTGGTCATGATGGACTATCACGCAGTGTGGTTTCAAGCGGCTTGCTCCAACAAAACCAGCCCTCAGTTCTCAGATCAGGACATGTTCAAAACCTCCCGAGTCTCTAGTGGAAGTCGTTGCCTTAGCACCAGGCAACAAACTTGAAACTTCTCGCTGCTGATGGCAACAACCCATCTCAGTTCCTCAAGGATCCCAGCATTCGCTGAGCAACACTTCCAATGCACTCAACTTGCTACTGTTTTCTGATTGCTGCCAAAATCAGGACAGGTCCAGAGAACAATCTTTTCACGCGCTTCAATCCCAAAATTTTGTAGTTACTTGTGGAATGCTGAGAGGTAGCGGCCGCTTGCTTTTTGGTTCACGTCCAGCTGAGAGTCATCGCTATGGGCTTCGTGTGTTCAGTCCTCCTCTTCTTCTTCCTCTTCAGCAGCTGCTTGGACAGCCACCGTGTCCAATTCACGCTGGCCTTCCTTGGTGATCATTCGGCCGCCAGACTCGTCATTCTCGACCAGTCCCATCTCCTCGGGCACAAAGAAAAACATGCATTTGGAGAGCAGGAATCGAGAACCCAACACCTCCCACAGAAAGGAAGCTGGACCTATCAACAGTCAGCCTGGCGGAACAACTCTTGACCATCGACATCTATCAACCTATTGGCCCTTGTGGATCTACGTATTCAGCGTGGATCTACCTATTCAGCGTGGCCAGCTTCCTCCAACTGCTGCAGGATGTACCGCGCGATCTTTCCAGAACTCTTGGTGAAAACATTGGTGCAGGTTCCACGGCGCTGCTGGCAACCATAGACTTTCCTGGCGCAGCTGGGACTGCTGAGATCACTGATTTGTGGAAGTAGCATGTTATCATAGCCATAGCCACCAGCATGGCTCAAGCAATCCGATGTAATCCATGCATCCTGAAGATTTGAATTGCTAGAAGTGCATCTGATTCGGCCGATGCTTGGTCTTGGTCCATTACCGATGCCCCCCCTCAAACGTCTCAGTTCTGCCGTCCTGAAGCCACCCACTCCCATGCCCTTGCGGATGTAGATCTTTCTAACCATGGATGCTGTTCGCACGTAGAGCCAATCCTGATTCACCACTGGAGATCTACAGCAACTGAATGGAATTCTCGAGAGCAAAATATGACTGTGGGGGTTCCCATCCGTGAGCACTGTTTGATTTTCAGGTGCCAAATGAGAATCATATCAGTCGTGATGTTAAGTCTTTCTTTACCGATTGGTGTCTACCAACATTATTTTTAACCCACCGATCAAAACAACATATCGGTATCACCATGCATCACCTGTCACTCTGGCCAGTGGCCAGTGGCCGGAATGATGAGAAACGGGTGGACCTCAACATCAACCAACATGCCCAACTGCACTTGTCATCCACTTGGGATCTTCAGCAGCATCTTTCAGGTCCTATAGGGATCCAGTATTCCATGATGGGCTGGCCATCATCCCTGGTTGCCTCACCCCATTTACCAACTTCCAAAGGTCTAGGCTGAGGCTTCACAGCATTCTAGGGCGGCGCAGGGAACCCATGCCCGGTCACATCCTCACCAAGTTGATGGTTCCACATGCACACCATAACCTATACGGTGATCATCTGTGATATGCACCCCTTTGATGTTTGATGCGTTCACAGTTGAAAAAGAAAAAACATGAAAAACACACAAAGCCATACTAGGAATACTAGCCTCATCACAGCCTCATCATGCCTCATCATAACCCTCATCAAAGCCCCTGGTCCCTCACCTTTTGAGCCATCGCAACGGGGTGTAGCTTTCCCCGGTGCCACGACATACCACGACCCCTCGCCCCTCGTCCAAGGCTCCGGATCTGAAGGTGGCAGCTCTTTGGCCTTGCTGGTCTTCACCACATCGGCCCACTTCGGCAACTCGAAACGACCCTGGCGTTTCAAGTGCTGCGAGAAGGCCTTGATGAACTTTTCGGGCTCCACATCCTGGAGTGGCGAAGATTTTGGAGAAGATTTTTAGATAATTTTTTTGAAAATTTGGGATTTTGGAGAATATTTTGAAATATTTTTTTTGGGGGGTAATGATAAGGCTTAATGATGCCTGATGATGGATGATTGCTAGAGATGGTGAATAGTGATGACTCGCGACTTTTCATGGCCAACACTTTATAATACATAGTTCATGACGTTTGATGATCGCGGCCAGTTTTGGAGATACTTGAGGAGTGATACCTCTCCCTCGTTCTCTCCCCAGGGACGGATACATGAACGCCCAGGAATCCGTATCCCACCAAGCTCTATCCCTGAACTCTGTGACTTGTCCCCCGTCCTTCACTGTCACGATTTTCCTTCCCTCTTTGAAGTAGTCGTCAAAGGTCTCGATTGACATGTTGTAGATGCTCTACGAGGCTGGCGTTTGAACCTATACCCTGAGCCACGTTGCAACAGAGTTTCAAGTTTGGCAAGTCCTGAAGCCAGTCCCAACACAATACCAGAAACATCGCACGAACCGATAGTGTCAAAGCCAAATCAGGTTTATAAGTCTGCGTTCTTACTTGGGGATCTGCCGGTTTGATGTTTTGGCTAACTTTTCAGGTACGGTATCGATCGTGTAGCTGTTCTGTTCGGAACTGCTTGGAACATGAAAACATACAATAATAAAACACCATACATGTGTTGCTTCACATGCCATGACATTTATCTCTTAGTTTCTTGCTGTGCTCATTACTTGTAAAGTATGGCCGCCTGCGTTCTATTGTGCAAACATGCACAGTAAAGTCCATCAACCGCGTCAAACAAATTGTTTTAAATGCAATGACAGTGTGGACGATGAAAGAACATGTTGTTAGAACCCAAAAACTATGTCAAATTTCTTGATATTCGCCTCGACAGTGTCGAGGTGTAACTTTCTTGGATGTCCAGGCGTGTACGCATTACGGATACAATCGCACACATTTTTGACTCAGCAGGTGTCCAATCAGAACGCAAGAAGCCATCAGCAGTTGGGCTTGTTGTTTTCTTGTCAAAATCGCTTGGCGAAACTGGGCTCTCAAATTGTGAGGCAAGGCATCTCCGCTTGAACTTTTTCCACTGCAGCAGTGTCTTGTCCATAGTCATTTGGCTTTGTCAGAGCGCTCAAACCGCCCTGTGCGTGTGTACATCCGCGTCAATGCATGAATCTAAATGCAATCTTCACAAATTTAGAGAACTGCACCACAGCTTTCTGTGAATTCAAGTGCGGGCGTTGGTCACAATGTGTGCGGCTTATCTTGCAGCGTCGGTGTCCTGAGAGCGAGACGTTCAAGAAGTGATCACTGCAACCACAGGAGCTGGAAAAGGCTTTAGCTGAAACATGTTTCTGTGCAACCACCGTGCCTTGGATAGAAAAAAGGTCACCAAATTCTAATCTTGAGCAAAGAAACCACTATATAACTAATACATACCAATTCTACAAATGACGATGACGATGGAGATGTTGTTGATGATGATGAACAGATTATCATCACTATAATAGCTAACAAGGCAGACCATGGCGATCATGATGGCAATATGATGATGGACCCACCACACAGCTCCAGAACAAGCAAAGTTCTCCGAAAAAGGATCGCAGAAGTATGTGCTTTGATTGGACGGAAAAGCCTTTCTGGACAGGCCTTCTTTTGCACATATCATTGGCCGGGGTGGTAGCACATCAGCGCGTGTATACATACTGTCTGCCTGGGCAGCTGCCTGGGCACTAGAATTACGGCATATACATGTGATACGGAGGTATCAATATCAAACTGTATTTGATGAACTATACTTCAATGACCGCCAAGAGATAATGAAAGCCACCACAGGCAAAGGATTAAAAACAAATATATGGCACGACAGGATTGCGGCTGGTGGCATAAGAGAAAGGGCTTTGACCGATCCTGCAAGCTGGGAGAAGCATCCTGCCGGGATTGGTTTCAACTTTTTCAAAGGCCTGGGGCACCAACCTGGATACAGGGTACCCAATGGCATGCAGTATAGTCAAATATATGTAAATATATATATATATATATGTATGTATGTATGTATATATGAATATATATATACAATATATAATTACCTTACTTCGAGTGACCCCCACCATGTCATGTCAACACCGCTTGTTGGCTCCACTTTTGTCTGACATTCTCTCCGCAATATCTTCTGACATTCTTTCTGACAAATCTTCTGCCATTCTCTCTGGCATACCTTTTGACATTCTTTCTGACATCCTTTCTGGCACATCTTCTGACGTTCTATCTGACAACTTTCTAGTCGGACATTCTTTCTGGCAAATCTTTTGACGTTGTCTCTGACATCTCTTCTGACATTCTTTCTGAGATATCTTCTGACATTCTTTCTGACATATCTTCTGCCAATCTCTCTGACATTCTCTCTGACATATCTTCTGACATTCTTTCTGACATCTCTTCTGACATTCTTTCTGACATATCTTCTGACATTTTCTCTGACATTCTTTCTGACATCTCTTCTGACATTCTTTCTGACATATCTTCTGCCAATCTCTCTGACATTCTCTCTGACATATCTTCTGACATTCTT
>VSDK01020816.1:74046-98342 GCA_009767595.1 Symbiodinium kawagutii
AAGCCTTCGCCGGGGTAAGACCCCAGATCACGACCGGACCATGACGGAATCTCGGCCTGAATACACACTTGAAAGACCGAATGGGTCACATGCTACCAGTATTGTAATCGATAAGACCCATCGGATGTGCCCTGATAGACACGAAAGCCAAATTGGCGGTGAGAGGATGAAGGTGAGTATGATGGATGACTGGTTCTCCCCTTATTGTTGCATTCATCTCTGAAAATCGAAAAACGGACGGCTTCAGCAGTGATGAGAAACACGGCAGTAGAACAGCTTGTAATGGCCACTTGATTGAGAATTCCAAATTGCAGGTACGTCATCAGGCGTCCCTGATGATATCCTAGGATCATATGAGGAGCTTCGTTGGATGGAGCCTCATATGTCCTCTCCATCCCCCTGCAATGACGGAAACTAGTTATCCCTTGGGACGGGTTTTGCTCTCACACACACACACACAAACAAACAAACAAACAAACAAACAAACAAACAAACAAACAAACAAACAAACAAACAAACAACCAAACAACCAAACAACCAAACAACCAAACAACCAAACAACCAAACAACCAAACAACCAAACAACCAAACAACCAAACAACCAAACAACCAAACAACAAAACAACCAAACAACCAAACAACCAAACAACCAAACAACCAACCAAACAAAAAAACAAACAACCAAACAAACAAACAAAACAAACAACTAACAAGCAAACAAACAACCAACTAACAAGCAAGCAAACAAAAAAGGCACGAAGAAGCACACGCCAACCAATGCACAAACCGAAACCGAACCAACAAACCCTCACAAACACAAGCTTCACATAGCTTCATTTAGTTGATTGGATGACAATTGGGTTTGAGTTGTTTTGAGTGTACCTTTCGCCCTTGACATTCACAACACGCCGTCAACTTGGGGAGACCAGCTGTGCCAACACCGCGCAGATGAGACCACACAGGTACTCAACTGGAAGCTATTCATGGCTCGACGGCCGCTGCTCAATCGAGATTCACGGCATTGGGATGCACGGTCATGCCCTTCCGAGCAGCTTCCTGAGCCGTGTGAAACAACACTCCCCCTAACTGGATGGGTTAAGGTTTGTTTATGTATGCTTAAAAGCTTCATTAAGGATCATTGAGCTGTGTCAAAGCTTGGTCAGAAAACACATCTTCTGCACTAGCAAACAAAAACAAAAAGTGTTGATTCGGAGATGGCAACTTCAGGGTAAGTGGTACGCGAATGAACCGTTGTGCTTCAGGGGCACCGCCACGTGGCTCCACACATGAGCCGCACTGAATGGGAACACGTGGGAAGAAGGAAAGTCAACCCAAGCCAAGTCCAGGCCACCGACTTCGACCCAGGCTCCATCAACTTTGCTGGACAATTGACTTGGAAATGACACAAACATCCTTGGCGAGGGCATGGGCAGCGCAAACAAACAATGAGCGGTAGAGCAATGAAGGAGCTAAACTTTTAGCTAAACCCTTGAAGGTGCTTTCTTCTTTGTGGGGACAAAATGGGACAGTCGCTCCACCTTTCATTTTGGGGGGTCCCCAAGACCAAGGATACCCCCAAGGACTTTGCCTGACTTCGCCGTTTTTTGCTCCAATCATCTCCCCTCCCCAGGATTTTTCAATGAGTTTCCAGCAGCTTCGGCCATGCCAAGCATCTCAAGCCACTTTTCACCAACATCTTTGCGCACGCTTGTCGCTTCGGCCAGGGATATGGCGATTCGCTCTCCACACCTACCGCAAGTAGAGCAAACTTGTGATATACGGTATTAAAACATGTTGATCCCCACCCCATTCCGCTTCAGTACATCTTCTGAGGCCAGGTTTTTGACAGAAATTAGCTCAGGTTAATACCCTCCAAAATATAACCAATAGAAATGATGGTCTCGGGGGCCAAGTGGAAGACATAAATGCAGCACAATCCATAACAAACCACTATTAATAACGATAAATTACATAATACAGCATTTACAAATATTTGCAGTAGCATAACTATAGTGCTTCTCAACAAGCTCAAACATGATGTTGTTTTTGAGAGATGGCTGCTTTTGCCACATAGTTAATCTGAAATCGCATCACTGTGACTTCATCCCTCGCTGCTTGCTCTCCCTGAACCTTTGGCAATTTTTGCCCGTGCAACCCTAATTTTCAAGGAGATTAAGTAACTACGGTATATATACCTCCGATAACCAATTTCAACCGCCATTGTTCATCTCATATAAACTACCATTCACCTATGATTAATGAATGTTCATGCTTTAAACATATAGTGTACATGTGTTATGCCAACCACATTCACCAACATTCGCCAACATTAATCATGATCAGTGTGCTGTTCCAGGCCCTGGCCCACAACCCAGAGCCGCTCACTTTCAGTGTCGCTTGACGAGGACGTTGAAGCTGACGAAGAACTGGAGATGCTGCTTTCTGTGACCTCTGGCTGCTGTGACTCCCTGAATCGCATGGTAACTCCTGTAGTTCATGGACAGCCTTGGGGTCAAACGACCATACTCCCCAAGGAAAGCTACGGTAGGACCATGTCCCCCAGCCCCAGCATGGATTGAAGAGCCATCCGTCGTTGCTATGAGCTTCAAAGGCTCGGTCAGAGGCTCAGAAGATTCAAAGGTTCTTTCTATATGATGGGTTCATCTCAGGATAGCAGCTAGTGAGGGGTGTTTAACCACCAGTTTGCTGCTTGCATCTACTTGCCACTGTGTGGACAGAAATTGGCACCTGCGACGAACTAAGGTTGGACATCCCTTTGGCAGCTCCAGCACTAAGGGTTTGACCTTCTTCTTTTTCTTTTTCTTTTTCTTTTCATTCTTGTCCTTCTTGTCCTTCTTGTCTTTGCTATCTTTTTTCTCCTTCTTATCTTTCTTGTGCTCATTGCCTTTGCAGCCAGCGCATGTTCCCGCCGCAAAGCCCAATTGCTTTGATAGAAGCACTCCCAACACGAAAGGCGGGCCTCGTATCAAGCAAAAGTAATGTCAAAGAACACACTTCAACCACACATGAGTTTCCTGTGACAAGAACTGTCGTGAGCTATGACACTGGAAATCACCAAAGCAGCCTTCAGAACCCGTATATATGTAAATGAAAATATACACAGACACGTAGAAATTAAAACCACCTATACAATGTGAAGTCACGTGAAGTAAAAAAGATACACTCTATATATTTAGCGCTACCAGGATCCATGAGGTTGTGCAACCCCAACACAATCAACGCCACCACTAAGGATCACCGTGGAGAGGTCCCCGAGAAACTACCCTGGCACCACCCTGGCTTCGCCATGTTGCGACTCTTGGTTTGTCGCTCCGTGTTTTTCCTCTTCACGGCCGGAGGTCTTGGAACCGCGTCGGGTTCGGCAGCCCTTGGCAGCGGTCTGCTCTCCGGCAATGCAACACAGGACGTATGACATCGTTTGTTGGTCTCTGACGTAGGGTCTATGAGTCAGGGTCTATGACCTAACTAACACACACACACACACACACTCACATGCACGGACAAATGAGCCGTGCTCAAAAGGTCTTGCATCTGTCTATGTCGTAAGGATTTGCTTACGCAGCCACTTACGCATCGCTTACGCGACCACAATGTCAGCCTACGCGCATCGTTGCCCCCTTTTGGCTTACGCGGAAAGCTTACGCGGGCTTACGCGACCCCAGTTTTTGCTTACGCCAGTCTCCTTATGACAATCCCCCTACTAAAAATGAACATCGGGGTTTATAGCGTGGCTCAAATGTGATTCTAGATTTTCTAGGTGAAACATGGAATACTTACCTAAGTGATCAGGACATGTACGCCGTGCACACGTCCTTGTCGAAAAACAATCGTGAAAGAGACGCCTTGCCTAAGAAAACCAAGACTTGAATGGATTCAAGCAAACTTGCAGATCGATTAGCTACAAAGGCTCAAAAGTAACTTACCAAGCGGAGAATGTCATGGTACATCTGAAGGATCCTGCCCAAATAAAACAAAGGTGTATTTTTGCATGCTGAGGATGATTATATAATGTTGACATTTTTTGGTGATGAGCTCTCCAAGTCACCTGAACTCCGCATAGCAATTGTTGCGAAAGATCACCGCGTCGTCCTGCGAGGCAGTGAGCGGGTTCCGGCCGGGAGTAGCTGCAGCATGCAGCCATCGTTGTCTGGTTGAATGGTCCCTGGAAATTCCGGACTCATATTCTTTTCATTCTTCTATGATTCGGCATGGTCAATATACATGCAATAGGAGATCCATTTCACTTTTCAAATTTCATCAAACTTCTGCACCCACATTTTCATCAGCAATATAGGTATAATCTACTACAAGAAATGGTTGGAATATTAATTTTATTGATAAAACTATATCTCCATATGCCTCCCTTTGTTGCATTGCATGTTCTTCCGTGTTATGAAATAGAAAAAAGTGATGGAACGCACACAAACAAAACTCACCTTCAAGCATCTTCTGATTAGCACCGGTACCCGACAGTCCCTCGCCACCCACATCGAACCCCCCATGGCTCCATCCTTGGACATTCCATCGCGGACCTTTACGTAACAGGCGCGTGCAATGCGGAAGGTGGCGTACCAGTTCCCTCCGACTGCGTTTGTGGTGCATTGCAAGCGGGTCCCGTTCAATTCAAAGTGCAAAGTGCCTGCGCCAAGGACAGTCCCAGAACCACAAACTAACCCAGGTCAGCATCTCGCCTGGGCAAAAACAAGCAGTAACTAATGTACGCACATGTGGAAATAGAAAAAGATATAATTATATACAACATATACTATTTATCATATTCACTTATCTGCACATTTGTTCGATCGAAGAAGCATACAGACTTATTTATGATATATATTTATATATACATATCATGAATAAATATATCTCGTGTAATATGTTTGGGTTCTTGCAGCTGGATTTGTGTGACTCATCTCAAAGAAAGTACTCAGGAGAACAAATGTCAAGGGAGTTCTGCCCATACTTCCTACGGATCCTAGCAGGAAGCAACCATCTGAAAGTGCATCCACTTCGACTGCGCTTGCTTCGGATGAGTCAAAACACACTCATGATACAAGGTACTGTAGAAAGATAATGATAGATGTTGATTGACATATCTGTGTATATCTGTGTTTTACATATCTACAAAAATAATGATAGATGTTGATTGACATATCTCAGCTGCTCGCAGGTAATTGACCCAGTTGTCTCACGTTTTCTCCGCATTCGCCCTGTGTTCGCCTTTGGTCAAACTGCGCGTCACCACTGCATCAAAGACCTCTGGATCGTCCGTCTCTGGTGGCAGTGCAGCCAAGGCAGCTGCACTCAACCCCGAGGACGCTGGATCTGCGGCGAGGCGAAGCAATGGAAGCTTGGACCATCCATGACCTTCGCTTGGGTCATTAGTTGGGCCATTGGTCAATGAAACCATCATGGTATATCATGGTCAATCTTCAAATACCTTCAGTTTAAAACTTGCAATTGACCAAGAATCAGCCATCATTTTTTGCGCATCAGCTACAGCTATACAAATATCACAAATAGCCAACAAAGGTAAGTCTGAAGTCCGAGCAGCAAAACATCATACACTGTTTCGGTAGTTTTCCTTTTTGTGGTGACCATTGTGTTTTAGGGTAAAATTGGTTGAGGTTTGTCTCTCGCCCTCTTGTCCAGGCGTAATGCTTTCCATCCCGAGGTGTTCTCGTGTGCAAACTGCGGCAACACATGGGACCGCCCCTCCCCTTCCCTGGCGCCAAAGGATTGCAAGGCTTCAGCAGCAAGATCCTTTATTCTAAGATTCCTCGCACCCTGCCAAACAAGGAGCACTGAAATCGTGCTAGTCGAAGGAATACAGGCACACAGCATCACATAGCACAACACAGCCTTCATTCTACAAAGAAAAAGGATCCACAAATACTGTTTTAACAAGTGTTTTAAGAAATCTGGAGATGCATTGCTGTGTCCAGCCTTTCCGGCCCTTCCAGCCCTCAGTGGTGGCAGCCCAGCGTCTCAAGGACAGAGCCCATAGGGGCACATGGTCAAGCCCTTGGACAAAACTAACTTTTACGTGGGCAAATGCTCACCATTTGATGTTTACACTTAAATATGTGGATTATTGTAGGGCAATTGTTGGTATGAATGTATGTATATAATTGTGTATATGTGTATGTTTGGCTCCCTCTATCTATGCAAATGTGGGCATGCGTAGTGTATGCACTGCAATTACAATTACAGAAGCCAATGCTTTTTGCAATCTATGCACAGCTTCCTCACGTGTCTTTGCATGGATGCATGGATGTATGCAGGCAAAACATGGCAAAACCCATTTCAAAAGTGAAGGAAACCTCTCAAGTGAGATCGCGAACTTTTCGCCTTTGCGCCTTGTCTTTTCCAGACTACAGCGACGGCAATAACGCACAAATGTACAGCATACATGGACCGCACTAGATCATGCTCCTCCCCTGGAGAGTATGAAGATGCAGGGTACGAGCACGGATTGCATGTGGGCCTATTTGCTTGATGTGTATGTTACATTTTCACCAGCCCATACTACCCAAACACAAATGTGGACGCCGTTCGATCTGTAGTGATGCGTTGAAGCCTGCATATGAATGTGCATACAGGCATGAATATAACATACACATGCATGCATAAAACACACACGCTTGCACGCATTAGTGAAACTGCCCGTGTGCAAACAGAAACTTTAAGTATACAGTACATGCAAATCTGAAGGAAAGAGGTGACCATGTGTCGGTGGTCTCTGCTCCCTGATGATTGCACAATACAAGGTTTCAATCGAAGAAGCATAGATGACCTTTGCACAAACACTGAATCATCTGAAGATTCTCCCCTCGTGAAAGCCCAAGGTGCTCATCTGTTGGCGCAACTGTGGCAACTCCATTCGTTCCATCTTCGCCGAGCTCTTCCTTCGCTTCAAGCAATTCCTCCTAAGCGATTTGCCAAGCCATCCCATCCGAGAATACTTGCTTTGGGCATTGTCATAGCCGCATCCAGAGGGTGTACTTAGCGCAATGCCCCGAAATAGTGAATCTACAGTGTATACAGCATTTCCAAGTTCATAATGCTCTACTGGACTCTACTCTTTCAGTTCGGGCTTGTCATACCTGCAAGCAGAACATTACAAATGATCAAACGAGTTAACAACTGACACGTAGAGTCCTTGATTTCTTCTTTCTTCTCGATAATTTCTTGCTTCTCCTTCTTGACCGCATCATTCTTGTCCTCAGGAGTGTCTTCTTTCTTCTCTTCAGGTTCCTTCAAGTCCTCTGCCGTATTTTTGCTGCCACTTCCCACAGGCCCTTCTGTCTCCTGTTCTTTCATCTTTTTTTCCTTAGGCTCCTTAATGCCTTCCTCGGCTTCTTCCTTCTTTTTCTCTTTGCGTTCCTTCTTTTCCTCTTTGGTTTCGTCTTTCTTCTTCTCCTTGCGCTCCTTCTTCTCCTCCTTTGTTTCTTCCTTCTTTCTTTCCTTGCGCTCCTTCTTCTCCTCTTTAGTTTCGTCCTTCCTCTTCTCTTTCAGCTTCTTTTCCTCCTTCCCGTCCTTTTCCTTTTCCTTCTCCTTTTCCTTTTCCTTCTCCTTTTCCTTCTTGTCCTCCTTGCTCTTGCCTTCTTCTCGCCCCGCAGTCACGGCCGTCTTGACCTGACATTGCTCTGCACGTCAAACGTGCAAAATCATAGCTTGACCAAACCCAAACAGTTTAATTTGCCCCTCTTACGCCATAAGAAAGTTGACAATTGATAGGTTCATATCAACATGGCACCTCTTGGAACCTGAAAAACGTCTGCAAGACTTCAAATCTTCAAGTAAGGATCCGATACGGGTCCCTTGTTTGCAAACGTGGATGGCTTCTGATGACTTCTCTGCTTTTTTTCCCTTGGAGATCCTAACGTCTGCAGAATGGCGTCGCAAAGTGTTTGTGAAGAACCATCAGCCGTCAATCATCGCACGTCCATTTGGGTGTTTCTCAAATCGGGGTCCCCCAAATCATACTTTACTTTACAAAAATGTATATAGTATAGTAATAAGTTATAAACCAACCGCTAGTGGGGTTCCCGAAACTGGTTTAAGAAACCACCATGTGCACCTCATTCTTTTTGTCTTCTTTGGCCTTGTCTCCTTGAGAGGTGCTGCACCAAGCTCCACAGGCTCCCGACAAAAAAAAAAAAAACACGGAAGTTGTGCAAACGAGGCCATCCAGTTGCAGAGTGCTTGCCCCATAGTCAGACATTCTCCCTTAACATTCGGTGCATCAGCAAATGTCATCAAAGCGCTCAGTCTCCAACGTTGTGGCTATGCATGGTTTGTACTGCCAAGAGGTGGCACTGGCTCAACATAACAAGAATACATCCTGGAACTTTATCGTTATGTCTGTGCGCGTGGGCATGTGATATGATGTGCACAATGTGTGTGTGTGCGTCGTTGCACGTGTGCCGGTATTTGTCCAAGAATTGAGCACCCCAAGCTAACGCCAAGCCCTTCCCGAAAGGAAACCCACGTGACCATCTTGGCACATAGGGATTCAGTTGGGCAAAGTAACACCTTGACGCTCCAAAGCCAAACAGGTTCCAACAATTGACGGTGTCCTTTGCTAGCTTCGCCATTGTCCTGATGGCCAACGAAGATTCAAGCGACAGCACATGATCATCGACGATATGCGATCCGAATGACAAGCATTGGCAACCAAATGATTCTCTCCCTACGCTTAATCATCATGAAATCAGCATGTGACCAACACGGTTCAACAGTCCCGCAACCAACAAAGCATCATTCAAACATCATTCAAATAATGGATTGAACCAATTTCAACAGCAAACCAACAAACTTTCATTCAAAAATAGCCACATATTCTGCAGGGAAGGCTGGGTTGCGGCCGCCAGGATTCCAACAACACACCGGTTGCGTCCTTGGATTTTGGGCCGTCGAGGCTTGCCACCAACTTCTCGTAACACTCGGCGCGGTACTGCAAGACCGCCTGGCCGGCGCCAATTCAAAGACCTTTTTCTGCTTCAATCAAAGCTGCGGGGTGGTTGAACTACAATAATGGTTGCTACAATGATTATGGTAGGTAGTTAATTAATAATGATTATATATCAGTGATCTATTGTTTTAATATCAGTGATGATAATGGTACTTCCCATAATGGTAGCTAATAATGGTTACTACAATGGTAGTTAATACGGTAATTCTTACCATAACTGTAGTCAATAACAAGCATTACTATAATGGCGACTATACTGATTACTATAATGGTTACTATAGTGAGTAGAATGGCTAAGAGTCATCATCACTGGTTGGGGGTTTTGAACCACTCCTATCAGGATGGTTAATGATGGTCAATAGTAATAAATAATATTAAGTAATGATCATTACTGGTTGGTGATGGGTTGAACCATCCGGTCATGAAACATATATGCTTGTCAACCAACCATTTGTTGATACTTAGTAGGGAAAACATGTTTGAAACCACCAGCTAGAAAAAAAAACTGCCATCTCTAGTCACCATACTTGACCATTCCTCAGGTCCAAACCCACAAAAAACAATGCCAAATCGGATCAAACCAGGGAATCTGACCATTTTCGCAAGGATCGTGGGACCACACCGGATCACAACATTCACAGCTCACAGAAAGCTCCGTAGCACTGTGCCGTCCTGTGTGGGTGCCGTGCTGTGCTATGCATACACTAGGCACGAGCGTGCTGCACATATAGATAGAAACAAACCCCCGCAAAGATACACGTACAAGCGCTCGAGCAAGCATGCCCACATCTGCATGTACAAATATATCGTCACATACAGTAGATTCGTCAAAGCAAATCCAAGCCAAAACGCAGGGGGACAAAACATGACAACATATGACAACCCAACCATGGTCTGGTCGAGGACACTTTTTCAAGGGCTTTAAGACCAACTGCCTATGAATACAATTGAATAATTGAATCAATGGAACACACATGGATCGTATTGGCTGCGAATGCAGCTGATCCGCTCCCCATGCAGCTGATATGCAAAGCCATTGGAAAATGGTGCAGATCGCTGTATATACCCAG
The DNA here is from genome assembly GCA_009767595.1 of Symbiodinium kawagutii. Classification (NCBI taxonomy): domain Eukaryota; class Dinophyceae; order Suessiales; family Symbiodiniaceae; genus Symbiodinium; species Symbiodinium kawagutii. The sequence continues at coordinate 84,115 of VSDK01020816.1, forward strand.
GCCACCTCGACATCAAAGGTGAAAAAGGCACATTACTTCCGTGCATGAGCTATGACAATCCCGGACAAGCCAAGGAAACCCAGATTTTGCATACATGTTTGAATGGTACTGGATAGTGATACCACCTCCTCTACCAAACATTCAAAACGTACCTCAACAACAGCCGGCACCCCAGCCCAATGCGCCTCTTTTGACATGCCTTCCTCCAACTTCACCCACAAGGCACGAGCAATGCGGAGGGCAGCAGAGACAGATCCCCTGCATGCCTTCACAGTCGTTTGGACCCGGATCCTGAGGCATGGCAACGGGCGAAGGCCAATAATTAGCTTGCAAGTGTCTCTAGGCTCCACCAGTGCCACAATTCAGGAAGCGAGCCGCCACACTTCCCATCCGATGGCCATCCCATATCATCCAATGATCAAGTTCCAAGGTTCTTCTCATCGCCGCGATTGACACATATTGGAACGTGCGGAAATATGGGTTGACCGTCTGCTGACCAAGCAGGGTTGGACGCCTGGTGGCCAAGGTTGCCAGCTTAGCAGCTTGGAGTTGGCAAACTTCACGAGCAGAATCCCAGCGGTCAAATGCTGTCAGCATTAGGGGCCCAAGCGAAGGTAAAAGCATCGATCCAAACAATCTGATAACAGCATAGAACAGCCGAACAGCAGTGAGTGCTTTCCATCACTCTGAAAACGATGCTGAATCCCTCTAGAACAAGGGGTCACCTGGTGATCCAAAAGATGCGACTTGATTGCTTCGGTTCCGGAATCCATATTAAGAATTTGTGTCAGTGGTTCATTCTGAGTATCTTTCACTATTATCATTTTGTAGTTGAGCCTCTTCAAGGAGTTCTCAAATTTTATTCAGGACTTGGACCAGCACCACTATGCAGCACCCACCATTTCTACACTCTCTGCAATCGAGGCACTTTGACCTTCCTATGCCTTGGCGCGTCAGGATTCAATCAATCAAGTTCAGGATTTTGATGTTGACTAATCTCTGCATTGAATGGACAATTCACTCTCAGGCATGATGTTGGGACCTGAATAGTTCTCCGCAGTATATAATTGCTAAAAATCGCAGCCATCAGAATCAAACCCTTCCCAGGGAATCTGCCAAATACATCCAAATATATCGCCATGGGACCCCAAAAAATTGCCTTGCCAGCATGCCTGTTCCTGCCTGATCGATCAGGATTCGCAAGGTTCAAAATAGAACTAATTAATCTGTCTGTCACAGTACTTCGAGCACTTTCCCAGCGGAATGGTTGATGCTACTGCGGATGCATCCAAGGCTACCCAAGACCCCTGTGACCATCCCCAGGCGTTTGTCAAGGAACGACTCATGTCCAGGTGGCGCATCTGGGGGCAGTGCCGATTCGTCAATGAGCGGAGAGCCTGGAGCCTGATGTGTTAACACTTGGCCCTGGTTTGTTTTGAATATGGCAAGGAAACAGTTGTCCAGCTGCACTAGATCAAGCTCAGCAAAGCTGTTGTGACTCAGCATCTCCAAGCTTGAATGATACTGATGGCATGCGAATTCATGCGGCACTATGGCCGCAATCTCATGAATTGTCACAGGCAAAACCCAAAGACGGGGGTGCGCCACTCTGTATACGCCCTATGCACCTTGCAAACTCTAGATTTTCATTTGATAAACAACCTGGATCTCCAGAGGCCCAGTCGCCACCTTGTTCTCTGCCATGGCATCGCCGGCTGCAAAAGTGCCACATGCAGAGTTTAGTGTTTGAACAAAAAGTGGTGGACCTTTCATGATAGCATTGATCGGGTGCAAAAACCAGGAACATATTCCACCCAAATTGCCGCAAGTTACTGCAAAGGACCGATGCAGTGGTTATGTGGTTCCTGTTTGCCTTTGTAAGTCGTCCCATGTTGCTTGGTCTATGCTAGAAAGAAATTGAGCGGCAGTCTCTGCAAATAAAGGAGCCAAACTGCCGAACGGTTGGAAGAGCTCTGGCATGACGGTCGGCAAACTTGGGTTCAGAATCTCAAAGAGGCTCCAAATGAACGTTACCATCAACAACCGATCAAAAATCATCAATAACAACCCTTAAGAATGAATAACCATCAATATACCATCAACAATAGCCACTGATGCTTATTGTTATTGATGTTTTGCCCGAGTCGTGTTTCATACTACTTCGCGCCTCTCGCAGAGCGGGTCGTGAAGCCCGCAGTTCGTCGTCCACAGCCTGCTGAGGGACGGGACTTGAAGATGGCAGTTGGCTGTTGCTCTTCGGATCATGTGGGCAAGCTTTGCACCCTGACCAAGTAGATCCAAAGCACAAAATTCCATGCAATTCTAAAAGAGCCGATTGGCCTCGCTTCCAACCACCAGGTTTTGACACCGACGCATGTTTCCGAGTGAAACCGTAAAACCATGTAAAACCCAATTGCTTCAGCGAGCTCTGCTTACACAATCCAGGTCTCGGTCTTAGTTTCCACGCCTCTTTTTCAAGCAAGAGTTGCCTTGGAGTTTCGGAAACTCGATGAGGGTGCAGTTGAAAGGGAAAACGATATATAATTTGGCAGCTTGAGTGCGAAACTGCAAACAGGACCTGGTAAAAAGTAACAGTTTCATTAAAAGAAATCAGGCTTGACAAATTCTATAGATTTGGGGGGGGGGCAATTGCTACACATATCCCCGAATGGTCCCATATTAAGAGCTCATGCACCGCGCCCCAAGCGCACATTTCATACATGCATATGTGCGTGTATGAAGAAATATATCTATATAAATGTATATAGATCTGTATATTCATTTATTCATATATCCTGCATCTTTGCATGTATCTGCAAATGTGGGAGCTTGATGTCACCAAACAAGAACACCCAACGTTTAGGATGCCAATGGGCACTCATTGCATCACACATGACATTACATATGCCCCAACACAGAGACACACGCGTATATGCTGCAACCCTGACGTTTGCCCGCCCAAAGCAGGAAGGCCTTTCCTACTCTCAAATTCCTGTGCAAAGCCGTTGTTTTTGAGTTTCTAAGTGGACAAACCCTAACCCTAAACCGTAAAACTCCGAATCCAAAACCTGTAACAGAAAAACGCTAAACTCAAAAAAACCCAACCACTAAAATCCTAAAACACAAATCACTGCGTATAGCCAATGTTTTTGCAATTTTCCAAACCACCGCAGCTTTGAACAAAATCCTCCATTGCAGCGCCTCGTTTTGGGGGTGGGCGAACGTCCAGGTTGCGGACAAATAGTGAAATAGTTTCTGAAAGCTTCCGACGCATCGTGTTTTCCCTTAAAAATACATCACACAGCCTTGCGTCAAATCACATTTCTTACTTCAATACCTACATGCAAATGTACCGCCACAAATAACACAACATGAGACAAGGTAGAATACATACATCGCAAACATACACCCCATATGCGCAGCACATGCACTACATAAATTGCATGCACTAAATTCACATCACATGCATTACATGCAGCAAACACTTTGCACACATTACATGCGTTACAAAGATTACATAACACTTACTTACACACTCACTCCATATATTACGCACATGACGCATGACATACATTAAACACTCTACATGCACTGCATGCATTACGTGCAGTACATGCAGTACATGCATTACATACATTCAATGCATGACATACGTTAATTAAATGCATTACATACAATAATTGCATCACAGTGATTACATACGGTACATGTATACATGCATGCATTGGAACTACACATGCAATCACATCATATCATCCTACAGTACATTGTAGTGTACATTGCGTGACATACGTGACATGACATGCACTTCGTCAATGACATGCCTTACAAACATCGCACTCGTACATGCATTCGTGCATTCATAGATGCACAACGATAAATACATTCATTTTGGACCTCCGACATCGTTGGACTACCTCCTTTTGAATCATGCCCTTTGGCAGCGGGCTTTCGGGGGAAAGGACTCACTGGAGGGTGCAAACACTCCAAACATCTCCAAACCACAAGTGGAAACGGCCGAAAACGGATCTCTGGACATGTGAATTGAACAGCCAACACTCCATTGGAACTTTCAAGGATCCAGACATGAAGCGAGGTAGATGTATCCAGAAGCCGTTGATCCGGTAAGCAGCGATGCAGCACCAGGTTTTCTACTCAACTTTTTCGACGTCAGCTGTCAGTCTCTGTCGCCCTTGTCAGGTCGGCAACTTCTCACGAATGATTGCTTGGATTTGTCACAGATAAATTTATGGATATATAGATTGATTTTTTTGCCGGGGCGTCCAGGGGTTTGCCCTAATGCTGGAACAAGCAGAGTTCATGTGGATAGATTGGTGAATAGATAGATACATTGATTGTTTGTACGTCTTGATTGATAAGCTGGATGAATAGATAAATCATCATAGATCAATAGATAGATGGGATTAGATTGAATAAGACTGAGGTCAGATTGGAAATCAGATACGAGAAGAAAACATTTTGTAGAAGGTGAGGCTTGATAGATAAACCGATGATACATCCATATACTGTAGACATATGAACAAATAGGTCTGTAGATAGATTAGATATCTCAGCAAATTCCTATATGTCCAAAACTGTTCGGATAGGCACCGATGCATTAGATAGATGAGATGCAGTAAACTGGCCAGATTTGACCAATGACAAATATGGATAAATATGGAAAGTATTGGAAAGTAAACAAATAATACTTTCCCATGGGTAGTATGGATGTAAATACAAAATCCTATGATCATATGGATAAATAGTATGGAAACTATTGAAAAGTAATCAAATATATGATTACTATGCGGAACATGCCACCACGTACCGCTGCCTATGGAGACGGGGATTCTGTACCTTCCTTCCATCTGCTTCAAGGTGTGAACTGCCAATGCTGCCCAGGTGGAGCTGCTTTCACTGCCACGGGGCCCACGTGATACCGATACCAACCCTGCAAGTGACAGGAGCCGCGGGGTCGCCACGTTGGATCAAACATGATCAAACCGGTTCCTCTGCAGCTAGCGCAACCCAACTGCCAACTTCAAACACCCAATGTTCACAACACATCGACCGTGGCAACCGTCATCCTCACGAAAACGCTTTCGATCAGTGAGGGCATGACCAGAGGTTCAGGAGTGAAACGTTGGGAAAACCAGTGGGAAAAACCTCTGAAACATGGAGTGAGAGTGAGGGATGGCTGGATACAAAGCAACTCATGCCAAGTCATCTCGAAGATATGACTCACTTTGGGTGATAAGTGATCCCAAAAAATCCTAAATGATCACGATACCAAGCCTTTGACTCTGAGTCAATATCCGTCCTCCCATCACGAGCGTCTCCTCGCTAGTGGGAGTCTCCCGCCTAGTGAACCTTTCCAGCTACGTGATGGCACACCGCCTTTGTACGGTATTCCTGCCAATGAAATGCTGGAGGGCAACCACCCCAAAGGTAATCATCTAAGAAAATATGACTGAATTTGTTGAAACCCTCTATCATCATCTATCATCAAACATCATCAACCATCATTGGTCATTAGTAAAGGCGTCTCCACCCCCCGTTCCTCAGCTGGTACCTTCGGGGGTGGTTGCTGGCATTGCTTGGTCATGGCCAAGCCAAATGGGCACGTAGGGATGCGAGGAAACAGGGCTTCTCAAGCAGCTAATTCACTGAAATTAAGCACATCTGCCTCGGAATTACATGATTTGGTCACACCATGTCAGACCGAAACATTGAAAACATCATGAGCAAATTACATAGGGGAGAATGGCTCGCCTAGAATGTTTGCCACTTGGCATTTGATGGTGCACGTGGTAGTGGGCTATGGCCCATCCCAAGCCATTCACATTTACCAGGATTGCCACCTGCTTTTGAAGGAAGGTGTTTATGGTTTTTGTCGCAAGGGGGCAGGTGTACTGATAACAAACCAACAAGTCCGTGTGTGCATGTATTTCTGGCACGTGCATGTATGCCGCCGTTCAGGGTAACAAACTGCTGGCGAACAAGTTGAGAAGCCCTGGGAGACTCAAGCTGAGAGAGTCTGAATTGCCAGTGCGATCCAGAAATGCAAGTCCAAAGCAAACTAGCTGAAAAAGTAACCTTTGACAAACATTCACAAACAATGCAATGACTTACCACGCACATCCAAGCACCAAACAGATCCAAACAGTACCAAAGCTTGTGAGCGCACATGGCACTGCTCAGCGTCACCGGCTGCCACGCTACTGCACTCTGAAAGGCCGTGTGGGTTTCTGACTCCTGGCGGCCATGGCGCAAGCGGGGCGGCCGATCCCGTTGGCACATTGCTTTCATGCGGGCGCGGGATGAATGTTGCTTGGCAGTACAAGCACCCTCCGTAATGGTCAACCAGGTCTTGATCACTGCTTGCAACAAACATATGCAGCCCATCCTCTAAACGGACGGTTCTTTCCATCTTCACCCATCTTAACATATCTTCACGCGTCTTCACTTCGCCCTAGATATTCTCTCTATTTTCTCCCAGAAATCGATTAGTTGATTTCACGTGCCAAATGCCCACCTGCTGCTGGGCGGCAACGACGTAGCGGTTGATGCGTTGCTGCTACGACGTCGCGGCAAAAGCCATGCCAAGCCAACCTTGGCTAGCCAAGTTGAAGCCTCCCAAAGCATCCCAAAGCCCTGTGCTTCAAAAGGTGGGATCTATACAGTCTATACATTTCATTGGCTCATGGATTCAATCAACCACTCTTCACCATCATTTCCCTCAGCTTTTGCCCCTTTCATCGGCCCATGACCAACAGCCGACCAAACAAAAACCATGGCGTTTGCTGCAAGGATTGCTAGTGCCGCACCCGCCCAGCGCCATTGCTCTTCCAAGTGGCATCACCCTGCCTGAGCAATGCGTTCGGAGTGCACATTTGACTACGACACGCAAAGGGAGTTCAGGAATGTGTTTCAGTGCGTTTGATGCTCGTTGCCAATCAACTCTGGCCCCAATATGCAGCCATGCATGGCCAAAGTAATACTGGTTGGTGGTTTCAACCCCGTCACGAAAAATCTGAGTCAACCAACTATTTCCTAATAATAACTGCATTAGGGGAGAACATGTTTCAAACCACTAACCAGAATAAACCATGGCTCCATCCAGAAGCAGAAATGGTGGTTTCTCAAAATAGGGGTACCCCCATATCATCCTTCATACCAATCATTTTTAGTAATGAACCAATTGGAAATGCACATCATACTGATTTTCAATAATAATACCATTTATTTTTGGGTCCCCTATGGCTTGAGAACCCCCCCAACTAGCAACAAAAATCGGCCAAAGGGCTGCGAGCCATCTCCGAGGCGTGGCATTTGCTGCCGTGGCATGTTCATAGCGTTGTTCTGAACGGCCTGCCGACGCGCTGCTTCCACGGGGCAGAAGTGGACGGCGCGAAGGCGAAAAACATGCAGGAAATGAAACGGTTCTAGATCAACTTCACTCCATTCTGAGTATTTGATGAGGTTAAGGTTGACCCCAGATTGATCACCCCCCCTCAAGGTCAAACAGGCCTGAAAAACATATTATATATTTTTCTCCCCTGCCCTCCAATAATGGGCGGTCACTCATATTTGATTATTACTGTTTGACTTTCTTATTGTGACTCGAACTTGATTATAGTGACTTGAAATTGCTTCTCGGGACTTGCAATTGATTTTCCTGAATTGAAACAGGGTTCATTAATTGGTGGTTGCCCCGTATTACTATTCTTTGAGAGGTGATGAGCCCTCCAGGGGAGCACCCCTTGTGAGACTCAGAGAATGTTTTTTTCAAAACAGAACCCCAATTATTGGCAAGTAAATCAACCAACCAATCAATAAATTAAAAAAAACAATAACAAGTACAATAAGTCCAATCAATCAATCAATCAATCAAATCAATCAAATTAACGGCATCAGCTGCATCAAAGGCATCCGCCCTGGATTACTGCACTTTACCTATTTTGGTCCCTTTTAAAATTGAAGGACACGCTCTAAAATTCATTTTGAAAGCAAATCCAGGGTCAGAGAGGGAATTGATTACTAGGGCGGGATTTCGGCTTATTGGGGGGGGGCTCCTGGCAAATTCGTTTAGTAAGGACGAGGTTTGGGGGAGCCAAGCGGGATTGACTAATAGGGCGGGTTTGATCAATCCCGGGTTGACATGAACCCTGGTTCACGCCATGTCCATAACAGCTGGCCCCCATCCCAAACATCTTGACTTCACACGCGCCTGGAGCGCACGCTGCCTCGCATCTGTCCTGCAGGTTGAGCAAGCTGCTTCAGCCAGGTGTAAGTGACAGTGAAAGGAATTGCCAGGTACCGAAACCATCCTAATCCCATTCGTTTCCTGCAGACTAACAAACAAAGCAAGGTGAACTCCATAGAAGGAATCAAAACATTGCAAAATTACACTAGGTTTGAGGGGAAACCGTTTCCATGGCTTAAGTACAAATGGAGGTGTCACGGAGGATCATTTGAAATATGTTTCAATTCAAACAACTACTGGAGGCTCAATGAAACAAGAGTTCTTCTTGCAGAAAAGACTGAGACATTGTAGCTAGGTACACTAGCTGTAGCACAGCAGCGCATGCAGTACAGTAACGCAAAACGAGCGCCACAATGGCGGCGCAGCAATTGCAAGAGGGTGGCTGCCGGTAGGCATAACTGTCAGCAAACAAACGTGCGAGTGCATCCGGAAAACAGATTTTTTCCTTGCATTAAATATATGGAGTGTTGAAAATTGAATATATAGATTCAACGAAGGCTCTAAATTCAACAGTTGTTACTTGCTACAAATCAGGAAGCCAAGTCAGTCGTCCCCACCAGCTATTCCTCTATTCCTCAACCTCCCCGTAAAAAGACAACCTTCAATGGGCATTTTGTTGTTTTTGCTTCGGCGCATTGCCATTATCAAGCGTGGCAGCTGAAAACCTACACCGAGCCTGGATACCTCAAAGGTCAAATTATACCAAATTTACCTACCAGCTTTCGCCAGCTTTTAAACAACGTTTGACCCTTGGGATTAGTAAGACCTCGCCATCATGTTTTGTTTTGAATAAATTTTAATACTGGTGTTGAAAATAGACTTCCTAGAAAACGAAATGAGATTAGTATTTTGGGGTCCCTTCCCGCGGCGGTTTTGTTCATGTTTGAAGACATGCTTAGAAATGAGCATCACATTCCGCAAGTTTTGTTCAATAAACGCGCCATACACAGCAAGCAGGTGCCGGTGGGACATTGCAAGCTGCTCAGCAGCGAGGCTCATTGCCCAAGAACGCTTTCTTATGCCCACAGAACCCTGCAAGCATTACAAACAAACAGCCACGAGCCAGCTAGATGTTGCGCATCTAGCCCGCGGTTGCGCCCAAATACCCCTGTCAAGCAGTGAGACGCGCCCATGCCATACATGACCAGAGCAAAGTGCAAAACAGCATGGCGCGCGCGAAACTCAACAACAGGTTGCGGGCAAACGCGGCAGAAAACAAAACTTAAAAAGCTATCATTCCTTCGTGCGACGCAAGCAAGCCAATGATTGCAAGCAGATTCGGCCGAGAACGGGTCCCACGCATAGCGGGGCATAAGCGCGCCAAAGGCAGCAACCATGCGATCACCAGTCGAAAGCTGCAAACCCCCGACCCAACAGTAGCGAGACTTAAGTACACCAAATTACAAGCAAGCACTAGAAAGAGCAAGCCCCGTAGTGAAGATGACCGCACGCATGAATGCGTCATAGATCTCAATCAAATACTGACAGGAAACAGCAAATCCCATAGTTAGTGAGACAGAAATATATCATATATCAATTAGAAACCAGCAGTTGCCACAAATAGCGCATTTTTGTCATGCCCTGCCCCCCCCCCCCCCGAAAAAATGTGAACAACCGGAGTATGTTCGGGTGGGTTGTCATGGCAGGGTCCGCATTGCATCTACACCAGCTTACTGCACTGCTTTCTTTGAAAATATGCGGCCAGCCGTGACACAAGGGCAACAAAGCTCTCGTCTCGTCGCGGACACACTGAGGTTCCATGCGTTGGTGCTGTCGGTGGCGTTCGCGCCTGAAAGGGTTGCACAATGTTGCACACAAGGCCGGAGATTTGATCTGTAGCGTTTTCAAGATTAATCATGTCTTGAGTCGTCATCTGGAGGTACCCTCTATTGTAGTCAAGGTATACCAGGCCGGAGATTTCTAAGAAAATTGACATATATTGAAATTGTCCTCAATTTTGAGGTTTTTCAACAACCCAAAAATTTCCATGCACTACACTCCTTGCTACGCCCCAGGAAGGTGCCAGGGCCTCACTGCGTGAGCGTAGTCGGTTAGAGACAGCCTGTGGACGGTTGCAGCTCAAAAGGTATGACCGCTTGGAAGCTGTTTGACGAGGGCACTCTGAGCTGCAACCAAGTGGTTCATACCTTTGAGCATGGGCTCAAGACTGCCAAGGGCACTGGGGTTCATAAACATTTTCTGATGTGTGTACTGTCCAATCTTTGCAGGCCTTCAATCCAGCACGTCTGACAATATCCATCGAAGTGACGTGTAATATTCAGGATTGGTGCATATTGGCGCCATTTGGTGCGTGTTATTCAAGGCATGATAAGACATTTCTCCAAGAGAGCAGTGTCAAAATGTATCAACTAGCCCTTGTTTCCTCTCTTGACACTGCCTGATGAATAATTATCTGAAAAACATGTCATGACATATCATAAAAATGAAATCAATTGAAATCATACAATGCCAGCGTCCCTGATTCTGTTGCAAATCCTGTTGGCGATCTCAAAAACACTTCTTGCAGGGTCTCGAGATGAATTTTCTACCCCGTACGATTTCTAAAAACATTTTTCTACCGTTCGAACCTGTTCGTTTGGCGTTCTTTTCGCATCCGCATGCTTTCCGCTATACGCAATCTTTACGTAAAATAGATGGGTATTTCCTGTCAATATCCGTGTTATCGCATTGAACATGCGCTGCTAGAAGTCAATTCCTCATCCTTCATGCAGAAATGTTCATTGTGAGATCCTGAGTGTTTTTTTTATAACAATAATCAATGAACACGGCATGACCAACACTAAACACTGGTGGACAATCATAGTGAACACCCAGGATCCAGGTGTTGATTATAATCAACTGGACACCAGCGACGCTGATGTCCACCCCACCCTGGACACCGCCTGTGATACCAAGTCCTTAGCACCGCAGCTTTTGGTCGGTGGCGGGATCACATGCGGTGGTCGGAAATAATTATACAGGAAGGAAAAGGATGCTGGAAAACAAAAATTGTATTGGGATATTGATTGCATCTAATATGTGGTTAGACAACCGCATAATGCATCATAGCTTGACGTCCAGAAAATGCTTTGAACTCCATCAAATATCATCAAATTGCAGTGGGGATATGTTGAGATCGGATATCAATAGTTTCAGGTTGATGTTCCAAAGTATCACATGCAGCTGGCCACTTCTCAGAGTCCTTATTCGTTGAACACTCCTCTTCAGCGACTTTGCCGACCAGCCGCTAAGTCGTGCTTTTGAATGTCCTCATAGTTGGGAACATTGCGCATTTCCTGCCACAGGTGCGGTCAACAGGTTTCTGAGAATTGACCAGCAACTGCTGTGTTGACATTTCCAGATATTTCCTGTAATATACTGCATCTGGAATATTTGTTGTCTCCCAATCTCCCTTCCTTTGTTGCAATCCTTGGGATGATCCGAAATACAAAAGTCCCAGATGCAGCTGGCACCGCACCTATATACCCGATTCTCTCACGCTCTTCAAGAAGAAACAACAAGCAAAGCAAAACCGAGCCAATATCAAGAAGGGAGCCAAATGAAGCACTCTAGGCCCTAAAAAAGCAATCAAAGTGAAGCAAGCAAAATCAAGAGAGGAAACGAGAGGAAAATAAGCGAGCAACGTAAAGCAAAAGCAATCAGGCTCAAACTGTCAAGCATGTGGTCTATCTCAGGAAACTGAAGTAAGCATTTTCAAGTAAGCAGCAAGCAAGTTTAGCCACTCCAAAAACAGGAGGCCAAAGCGAGCAAATCCTGCCAACAATACAGGAAGGAAGCAAGAGCATGCAAGCAAAATGGCCAATTCAAACATATTCAAACAAAGAGAAATTAGTTAGAACTAGAACTCAATGCAGAAAAGGTATGCAAAAAACGCATCCCTCGCATTCATTTCCTACCCACTAGCGGCAAGCGAGTCCTGAGCCAGCTGTTTTCGCTGGTTGGAGGTCTCGAACCTCTTCAGCTGCCTCACGAGCATGTCTGGTGATGAGACCCAGTGGCAAAAAGCAAGAAACAGGCTCTTTCACCTGAGCATTTGCCAAGTTCATCTTGCAGTCGCGGCCATGAGAGTGATGGATGATGAAAGTAGGAACTAATTCAATGCGGCGAAGTTGATCGTGTCGGGCCCCTATTGACAAGCTGCAAATAAGATTTACTGCTGTAGAATTCCCATGAATTCCCTAGTAGCCAAAGTGCCTTCGGCAGCATGCCACAGTTGACATGACTTGTGATTAGCGAAAACGCTCCACAACCACCCATTCGAATCCGAACTTCCTCAAGCATGAACTTGGGGTCTTGACCCAATTTTGCACATGGTGGAAGTCCGTGGGCCATCCCAATGGGAAGCACTGGAACACCATGGAACACCCACGGGAAGCTGAAGCGATGCCCAGAGATCCGCGCCTTTGAAAGCCATCATTTGGGCAAACTGCTGGACGTTTTGCTGAAACAAACGTCAAAGATTGATCGAAGGTGAGGTTCCTGAGCGCAGCTGGGCACAAATAAATTAGCGCTGGTGTGGGGCTTGCACTAAACACCTTCCGTAACTACGGTAAACATAAGTACCGTATATACAAATGGCAACAACTCCGTTGCTTCCAAACAATCCACCCTTTTGCATGTTGTCGTGGTTTTCGCTTGTATGATCATGTCGTTGTGTTTTTTGCTTGGATTATCTTGGATTCATCATCGGCCGATGCCCTGAAACAGCCTGAAACACTGCATTAGCCCAGAAACAGGTGGCTCATCAAATAGGCAATCACGCTCGTTGAGCTCCTTGATATGCCTGGCATCATCTTGATTCCCTCCAACATCGACAGCTCAGGATGCGGGGCTTCAAACAAATGTATTTACACGGTGTCCAAGGCACAGCAAAGCGTTTTTGGAACCGAACTCTTCCATCTGAAAGCTGTCATTTTCTCCATGTTTGGAGGACGCCGCTGGAGGACATGTTTTGAGTGGTTTTCCACACTCACAGTGTCTGTGGACATCTGGAACTTGTACCACCATCCCTTTCCGCCCGCCCTGCTGGCTTTGAGAACAAACAACTGGGCTGTACCAACTCAAATTGACAGTCAAAGTGAATTCCAACTATGTTTTTACCTTGTATCATCTTGTAACGTAATCCATATCTATACTATACCATTTGTTTTTAGATTATTTTTTCCCATACACCTTTTTAGATTATCATACAAATTATCATAGATTATCAACAATATATCAACCTTCAATGCTGCCGTGGCCTGCCGCGCAATGCACATAGACCACGTGTCCGTTGTGTCGGCAGCCGGCGATGAAGCGTACGATGCCTTGGACGAGGCGAGGACCTCGCACCTATCAGAAAAGGGGACCCCGAACATGGATGGTTTAAACTCAGGGGAGCCCCTAATCATTTATGGTGATAAGTTAGGATTACTTAACTTAGGATTTAGGGGGGTCTCCTTATTTATCACCATAAATGATTCATGATGGACAACTTGGGGGGGGGCCTAGTATGGAATAATGGATGATTTGGGGGAATACTGGATAACTTCGGATTCAGGGGGTCCCTTAGTTTTTGAGAAACCACCCAACAGACTGGTTCGACTGATCTATCTATTGGCCCGGTGCAAGTGACCCTATCCTACCATGCGCCACAGATTCCACAGGACGCCTGGATGACTTTGACCCTTGCTCCGACCAATCGCTTCCGAGGCACGTGTGAAATGACAACCTGGGGCAACTTGAGGAAACCGAAGCAAAAAATAACGCAAAGCAAGGAACAAATGCAGGAAACCTCGCAGCTTATGGCAGCTCCTGCAGCGAGCTGTGCCCAACATTTCCCAACCACCAAGCACCACCAGAATCCAGGGCCCATTCTGCCAGGCAACTCAGGTCTGCAGTGACGATATCCGGTAGGTTGATGTGCTCACCTCAGTGGCATCCATGGCATGGCAGGGGGGGG
>VSDK01020816.1:98404-138579 GCA_009767595.1 Symbiodinium kawagutii
GGTAGGTTGAGGTGCTCACCTCAGTGGCATCCATGGCATGGCAGGGCGGCATCCATGGCAGCGCCGTCCACCCCGTGACCATCCCATGCTGCCCAGTGGCGTGCCACCAAACGAATGCGCTGTCCAGGTGCCGCAGGCCCCAGGGATAGCACGCCTTGGACCAAGTGACTGGGGGCTGCCAGCTATGCGACCAAGGTGTTGGCCAGGGATGTTGGCATGTCAGGCTGCTCAGGTTTCATGATTTCATGTGATTTCATGTGATTTCATGTGATTTCATGTCATGTGATTTCATTCGATTTTAAAATACCGGGGAGACATCAAAGTTCCGATGTCTCTGAGCAAATGAGATGACATCATGACATGCCACGTTGAGTGAGAAGTAAAAATTGAACAAATCCCAGCCCCTCGGGACTTTAGGCTATGGTGACATGCCATGCGGATCCATGCGGGGTTAAAGAAGGTATACGGGTGAGAGGTTTAATTCCAACCCGTGCAAGCTATTTTGGGTGACACCAAGAGTCCCCGCTCCCTCTGACTTGTGGATACTCAGGCGGGATATCCAAGTTTCACTCTCTCTAGAATTTCGGTTGCCATGCCGTGTCCCTGAGAAATGATCTATAAAGTCTCACCTCTCTTAGGGTGCCATCATGCGCATCATGTGCCAACACAAGCCCCGTGAACAGCCCAGCAGGACTGCCAAACTGGCCCTGGCACACCGTGGCACAGCACCCACCAACGATCACAGGTGCAGCCCAAGGGCATGTAATGTTGTTCTTGGAGAAAAACTCAGGGGTGTCCAGAACATCCTGTCCTGTGCCCCAAGTGTTGCCATCCCAAAACACAGAAGCCATAGCGATGTCAATGGAATTACTTTCAGGAAGCATTGACACAAGAACTGCCATCTGCTAACGCTTTTCGGTCTGGGACCCTGCAATTCAATCGCAATAAAGTGAGACATGCGGCAAATGACTGTTGATTGATGAGGTGTTGTATCAACTGGGCCGGCAATGAATCGCAGGCTTCAACATGCCATGTGGTGCTGGAATATCACACCTCTAATTATATAGCCAGGTTATGGGTCCTCCATCTTGGCCAATACAGTGTGGCATTGCTGCCAGGACTTCCAAAAACAATCACTAGATTCGATCCCCACAGGCACAACGTTCAAAAGTCTTTAATTATCCCTTAATTCGTCTATGAAGATTCTCCCGTGATGGGAGGTGATCTCTGGCATACTGAGTCACAACCAACAGCGATAACCAACAGGCCACCAATTTCGCACCCATGAATCAGAGCGACATGCCTCCCAGCCATAGATTTGGAAGGATCAACGACGGTGCACCACCCATGGCGCAGCGCAAGGGAGGGAGTCCGAGGATTGAGTGACCAACAAGGTATTGGAGCGATGAGGTCCACCTCCAATGATTTGCTGCTCGTGGTGCTGGCGGCTTGCGAAACACTTCTTGTGTGTCATGGCTTCGCTGTCATGGCTGTGCTTCTTTTTTTCCGATCTTCTTTGATCTGAAGCTCCCTTGGACAGAAAAGGGTTGCAAGGTAAGTCAGCCTGACGCCACCGGGCTCAGCAGCTTGTAAATTGATCCTGCACACCCAAGTCTTTTCTTACGGCCTAGACATTTAGGTTGCCAAGTCATGAAATGGCAAAACAACACTATCATGAAATGAGTGCCCCTTCCAGCCACCAGAGACCCCTCCCTTCAAGCCAACAAACTTGCAAAACATGGCTGTGTAAGTCAAGTAAAAACCCATAATTAACAATTTTTGCTGGCCATACCATTGCACTACTGCCTCTGAAAGCTTAGGAACTGCATCGCTTTGCAGAAACGGCCGTCATCGGCTGTCTAGATTCATCAACCAAACTTATGATGTGGGATCTACCCAAATCGGATCTGCAAGGGTGACTGAGTTGCTCCACCAGCAAAGCGAAGACAAGGCATGCTCTTGTGATTCCCTTGACTCCCTTCGTACGTTCGCGTTAAGTTAAAATCCATCGGCTCATCCGTTCATTCATCCTGCACCTTCCGTGGGTGCTTCCTTGAAAGTCCCAGCCCCTACTTGGCTGGAGTCTGCTATCAACCTCTGATTAAACACAGCGGAAGCATGCGGAAGTTGTCAGGAAACCCGGCTGACATGTTCGGCGTTGTTGGCGAAGTACTGCGCGGCATGCCTGACTGACGGGCCGCGGGCGTGCTGCGCAAACCAAGTTCCATGCAGCATTCAAAGACTCTGGCCGACTTGTTTCCAATTGCATGCAGTCGTTTATGGCATCACCAAGCGCGGCCAAATATGATTTTACCTTACATTACATTTTGCCTCAACCGCTTTCTGTGTTTCTATTTTCTGATGATGCCTTTCCTTCCCCGAAATGCCTCCTGCTTCAACATGATCTCGTCAATGTGGATCTGGGTCTGCCCCAGCTCCTGTGCCTTGCCATGGCTGGGCATGGGTAGAGCCACACCAGCTCTGAGTGGTCCAGAAATCCCGGCGAAGTTGTGCCTGATATTTTGTAGGTACCCTTGGCACCATACCCAAACACTGACAGTCATGTGGAGTACGGAACTGCCAAAAATCTCTGGCCTACCGTGACCGGTCCATTCATGTTCTGGAATGGTCGCTAGAGGGTTCGTTGCCACATGTTGAAAAAAATCCCTGCCATGGCGATCATCCTCGATTGCATATCTCAGATCTCCAAATCATCCAATTCTTGAACGGGTTGCCAAAATTTCAACCTACAACCAGTATGTCCCAAAAAACGATTATAGACCCACATGGCCTCCAGCTTATGGCCTGTTCTAAACGACTTCAGTGTGGCTCAAAGTGTCCGGTGTTCATATGGTCAATCGGGTTCGCAAGCATTTGAGGGTTGAGATGTCAACATAGCTGCCAATAAATTGCTTGCCATAATAAACATGAATCTCGGACTTCTCAGTCATGCACCAAACAATCACCACAAAGAGCCATGCGCGCATGGCTCAATGTAGGACGGAAGAATCACACGAGGAGAGAAAGGGCTGAAACAATCTATATATTCAATATTTTGTTGCAAAATGATGCAAAATTTGGTGCTAGAAGAAAGGTTTCATAGTGTGTTGCTGCAAATCACATAGCAACAACCAATTATCATTCTTCAAACGCTATCAGCATCTATGCCAAAAATGGATCGACCCTTTCTGCCTTGTAAAGTGGAACAGGGATCTTTTTCCAGTACTAAAGGATCAAAAGGGGTCACTATCGCGATGATATGTGATGATTCTGACGCCACTCACGTACCCAAATGCACTCAAATCATCTACTGTAGTCCCTTCACCACCGACTGTAGTCTGTAGTCACAATGACACAGCAAGCATATCAGAAATCCTGAAAAGTCATGAAAAGTCAGCAGTTCAAGCAGCCGATCATTTCAACCTTTCCATGCGCACATTCGTGCGTTGGAAGACTCTGGCAGGTGAGCCTCTTCAATCTTTTGCAAGATTGTGGCTGTGATGAAAGCAGATCCATCAAATCACAGCAGGAGCGCCCCATTTATCCAGCACTGCTCGTTCATCCAGATGATGTCATCGCATGTAGCTATCTGTGGTAATGGTATCAAACTGGGGCACCGACACCTTTTCCCCATGGCAGAATGGGGAGCCCATGTCATCCCATTTCCACATCATGGAGATACCGGATTCGAAGCCGATACCAACAGGCCATCGCACTGAAGCTCTTCAAGACCTCTGGGTAACTTGATGTCCTCAATGTGGCAATGCTGACCGCAGAAAAATAACTTCTTCAGCTCGTTGGGCCAATCCAGAGGTAGAGCCTGATCAAAAGCAAGACCCAAAGTCAAAGTCTCGAGCTTGGGAGGCAGTTTCACCTTCTCGAGGCTATGATTGAAATGATCTCCAAAGGTCAAATGTCGGAGGCCAAGAGGCAATGTCACATGTTCCAAGCTCTGGTTGAAAAAATCACCAAAAGCCAAACTTCGGAGGTCACTTGGGAAGAACACTGTGTCCACATTTTCGTTAAATCTCCTGCTGAGCCTCAAGTTCTGAAGCTTAGGAGGGAAGTTTACGTGATCCAAACTTTGCTGGAACAAATCTCCAAGGGTCAGTGCTTGAAGACTCTCTGGAAAAGTCACATGTTCCAATGTAGTGTTATATTCAAAGCCGAACGTCAAGCTACACAGCTGACTGGGCAACTGCACTCTCTGCAATGAATGGTTGAAGCGATCCCCCAAAGTCAAGTGCAACAGGCCACCCGGGAGGGTCACCAGTTCTAAACTCCGATTGAAGTTCCTCCCAAAGGTCAGGCTCTCTAAGAAGGGGGGCCATGACATTCCCTCGAGGCTTTGGTCAAATTCATCTCCGAAGTTCAATATCTGGAGGTGATTTGGAAGAATCATGTCGTGGACCCGTGCATTGAAGCGCTTGCCAAAGCTCAAGCTCTTCAGTGCATCTGGCAGTGCCACTTCGCCCAAAACATCTCCCAACAGCAGCACCTGCAACCCCCCTGGTAGATTCACATGTTCCAGGTGGTCAAAGCCATCTCCACAGGAGAGGCTCTCAAGGCTATCTGGCAGCTTCAAGTTGCAGTGGACGTTGTGCTCTGGCCGTCCGATGAAAGTCAAGCTACGAAGGTTCTCCAACCGTTCCTCAGCAGCGAAAGTGTGAACGTAGGTTCGACTCCAGGGCTTACAACACTGTAGAAGTACATTTGGGAAGGCTTGATCTACGTTTTGAAATCTGATTTATGTGGCTTCTCAAAGAAGGGAACCCCATCAAATGGTTGGTTTACTAGACTCTCTCCCGGTAAATCTTGGAATATCTTGGATGATTCGCGGGCACCCCTTTTGTGAGAAACACCCAATAACAAGCATAGGACCATATGTTTAAACTTATACGATAACATAGTTGGAGAAGTGGTGCATCACTCGTCCAAGCAACGTGGCGACAAGCACACCTATATCACCAGCCGCACCAAATCGCCAATGAACAATGACTGGTTCACTGCTTCAATGGCAACCCCCTCAATGTTTGGGTCTTAATCATTGATTTGAATTGACAAACTTGTTGCATTTGTTTGGCGGATTTGGCTTGCCACCACTCTATATTTTTAGGAAACGCCTACAAATTACATGAACTCACTCATAATCAGTGAAATCCTTGAAAAGTGTGCGTTTATAGGGCTTAAAGCATCAACCAAACAAGGTGTTCACACCTTTGCTTCAACTTATGTGTTTGGTGGTTTCAGCTGCCATCAACTACCCAGAAACATCCATATGACATAAACAATCACAAGCATGTATTCAAATCGGAAAATCACACCAAAAAGGGATGGAAAGTATGCAAATGGAGGCTGTCCAAGCTGTCCGTGCTGTCCACAAGCTTGCTGCGACAGGTCAGCTCCCGCAAGCCTTTTGGCAAGACCCCGAGTCTGGAGGCCTCGTTCATTCCAAAGTTGTCGCCCAACTTCAACACTTCGAGGCAGCTTGGCAAGTCGACGTTTTCCAGGCTTTGGTCAAAGCAATCTCCAAAAACAAGGTGTTTGAGGCCCTGTGGCAGGTTTACACCATCCAAGCTCTGGTTGAAAGTATATCCAAAAGTCAAAGCTGTAAGGCTGGTAGGCAGCTGAAGCCTCTCCAAGCTCTGATCAAAGTACTGGCCAAACGTCAAGGCTTGAAGACCACTTGGCAAGGTCAAGTCGTCCAAGCTTTGGTTGAAGCTCTGTCCAAAGGTCAAGGTCTGAAGTTGGTCTGGCAAAGCTCCCTGAGCAAAAACCTGATTGAACCTGTATCCAAATGTCATGTTCTTGATGCCATTTGGGAGCGTGTTGATTGGGACTCTCTCATTGTAGGCCCTGCCAAATGTCAACGTCTCCTTGCATTGGCTTCAGGCCGTGAAGCACAGCATTCATGGTGAAAAAAAGGAGGGAAGTCTTTGTCATTCCTAGGCACAATCAGTCAGTCAGCACAGCCAAAAAATGTCCAACAATCTCAATCTCAGACTGAGTCTGTAAAACTTAAATCCAGTTGCCCATGGCAAAAAACTGTTAATGGGGAGCCATCCGTTTGGCGGTGGCACACCCTTTAGAGACGTAGTCATCTACAGGACCAACGGGTTGGGATAGCTTAGGCTTAGATTCTGAAACGTGCGTGTCTAACAGCTCCCTCCTTGGTGCATTTGAAGGAGTCACAAGCACGCCTCGCCCCAAAACACAAACATGCCGAGTGCAAACCACTCAACAAAAATCATGTAATATCCGAATGGACAATACATGTATTGAAATGAAGGATCTGCAGCCTGTATATTTGACCCGAAGGAAAATAAAGTTG
Source organism: Symbiodinium kawagutii (assembly GCA_009767595.1). Taxonomy (NCBI): domain Eukaryota; class Dinophyceae; order Suessiales; family Symbiodiniaceae; genus Symbiodinium; species Symbiodinium kawagutii. Next base: position 104,736 of record VSDK01020816.1, read on the forward strand.
TTGTCGAAACGGTCGGGGCAAGATCGGTGTCATGCAACAGTTCATCCCAAGTTTCCAGTGTCTCTGGCAAATCGATGAGCTGATCATCGAAGTCGATTCCAGTCAAAGACGTGACACCTTGAACTGCCAGTTCCTCCTCGTCCACTGGGAAGCCCTTGATGTAACACCAGGCGGCGTGCACAGTGGCCGGCACAAAAACCTGAAGTTTGGAAGCAGGTGCGCTGGGCACATCGTCGGCTCAGTGGTCGGGCACATCAAAACCATATAAAACCATAGCATGACAAAAACAACGAGAGACACGCAGCATCACTGCTCCAAATGGCAAAGGCGAACCTGCGTGATTGGTTTGCCCGCCCCAAAAGCTTCAATTAATTACAAAATCCTTAATCCTCATACTTTGAAGTTTCTCTTCATGCAAAAATCTCAAAAATCTTGAAGATTCTTCAAGTCACTGTCACTTTCTCCTGAGTTTTTCCTTCATATAAGTATTCGGTCCTACAAAACCTTCGCCACCGAGGCACATAGGTCAATGTCACATCATCCGGCAACTGCAAGGCTTCTGGCAACCAGCTGTGCGAAGAGGCCTGCAGGATTTCCGCGCCAAAATGTACTTGTATCCTGGCACCCGGCTTCTTGGGCAAATGGGCCTTGATCATCCGCCCAAGTTCCACACCGCTCGTGGTTTCTCGTAATCTGAAGTCCAGGCTTGATCCATCCAAGCCAGTGACGTGCAGCTCAACGGTTGCTTCACCAGCTTCCATTTTTAGAGCCAGGATGCTTCTATTGCGGCGTAGCTTGAGATCCGTCCAACGGCAGAGTACAGAAAACTGAAAGTTTCTTGGAATTGTCATGAGCCATAAACACCACACGACACAGCATTAACCAGCGCTAGTCATTGTTCACAATCTATCATTAACCATATCTAACCATTACATCAACTTAACATCAAATTGAAACTCATGCACATTGAAGCGCGCAGATCGCTGCTTTAACCTTTGACTCACCAACGCTGAATACACCTGTGATTAAGATGCAATCCTCTAGGTGACCTGTCCCAGAACTATCAAAATGACCTCCGTGGTATTAATTTACATGAACGATTCACACGCAGGATTCCCAGGATCGCAAACTTTCTTCGAATCATACCTGGTCATATGATGAACCCCTGAGAGTGAACGCATGATACAAAACTATGAAAATATGTGCGCTCACAGGCTTTGTTCACAGAAATGGGGGGCGGGATGCAACCTCAAGGCCCAAAAAATGCCCGACACGTTGGCCTCCATGATGACCCATGCCCTGCCCAAGATGTCCGTTGCCTCTTGACGGTTCATCTGCCGAAGCTGCAGCGCTTCCTCGCTTGCCTCTGAGCAGTGCAAACACGAAGAACTACTTTATGGTAAGTTTTATCCACTAGTTAATCAATAGGAATAATAGGAATCAATAGTTAAACTCTCAAGTTCAAAACCGCCTAGTTTCAATAGGAATCACAGCTATACATGGCGACTTTTTCCACTTCTATGTTAGTTTGCCAGGGTGTAACTGTCGGGTTCTGACAAGTGCCTATCTGGCTATCATCCATCCTCAACGCGTGCGGTCCAATCGGCTGTGAACAGCTATTCATTATGGGAATCAGCCAAGGCCAGACCGACGACTGTCAAGGTATTCTTCGCCAACATTAGCCATCAGGTTGACCTTTACCAACTGCAACTTACAATCATTGTTCAATCATCATGCCCACCGTGATAAAAGAAAATGCAAAACGGGCCCTTTTATGACATGTTTTTAACAACCATCAACATTCTTCACCATACGAATTCCATTGTTGAAAACTACGAGTAGCGTCATGAATCATTATCATCAATATTGTCAGCCAGCCAAAGCCACCCTATCTTGCCCGGAATCCAGGCGCCTCTTTGACTTGCCATTGCTCACTTGCGATCTCCTGCTTCTCCTGCTCGAAATTCTCGTAGCGTTGCTAGGTGTGCGTTCTGGAATGAAAGCATTGGTTATGTCCATAGATATCCACAAGCAGATTGGTTGATAAGTTTGCTGAGAACTGATCAGTACAGTAGGGGGAGGTATTGACGAAACAGATAACGCATTACTCCGCATTACTATAGCTAAAAATGCTGACCGCTTGAGACTTGTTCAATATTGCATACTGCTCATCATTTCTGGTTGAGCACTTGGTTCGGTTGCTGGCCAGCTCTCAACTTACCATTGCCAGTAGCAACCATGGGCGATCCATATTGACAAGTCACCTCCTTCGTGGCAATAAAAGACATCGAATAGCTCGATGCAAAAACACCATATACAAGCATGTAGGCATACAAGCACGCGGACGCATGTACACTTACACTTGACAAGTGTCTAGGCCGTGAAAGAATTACCGCTTGTAATGGGAGAAATCCACATTAGCAACAAATGGTGTTTGACAGGGAGCCACCGGCTTCTTGTGATGTAAGATTTCCACATATTTGCAGTAGTTTCTGAAATGAACTTACCATTTATCAAGTACACCTATTTTGGTTGGTCACAAACAATGATAACTTTTGTTTGTTGTTCAAGTATTGAATTCCTTGTATGCCTCTGAATGGTTTACCGAGCTTACTGTAAGATCATGTGGCAACGCATGGCAACGCAGCTCACCAGAACCAGGAACCGCATCCTATGAATTCCGCATCTCCACGCCTCATCATCTCGTTGTTCTGCATTTATCAATGCAGCCAATGCCAAAGCCTTGCCACCAATGGCTTGCATTGCGTTTGTTCAGCTTGACCACCCAATTTGTTCCACTCACCACTGGTCATTACCTCAGTGCATCTATTCCGATCACGTGCAGCTTGCAGGTGCGCGCATGACCCTGCGCAAATGTGAAACCTTGGAACATTGCTTGTATGATATGAATGTGCTTCGCGTGCAAGCGGAAAAATAGGTAGGCAAGTGATTGGAAGAGTAGGTAGGTAGGAATGTGTAGTGGGTACGGAGTGCGTATCCATTTATCCATGGGTGCATACATAAATGCATGTGTTGTCTGTTGTGCCAACGTGTTTCCGCTTCTATTCTGCATGAAAGTCGAGATGCATCTGAAGATCGATAGTCTGAATATGGCCGTTTGCTGATTAATATCCAGGCACCAGTAAACACTGGATGAAATCACCCACAGATTTGGTGCAAATCGAGGCACGACAATTCTGAAACTGCTTTAGCAACTGTTCCATGGTATTCAAATGCCCGAAGCGTTTCCAAACCTAGCGACCATAGCATCAAACAGCTAAGTTTCGGCTTCCAGCTGTAGCACTTCCACTCAGCAGGATTCCCAAGCAGGATTCCCTGCGCGTTCCCCATGGGTTCCCTATGGATTGCCCAACGTGGATTCCCAAGCGCCCAACGTGTTACTTGACGTTTGCGAACCCAGGTCCGCTGAAAGTCCCGGCCTCCCTGGAACTTTCTTCGTGCATGGCTTCGCTCAGCTCCTGTCCATTCCAACAGGGCCGGGGATTGGAAAGTTCATCCATTCCAACTTGAATGGTATAGTTTTGCCGAAAAATCGAAAAAAAACACAAGACTTAATTCCAACCAACTTCCAAGAAGTGAACATTCGGAACATTTCGGACCAATGACTTGAATGGTGTAGTTGAATCTAGTTGAGGTGCAGGCTGGCACATGCCGATCATTTAGACATCTTCTTTTAGCAACTGTCACATGCGCCAAGCTTGTCTTTTCAGAGGCATTGAACTATGTCATGTGAACTCCTATGATCAAAGCAGCAACGCTGATTTGAATTACTAGCACTCCTATTGGCAGCAAACGATGAGGAAAATCCATGGAATGCAATGAAAATCTCACCAAACCGTGTTTCTTTTCACGCGTAGAGAAGCCTCCCAGCAAGCAAAATATCAATGCAGCTTCCCATCCATGAACTTACTAGGGCGAAACTGAAAGTTGCTGCCATCGGTGTTCATAGTGAAATTCCAGAGTTTTCAAAGTTGCAAACGCAATAGATGCAAAGGATAAAGAATGATCCAAGGATGGCATTTGAATGAGAAAATATAGATTTCCAAATGGCTCTCGTGGTAAAATCAACTGAGCCATGCACGGAACGGTAAGCTTCCATGCCTTGCGAGCGCAGGCAGTCATCCACACATGCGCCAAAGCCTCGATAACAAATGGCCAGCCATTAAAGCATGGGTCATCTTCACCGGGGCGTTTGGGGGATCCCGGCTGTTCATAGACCCTCCAAGCACAATAAGAATGGGCAATGCCCCTTCATAGATCTCCGGCTGTTCATCGATCCTTCATAGCCCTTCATTGCCCATTCTTCTTGTGCTTGAAGGGTCTACAACCCTTCTACCCCGTCAGCCCAGGCTGTGCACAAGCCACCCGGGCCACCGGATACAATGGAAGGTTTAGCTTCAGCTGGTGGCTTCACTCGAACATCAGCAATTTGCAGCACCAACAAGTCTAAGCACATCTGAAATTCACGCACCTATGCTGCTGCGCAGCTTATTTGAAGTAAAAGCAAATAAAAATCCGTCATCAAATATTAAATATCCACAAACGCGACCGGCAAATGGCAAACTTCCACTCCCAAAATACGGGTTCTCACATCTATGGGGCATGCTCATCATGATCCACTGTCTCTACTCATTGCGGTATGGATATGATGTTGCTTGTTGTTTGCTATCAAGCCCAATGATTCAGCATTGGCCATGGCTAGTTCGTGATTGTTCCATCTCTCTTACTCTCTCTTCGGGCATGGCGATTGTTCCCTCTTTGGGTGTCTCGAGAGCCTCAGTTAATTTACTATTCCCGCATTGATTATTATCCCGTACCTTCTAGTCAATTGCTTCCCGTGCTGTTCTCCGTTTGCTGATTAAAATTTGCCAACTCTTGAGCATCAGCATCACTAGCAAAATTTGAGACATTATATATCTATGAAACATTAACCGGCATACAATTGGCCCCGTGATTCATGTACACATGTGTTGCATATACCACCTATGTACCGATAAACCTTGTTAAAGAACATGTATTCACAGGCTCGGCGAAAGAGTGGGATCTATCTCAAATAATGGATACCACTATAGACCCGCATGTAATGGGCATACCTCTTACGTGCCACCATCACACAGCATTGTTGAACACACATCAATGTACTGCAAATGTTGGTTACACCGGTAGTCGCAGGTATACAATGATGGTTCTAATTTTTTTCCTGCCATCATTCACACATGATTGAACGCAAAACCAGTACTGGTTGATGTTTATCAGCCTTCGCAAAAATATGAGCCACACAACATCAATCCCAGATAGTGGCAAAAAAGACTAAAATCACCAGCTAGCACTTGTTTAGCCATTCTTGCTGAATTATTGGTTATCACTCCCCAAATCTAACTATGAAAACACCCTCCAAGGCCACAGATTGAACTTAGTGTTAACCATATAACCAATTGGTTATCGTCCCCTATTACTTAATTACAAAACACCATCTCAAAGCCATTAAGTAGTAGATGGTCTATCCTCTATTGAACTGTTGGCTATTATTCCCGATAATTAACCACCCACCAGCTATAATTACACAACCATTCTTTATCCTTGGTTCAATCGAAACACCATAAGAGAACCACAAACCACTAACCACTGCTATTACAACCACAAACCAGTACTTGAATTACTTGACACCTATTCTCAACCATCCCTTACTATCTACCACCAAGCAGTGGTTGAAACATCACAGCTGCACCCCGAGCCTTCCAGACTTCGAGTTGCTGAGCGGAGCCGCTCTCGGGCCTGTCGTAAGGGCCAGCTGTTCAGGTCCCAGATGGGCGCTGAACTTCAGCCACGACTGGGGGACACCATGGTGGCTCCATAGTGGTTCACAATGGTTATTCACAAGGGGATCATGAGCAATCATAGGGGACATACCAACTACAATGATCGGCTCATTGCTGAAAATGATTCACAAACTGGATGATTTAGGTTTACACTTATGACTTGAGAAACACCAATATTGGTTAGTGACGTATGCCTGACCATGCTGATTCTTCTAACTGGTTTTTTTCAGCCATCCTTGTTCAACATTTGCTTAGAAAGAGTCGGTTGCTGGTGCACTATGGATGGCAGCTGCTGGTTAAGTATCTAATGTGCTAGCCTCCAGGCAATATACTCTCCCTACTACATCAAGCTACATGACCCCGAATTCAAATTCTGAACAAAACTGGAGCCGGATTTCTGGCTGCTTCCCCTGAGTAACTTAGCAACAAATCCTCCTGAATATATAATGTTCTGGAATTACACCAGCATAGACCCCAGATAGCGGGTACATCGCACACTCGGATTTCCAGGGTGTATAGACAAAGGGAGACAAGCATGAGCAGCGGCAGAGCAACGGCAACAAAGCGCCGATCCAGAGCCACAAGGGAGACAAAGGAAAGACAAAGGGGAGACAAAGGGAGCCAGGCATGAGCAGCGGCAAAGCAGCGGCAAACAGAGCGCTGATCCAGAGCCACAAGGGAGACAAAGGGGAGGCAAAGGGAAACAAGCATGCAGCGGCAAAGCAGCGGCAAACAAAGCGCCGATCCAGAGCCACAAGGGAGACAAAGGGGAGGCAAAGGGGAGGCAAAGGGGTAGGCAAAGGGGAGGCAAAGGGGAGCCAAATGGAAACAAGCATGAGCAGCGGCAGAGCAGCGGCAAAGCAGCGGCAAACAAAGCGCCGATCCAGAACCACAAGGGAGACAGGGGAGACAAAAGGGAGAGACAAAGGGGAGACAAAGGGGGGACAAAGGGAGACAATCATGAGCAGCAGCAGAGCAGCGGCAAATAAAGCGCCCATCCAGAGCCGACAAAGGGGAGACGAAGGCGAGACAAAGGGGAGACAAAGGGAGACAAGCATGAGCAACGGCAGAGGAGTGGCAAAGCAGCGGCAAACAAAGCGCCGATTCAGAGCCACAAGGGAAACGAAGGAAAAAAGAAGGGGAGACAAAGGAAAGACAAAGGGGAGACAAGCATGAGCAACAGCAAAGCAGCGGCAAACAAAAGCGCCGATTTGAGACCGTACCCTAGAGAAGTAAGAACCCCTTATAGCTTGTCAGCTACCTGGGGAAGAAAAAAGCAAATCTTGCCTTTGGCCACTAAACTAATTTATATGTTCGTAGGAAAAAGGTTGATGATTGAGCACCATTCTTTGGTTTGCTTGCCTCTCAGTAACAAAAATGTTCCCTTTGCCTGGTGTTCAACCCTGGGTCTGACTTCTTCTGGTGACTATTTTGCTGCTTCACGCTCGGGTTTCCATGAATAAACGGATGCCAACAGGAACAAGACCGTGATCTTTACGCTAGTTGTTCCATGCAGGGATTAAAACAGCGAGTTCCTTCATGTCTTGTACAATGATACCCTCAAGATCAAGCAAACCCCCCAGGAATCAATATTAGAACCCTAAAATCGGTTCTAAAACCATCAACCCTAGGGGGGGCCCAGGAAAAGACAGCTGTCAAATTAGAACTTCCCAGCAAGGGTTATGAAGGTTCTACAATGGGTTCTAGAATCATATGAACAGGTCAATTGAAAGTACTCTGATTTGCAGCTACCCAAAATTCGACCAAGACTGATCACTTCTGGTGGCTGTTGGTCACAAAGCATCCTCTCCTTAAAATCCTTCCGACCAATGATTCTAGAATCTGCTCTGGGGGTTGGACATTCTAGAACTTCGAACTTGAGGGTATGTACAATGATCCTCCTAGCAATTTTTGGAAAGACGACTTATCCCTTCGAAATCCGTAGAAAATCAAATAACAGTATGACCACGGCTCAACAAACAACTAGGCTATGGTTGGCGGGGGTGTTTCGAAGACCATCAATATCGCATCATTTGACCGAATCGCATGACCTGACAGGAATACGTGAAAGCAATGGTTTACGATAGGTCATGATGGTCCGTAGTTCATGCCGTTTAAATACAGACCATCGCATCTTTTCAGGCAAGTACGGCCAAAGCACCACAGGAATTGCAACTGCCTGAACACCGCGCATAATATCCATTAATAGCCCGGTTGCACAAACATGTCAATACAGTATGAAGGGGGTACGCCACAACGACGCAAATATTAAGGAAAAATCAATACAGGCCTCTGTCCTTGTGGCAAAACTGTGATTGGTCAGGCACCCTAAGGCTCAATGGCTATGGCACCCTGGACCCTGCACCAATTTTCCAACTCCAACGAATTGCCAACAAATCGTCATCAATCATCTATATGCATGAGCACCTAGTCGTCGTCAAATCTTGCGCATGCGAAGTTGCGCAGTTGGGTCACTTAGCAGGCCGGTGAAGTGATGAACCCCCGATTCAAATGAGCACTTAGAATCCTGCTGTTGAATCATATGGCAGTGGGTCAAAACCCATAGTACCCCTGGTTCCCCTATCATTAACCATTGTTTCCCTTATCATTGTTGGTGGAAATCACCGATTAAATTGGTTAGTTAATATTGACCCATAGCAATATCATACCATGCCTTTTTTCCGTCCATATGGATGCCTCTTGGGGCAACGATGGGATGCACTGTGGCCCAGCGTCGACTCCACTGCTGGAAGGACAACTGATACTGATACTTCTGAAAAATGCAATCACTGGTTGGTGGTTTCAACCCATGGTTAAACGGTCAACTAGTGGTTAATAATGGTTATAAGTTATATATGGTTGTTATAATGGTTGATTATGATCATATCTGTTTGGTGGTTTCAACCCCTTTGAAAAATATTTGTCAACCAACCATTTGTTAATGATTACTAGGGAAATGAAAAATGTTTCGACACACCAACGCTGCTTGTGCATGAGATGAAAATCAACGCTCTGAACGCCAATAGATAAGAACACTCACCGGATTTCAACGGCCTGCAAAAGTCAAAATCGTTGAAGCAAACCATATTCCGGGTGCAGTGGCAGCAAGGCTTTCACGGTGATCGCTGAACGAAGTAACGCTGGCAAGGCCATGCACATCACTATCATAATGACAGCATAGCAAAACTATTTACACAAACTAAGACGATTCAAGATCCCAAAAGTCAAACAAAGAATTGCTTCAAGTGCAACTCACCATAGACAACAGGATGACCCACTTAATACTGTGAAAAATTGAAAATAAATGAAAATAATTATAGACCATGGTAGACCTATCTCTTCTGAATTTCCAGACATGGAACAGTCATGGACAATGAGTCAATCCTTTCAAAACCTGTCGGTTTCCCCACCATGCCGCTTGCCAACGCTTGCGCCAATTCGTGGATCAAACCCAAACGTTTTATTATCCACGGAAAGTTCTGACCTTCGCCATGAAAGCCAGGATAAGCCAGGTTGCCGCCTCCTGATCCTCCGGACAACCGCTTTCAGACGGCCAATTGCTCAGCGGTCCGGCATGAAGTGATGGCAAGGGGCGCAGTGCACAAGGCCGTGAGCACGGGGAGAAACCCGATGGCCCAAGCGCGGCCCTTCCCAGCACGGAAGACAAATCAATTATTGAAATTAAACTCTACGTATTTCAAGCTGTCCACTGCCGCAGGAAACCAAGCAAGAATCAAGCGCAACAAAAATGGAACAAAATTATGGTGAAGCAAAACTCAACAGAACCAGTGTCTTATTCAGGCCATCTGGCAAGTGTCCAGCCTGCTACATATTTCAGAGAATCTATTTCTTCACATGGGGCTGATGCCGTTGGCTGTGAGCCTGTTGGCTCATGATTCTTTTACTATTAGGGTTGGAAGACATTGGCGGAGAACAAACACCATAATTCTGATATTTTCGGATGAAAGACCGTGGCAACAAAAACCCGCTGACCAGCACGACAGTGTCCAACTGCAATTTGTGACCATTCTGCCTAACTTGGGACTACACACCAGACACACCAGAACATTGCGAAACAAATCCCAACGGTTTAATGTGGCTATGGGTCAAAACCCTGTACCCGTGGTTCCCGTATCATTCAGCATTTTTTTCCCTATTGTTGTTGGTGATTATTATCCATGATTAGTTGGTTAGCCACAGCCATGTGCTTACCAGGCAAGAGGAAGCCCAACCACCAGACTCAGTCAACAATTATGCGTCTCACAGCGCCATGGCAGGAATCATAGCTCCTGACCGTCCCCCAGCGAATCTCACCAGCCCTGTCTTAGTGCTCTTTATATAGATCTCTTTAGTACTGACATGTACTGACTAACGATGGTGAGTGATGATAGTAGGCTAGTAGGTGAATTCGCACCAAATTTCTGCCAAATTTCATCTGCAGATCTTCAAGGATTTGAGGCAATTTCAACCTGATATGCCATCATGAACACCACTTTGAACGACAGTCTACTGGAGCACAGAAGTACCACCAGCGCTGATATTGCAAGACGCGCATGTCGGAAGTACATATTCTGTAGCGCAGCCACTTTACTTGGCGATGTATGTAATCAATGTCCATCCGCGCGGACGGAATCCTGCTCTTGCATTCCACACCCCGAGCCTAGCCTGACAAACCATGAAATGAGATTTGAAAGATCTTCGTTTGGGATGCCCGGGGGTAGCTCTGTCTCTCTCTCTGCACAATGGACGTGTGCAGTTGCTTCATGCTTTTATAGTCATTGTATGTCATTGTATTTCCTGAGGTTGTTGGTTAGATTTGGTTAGCATCAGCTATTTCTAACCGTTCATGGCATGGTGATTAATTCGACATGGTTAGCCCCCAAATAGTTCTGACAGTACGAGGGGTGGAGATGCCGGAGCCTTTGCAAGTCACGATTTGTGTGTGTGACTCCTGCGAACACTCTGCCCGTTAACAGCTGCATTACGCATCAAAGCTTTGAAGCAAGTCGACAATTTCGGTGTGGCCATTAGCCAGGGCAGCCATCTCCTCAGCTGAAAAAATGCCGGCCATGAAACACCATGAAGCACTGTTAACCATTAGACAACATTCGATGGTTAAAGTATTAAAGTATGGTAAACTTAGTGACCATGATCGAATAATCGCCACTAGTTGTTCCAATCCTTCATCAACATTGCAAACGGGCAATGCCACACAACCAATCTGGCAAAGTGCAAGTCAAACTCTCAAGACCGCCGTGTGTGGGATTATGGTGAACCACTACAACTGACGATGGAAGCATACCAGCAAGAATCGCTGCGCTGCTTGCGTTGGCCTGTTACAACAAAAAATATTACGTTCGATATCATAATGAAAAAGTCCCAGACCATGAGTCAAATGCCAGCTGATTAATTCGATGGCACCCATAGGTTCTTCCCGCCCTGTCTGGGGTCACGCAAATGCACGACCAAACACATTGCCCGCCCAGCAGTTTCTAAACCGTATTCAATCGTATTCAAAACTTGACCAGAAACGCCTATCACTGAAAATGGATGGTGCTCATCCAGCAACGCAATTTGAAAGTAGAAGTAGAAGATTCGGATTTCAAGAAGGAGACAGGGGAGTTGAACACTGTTCCTCACAGCATTTGCTTGAACCAAAATGTCTGTGGGACATTTCGGTTCAACGTTCCACACATAGGACATGCAACAGCAAGCCAAATGCAAGTATCAATTGTTGCCATCATCAACCATTATCAGTATTGTTCTCACCTCCTTTCTCCGAGTCACTGCCGTTTCCTGAGCCTCATCACAAATGTGTACATCGGCGCGGCTGGCTAGCAGCAACCGAACTGCCATTGAATGTCCTGCAGTGTGAGGCAGAGTTTTGGGCGATTTGGGCGAACGATGGCGAACGATAGTGACATTCCCCATTTGGATCTCTTTGTATCTGTTTATGTTTGCTCAAAAAATGTCCCCATTGCACCCTATCAAAACTTAGAACCAGGCCTACCACTTTCCGAGCTTTACTAAGTAGATTCATTTCCGTAGTTTCTCGCTATCAATAGCACGAACATCTCCAGACCAGTTGGGCACCCTCTGGCATCCTGACATCCCCACACCCGGTCCGAAGCTAGCAGCCAAGTTCAAGGCAGTCCAGCCACACCTTAGCTATGAGCTGTCATCCTGGTCAAGCAAGGCGAGCCTCCACCAAACTCAGAAGCTTCCAGATTCGAACAGTTGGGAAAGCGATCTGGGAACAGCATGCTGTCATGTTAGGTGAGGAATTTTTGCATGCCTGGATTTTCCTTGCGGATTTCAAACCACGAGCTTAAGCGGCTTTGGCCTGTCCTCAACAAATCATGGATCAGTAGATCTATGGGAGCAGCATCTTTGCATTTTTTGCGTAAGAAGGCAAGCATTCAAGAGCGATCCGCATGTATATAATTGGGAAAGGGTAACTGTAATGAAGTCAGCTTGTACACGACCATCAGCGGTCATAAATACCTTGTACAAGGCTCTGGACTGACATAGGCTGTCAGTTTTTGTTCTTATCTTGGTGTGTTGCTTGGCGACCACTCCATTCGAAGCCCCTTCACTGTCTGGATCGTAGAAAAGCCCCAAACCATGACAAATTCTGAAAGTTCAGTCATGTCTTCAGTAAATATGTATGAATACACAGGAATCAGTTCAGGGAGCCGATATGTACTAATGCACTGACTTTCCCCGGGAAGAGTCCTTGTTAATCCTTGTCATTGTGGACATTTCGGTTGAAGAGTTGTCCATGTTTGTCTCTTTAGCCTCGAGATCCCAGGTGGAAACGCTGGGCTCTAAGCTAGCGACTGCCCGGCTGCGTTCACCTGAAGGCAAAGGGGCTTGGGGTGGTGGTGGTCACAATTTCCAACCACAAACACACACAAACGCATACAAATACGGCATGGATAGAAAGAAAAGCGTAGTCAAAGACGTGTGTGGCAATGCCTCGATACAGGCTATGGATCGTTCCGCAGTGATCCATTGGTATGGAACGGGTCTGCATCACCTGCTTTTTGGCACACATACCTTGTCACACCTTGCATTTCGATGCGTGCTAGTGCTGATTTCAGATGTTTAATGAATTTCAATCTCTCTGAGTCCATCTCTCCTATGTGCATTTGGCGACGTTGAATCGGTGGTCAAATGCTGCCATGGCCTCGGCATGCCGCTGTAGTAAGGCTTCAACGATCTGAGTGTGTCCAGACTGCGCAGCCAGCAGCAGCGGAGTGTTCTGCTCACGATCCCTCATATGCCTGCAGCAGCTTCGGTGGTCGACTGAGGGATTCTTTGGATACGCAGTGCATACACTTCTCACTACAAAGGGTGCAGGCATAAGATATCAGCTCTGAATCATCAATGACCATCACCTATTCGGGCAACTGCCTCAAAAAAGGTTCATGATGAGCAGGCTCTCAATGTGTTTTCGAATGTGTAGAGGTTGCCTCACCTCCGAGCAAACGCTGGAACCTACTCCAAGCTCCGATGATCTCTTCTCTTTCCTTCCCATCATCCATCCATATTCATCCCATAGAAATAGGCCGACCCTGAATGCAGCTGGCGGTACACATCTGCATGAAAGTGCAGCAAGTCCATCACGACCATGCAGTGACCAAACGTAGAGGCGATCCTGGGCATTCAGCAATTACTCCCTGTCCTCTAACTTCAACTCCTCTACACCCTTGCTTTGATAAGGACTCTGAATCTCAATGCGCGCGAGCCAGGGTATTTCGAAACAAGGCTAAGGGATTTCTTAGGGGCAGGGGCCACAGTCCGCTCAGACTCACAATGGTTCACGAAAAAGGGATCGAACCACAAACATGACTTAAATTGTTTGGCTGGTTGTAGGGTTTGGGCCCTTATGATGCAGCTGGTCTCGGATTTAAGGGTTGGGGTTGACAGCGGTATGATATTACAATAGTTGATTTAGGGTTTTGAGGCTTAGGGTTGCAGAGGTTGACATGAACAATCCCAGCCCCATGTAACATTATCAAGGTTGTTTGCTTGGCATCACCTGTAATTAAAAACCCCACGTAACATTCTATAGGCACGCTGTTTACTTGACCTCAAATAACCCCCCCAAGTAGCATTAATCACATGTGTTGGTGTAGGATTTTCATCTTCCGAATTTTAGAGGCCGATCTGAAAAGATAGAAAGAGCATGCAAGAGCAAGTGTTCGGCAAGAGAGATTTTACAAGACACTCCATCTTTGTCATCATTGAGAAACAAAATACCTTCATGCCCCGACCTTGCACATGTTCAAGACCATTTACCTCCACAAACTATTGCAAATACCCATGATTCTGGCTGTCCCTAGTTACAGAAATGCATTCCCGTGCAAATGTTAAACCCTGCCCACAGCCTTCCTGTACTACACTAGGAAGCAGGGTCTTTCTTTGCTTTGGAGGGCGCTGTCACACATGACACATCACGGTGAAAGTCAGCAAACATAAGTTACACCTTCCAGTGGAAAGGAATGCAGGCCGTGCTATAATTCCACTAGAAATAGCCTGACATGAATAGATCTTTGAATGCAAATGTGAAATTCATCTCTCCTCATCCCTTTGTGTATATGTATATATATATATATATGTGTGTGTGTTTTATTTATCTAATTAAATATATATATATATATATATACACAATTGAAAACGTATGTCTGTGTCTGGTTGCACTCGTTTGTACATGTATAGGCATACTTTCACACCTATGCTGGCAGGGCTGGCAGCCATTCCATTGTCCGTTGCCGCCGGGACTCATTAATGGCGTACGTCCATTCAGGGCTCGTGCGTTCACGTCAGCTGAACATGCCAACCTTCAGTTTTGCATCAAGGCAGCTGACCACAAACACGTGGAGGGTTTCTTAAAATAGGGGGCCCCCGAACCCCCAAATTTCTTAACCATGTATAGTAATAAACCAACCATTCTTGGGGGTTCCCTGTTTTGAGAACCCCACATTTGGAATTACTGGCAAGAGACAATTCCGAACCAAACTCTATAAACCAAACAACCTGTACCACATCGGATGCTTGAAACACCCAAGAGGTGATTGGACGTGACATGATTAACGACTTCACCACAAGATCCCAACTACTGCAGGAAGTCCACCACTCACCAACCAGCAGCACTACCACCAGAAGTCTGTTGCAGCCCTGCTATTGCTCGGGTGGCCATGAGTAGCCCATGTAAGTAGCCCATGTAAACCCATCTGAGCTCACGGTGTCAGCGATGCACAGAACACCACAACAGGTCATGGATCAGAAACAGGATTTGGATGTCATGGATCCCTTAGATCCAAGAGACAGGTCATGCGCGACACGGTCTGAGCCGTATTGGCACGCTACGGCCAGCGCACCGAATCCATTGGCAGAGGTTGCATTGACATCTGCACGTCCCAGCAGAAGGGCTTCAATCACATCACTATTGTTCCTGCAAGCGGTCAAGCATTTGGTGAGATGAGCATGGACCCACAACAGATTGACTTCCAAAACTCCAAAAATTGCAAGACGTTCACTGGGTTAAGGTGCATAATTCCTGCCAAAGCCCACCCAAACCATGTGTTGCAATTGTTTGGTCTACATGAGGCCACGAGTCAAGCGCTCCAAATCTCGGCAATCAGCTCAATCATTTCACATTCAAACCAGCTTTGCACGCTACTTAATTGCGACATGTTGAGACCTGAAGCACAAGCATAGTATCATAGTCACAGTGTGTCTCAGTCATCCCTCTTCCCAACCAATGGCTGAGAGGCTTGTGCGCGGCAATGCGTAAGGCTTTTCCGCCAGCAGACCCCGAGCCATCCTGGTGAGGCATCGTTACAGCTCTGCCATGGCATCACGACGTTCCACAAATGGACGAACTGGGTCTCCCCAAAAGATATGGTGGGTTCTCAAAATAGAGGACCCCACCAACATGGATGGTTTACTACTATAGATGGCTCAGAAAGGATGATTGAGTCGAGGGGTACCCCTATTTTGAGAACCCGTTATATGATCAAGGGTTGCAATGACCAGCAAGCTCCCTGTTGACCGTAGACTGCATGAACGACCCATGGACGACGACATGCCCACACTGGCAAAAGGATTGATGGTGGACCTGTCCCTGCAGAGCGTTCACACCCAAAACCAGAAATGCATAGCGGAACCAATACGCAACCAGTCGCCACTTGGGGCCAGGAAGCGCAACCCTTCACAAGCTGATGGCCTCGCCCAGCAAATTGGGATCGACTTTGTAGTGGAAGAGGCGTCCCACCATGTTTGCATGACCATATTCGGCCGCCCACCATAAAGCGTCGGCCAAGGACGATTTCTCCTTTCAAGCATTCCAGCGCGGATGTCAAAGAATCCCTATGAACCTATGTTTTGACAAACACGAGAAACAAGTTTGCCTGAACATGATGATAGATTTCTATCTGAAAGACTCTATAACTAATAAATTTTATATCGGAAAAAGAGGATATGCATGGATATGCTAATCGCCAAAATCAGAGGCTTCACATGAATGAAGTGCCGGTTTGCCCTCAAACAATGCGAACCAAACAAAGTCTGCAACTGCAAAGCAAACTGAATGGTCTCTGCGCGCTTATGCCAACGGCCATACAACATGGAGTAAGATGGGTCCGCAGTTCCAACGCGAGTCATGGCCATACTTTATTGAACAGGGTGGCAGGTTGCGCCCAATCACGGCATGTTAAATGAAAAGCCGGTGAAATCTCAATTCAGTTTATGGAATGAACCCTGCCTATCCCTGCCTGAGGAATTCTACAAGACCACTTGTCACTGTTTCTCATGAAGCAATCACAGTGAAGGTCACGCGGTGGCATGTTCAGCCACCTCGCCCATTATTGCAAATATACAGTACATACATGCAAATTATCACTCTAGTCTGTCCTCTACTCTGCCAAGCAGCGTCCAAAAAATCAACATTTTGGACCACCCAAAGTGAAGATAAGTCTAGTTCTAAGTCTAGTTCACTAGTTCACCCATGTTAAAAGCCCTGTGGAGTCTCAATGAGCCTCCCCCGCCCCGTGGACTCCCATGGACTCCCCTGGGCATCGGACCTGGCCCACAGAAAGAAGCGCTTCCACCACTTCGGTGTGCCCCTTCTGCACAGCACTCGTCAGCGCTGTGGTGGAGTCACCAGCCTCACACGCTGGGGACAGAATCTGAAAAGTGGTGACTTTCGGAAGAAATGATTCATCTATATGCATCTTCTTTCTTCATAGTGATGCTGGTGACATCTGATGACTCTTGGATAGAGATAAAATCAATGTTTGCTCATAATTATTGAAGTCTCCTTATAGCACAGTTTAAGAACTGCGACTGGATGGGTGGTTCACCACTTGACATGATTTGTCAGGCGCAATTCTTCTGCACTAGGTCAGCCTAGCCCAGCCCCACCATCCCCTGCCATCCCTTGCCATCGCCTGCAAACCTACATCAGCTCGTGCAAACAGCAAGCGCTGAAGCAAAGCTTGGTACCCCAAATCAGCTGCCAGCATCAGGGCTGTGCATTTCGTGCTGTTCCTTGGCCGGCGCTATCAATCACCATAGGTGGTTACATGTGAGCCGCTGTGCAATTCGCGGCTCCTATAGGGTTCCCAATGGTTCCCGGTGGTGCGCACACAGCCACTCCAAACGGTGCAGATCTGATTCATTCTGCGGTCTACCAGTGCAATTTCTTGGGACATGCCTTCACAATGTTTGACATGCTAATATCTAATTTTGACAGCAGAATATGGAGGAAGGGCCGGGTCCCATTGATAAGACCTTTGAATTTGCGCTGTTGCGAGCCACACATATCCAGAAAAGCTACTTCCAACCAACCACAAGCACAAAACATTGCCCAGCAAGCGGCTGATAGTTGACTTCTGCCCTGCTGTGCAGCAGAATATCCAGGGTCTCCAGCTGACCTAGAACAAAGGCAATGCGGAGTAAGGCGAATGCACCCAACACTAGAGTTGAACACTCAGGGACGTGCTTTGTTCCATCAGGCACACATTTCTGCCGCTGCAGTTCTGAATGGATACTGGGAAAAATAGATCAGATCAACATGGAACGGGCAAATTTATCAGGTCTCAATCTACTAGCATGCTGAATTATCATCTTTAAAATCTATGTATCCACACTCCAATGGTATCATGATGACTGTACTCGTCATCATGCAAGGATTTATGATCAACGGTAGCACCGAATACTATCTGTGATGGTCATTGTTCATCATGCTCTGCATTATGGCTCAGGGACTCTAGTCTCTGAAGTTCGAACATATTCGACTTCCATGCCAGTTGGTTACAATACTAGAGAAAGCGCTAGGTCATCACCGCTTCCAAGAAATAGTAAGGAACAATGAGTTTTCTGGGCGATCTTCAACTAAGACTCCTTTCCGATGCCAACACTTTCCCTGACAACTCATGGGTTCAACACCAAATTATGATGGCAAGTTTATGGACTGGTGCTCAGTGAGAGGCCGCCTAGTTGATGACCAATTTCAAGCACAGGGCATGGATATACATCTCATGATATCAGGCCATGTGTGTTATGATGCGCTAGCTGTGTAAAAAATTGATAGATAATTAAATAGATAGATAGTTAGATAGATTAAGTAGATTAGATAGAATTTAATGAAAGAATGAAGTATCTATTCTCTTAATCGGGGATGCTAACCTCGGTTTACGCTACCATTCGAAACATTCTACGTTGAGCACACTAAAGAATATCAAAAACAGATATCTTAAAATCTTACAATATAAACAGCATAAGCACCCCCAACCCGTTGTCACCAAAAAAATGTAAGTGAACATATAGAAGGACCTCACAGGACCGATGCCCAAAATTGCATGAAAATAATCAACCATCCATGCCATGATTGGCATCCTTGAAGCTAATCATGGAAAACAGTTGGCAAAGGCGGTTGCCCGACCTTTCGAAAACTGGATTGACAATCTCAATCTACAATTTTCAAGAATCCACAATCAAGCAAAATCACATAAAATCACCAATAGCAATTGATCCTGTAGTGGTTTAGCCAAATACAATGCAAATACCTACAACAAGGTCCAACATCCACGTTTCCCACAGGGAATGCTTCCGAGTTGTAGGATCAGCCCGGAAGGGATGGAACCATGAAAAACCCTGAAGGAACCCCGTGGTGAATAAGAGTGTGGTTGATATAAACAATGGTCGTCAATACCCTAGATATAGTGAATGACAAGTTGCGGTTGATAAGTGCAGTTACCTGCCTTGTTTGCCATAGTCAATGACCAGTCCCAACTATTGCCCTCTCCAAATTGACACTGCTTCAGGCTTCAGGACACATGTATGACACAACAAAGAACCTAATCCCTGATCCGCAAATCTGACTGACCGGGTGCCAGCGAAGGCCATGACCGAATCATCCAACGAAAGGCGCTGCCACGAAACCTCCAAAGACTGCACACATCAATGGTGTCAAGTCGTCCTTTCGTGCGGCCGATCATGCTCATTGGCGCCATAAAAAGACTGAATCAACCCAGAAAACGGGCGGTAGAACTAGCGAGAGTTTGACGACCCGATATCGTTGGCATCTTCTCATGACCACCAATACAGGATCTGACACAATGTCTCAAATGACTGATTGGCTGATAGGCCACAATGATCTTGACATAACATGACATAACCATACCCATGTCACATTCAGCATTACGAACGATGAACAAAACCTTTGTAATATAATCAATTGTAATTAAGCAACAAAAACCAACAAGTGTCAATGCAATCAACAACAATGAACAGTGATAGGATGCAACATGCATATGTACAACATACTGCACAATGCAAGAAATTGATACATGCATCATAAAAAATGACACGAAAACACACCAAAATATCAGTGGTCAAACTGGAATATCATATGCTAAGCTGTGAGGATGTGGCAAGCAGGGGGTGGGAACAATACCAGCGTACACCAGCCACAATAGTCTTGTACACCGCAATAACTTCCCCTACTTCGCACTGGATTCCGAACCGCTGAAGAGAGAGGTTCCCACACGTTTGGTAGTAGCCCAGGGTTCCTGGAACGAGTCTGACTGCCAACTGAAATCGAAATCTGCAATGCAACATTTGGGATGATAAACCACATGAACCACCATAAACCACCCAATGTGTAACGGATGGTTTGCAATTACCAGCTCTCTCTGGCGCCATTGAGGTTTATGATTGGCTATGCCACATAATCATCACATCTCTCATTGGTGTTCTTTGGCGCCCGGTGGCAGCGGACGGTCCTGTCGGCTAGCGGCATTCACATCTGCGCCCATACCTCAAAGATCTGACCAAAACACAAAAACCATGAGAGCCAGGAAGGGTCTTCCAATTTGAGATGCGCTAATTACTTAAACAGAAGAGGACATGTTAACAATTTTTTGGACCGCCGCATTGTTTCTTCCATCTTTTACTCTCTAGATATCTTTTCATGCAGACAACATTGACTTTTCAACATTCCGAACATTGCAAAACATTGCCTCACCATTCCCTTGCCGCATGGTAGTTGTTCCGACTTCTTCCAAAGCGACGATGAAATCAACCCTTGGCTTGTCGATGGTTTCACTGCCACATCAGAAAAGTGAAGGGCGTGAAAACGTTGATATGACAATGAAGGAGATGGGTGTTCGATCATCCTCTTGTGTGTTTGGTTGCGAGTGCCATTTCTGGCACAACAACAGTAACATGGACATTGGTCATTTAAGAACCCAGGATGAATACAAGATGAAGATAATGATGGATAACGAACACGTATCAACGCGTCACATCACCCTTAATTGGATGGGTCTTGTGGCAACCCTTGTGGTATCCAACCTGGCCAGGACAAGGCACGCAGCAGCCGCCAGCACAAAGTGCTTAGTCCCTTCTCGGCCGCGCGGCCCAATGCCGCGCTGTTTCTTCCAGCATCGCAAGGGCTGGCCTGGTGCCACCAGTGCTGGCCACAACCATGGCGTGTCTGTGCCACACGTGGCCCCCGAAGCTCTGTAATTGTTAGTAATGGTTGTTAATACGGAAAAATAACCAAATATAATGGTTAAACAACGAACATAATTAAAATAATATAAAATATATATATATATCATGATTAAGCATACTTTTTTGCAGTCTCGTCCATTTTTTACTCTTCTTGATTTTGCACGCGCAAAGTCACCCGGGATGAGAGGGGGGGAGACCATGGGAGACCTGGGCCGGGGCGGACTGACACTGGTCGAGCCTCAAGCTCTTGACGCCAGCAACGTGCCAAGCTTCGCAGTTGAAGGCGCTCTCCTTCACCGGCAATGCCAAGCTTCGGGACAGGGAAACTTCATACGTTGCCCCTGTGCTTGAACCAGTCATAATGAATGACAATAACCCGATAATAATGATAATACATTGAAAGCAAATCCCTTCAAATCCGACAAGGAAGGTCGTTTCATGTCTTTTCACTATCATGATCGATCCCTGAAATCAGGATAAAGGTCCAAAGCAAAGAAACAAGCATGCTGCAAAATGCTATACGCAATTGCCTCAACAGGATGGCTCAGGGAATTTCAGAGCAGCAATCCTCGGTAGACCCCTTTTGAAATCCATTAATGGTTTGGTGGTTGGGTATGGTTTGTTTCAGTGTTGCTGCGCCCCTGCAACTTCGATGCAGTCCTAACCCAAAGAAGGTGAAGCAAAGTGGAAATGGAAAATTGGCATCCTTAGTTCTGACCGCAACTGTGCAAGGAATGAAATGCTAGACAAAACGCCTCAATACGAACAACAAATGCATCCCACTGTTTGTTTTCGCGACATCCGGATCCACCTGCGATGCCAAATCCAGCCCATCCCTAGTGCTCCAAGCCATCCAAGCCATCCAAGGCCATCCAAGGCCATGCCAGGCCATCCATGGCCATAGAAGTCCCAACATGTCCACCTATGATCTGCGACCTGATCCCCAGTGCTGCCGTGTCTCGGACATTCAGTGAGTCACCTCACAGGCGCGGTACCCCCATGGGTCACCAAGTGAGAAGCATCAGCGAACATCCATTTGAATCAGCTGGTGGTATAGAAATCATTCTATGCTTGCTGATGGCTATCTAAAGTCTGCTATCATTCTAATGGATTTAGTCTATGCCATAGCTGATTATCAACCATATGCTATCTAAAGTCTGCTATGCTTGCTGATAGCCATAGCCCGATGTGAAGGGCTCTGGCTGCAGGCCCCAGGTTCCACCACCAAGGGATCCAAGGGACGTCAGTTGTACCGTAAGCCCCTTTGCTGCCGTAGCCCAGCACCAACTTTAGCAGGGACGAAAGAAGTCGGCCTTCACCAAGGGTTGGAGCAGCATGAATGCCCTATCCTCACGTGTTTTGAAGTGTTAGTTGTCTTGAAAATGGATGCAGAAAGATGCAAAAAGATGAAAAAGGCTACCACAAAGCGTGAAAAACGAATGTGACCGCCATTGAAGACTCCATCCTGAGAGATTGCGGTGTACAAGCACCAGCCAGACCATACCAAAAGTATTCGCCAGAAGCTGCTACGATCAAAGGGTTGGCATCGCCCAGTGACACGTTCATTGCAGATATTGCAGCTCAAGGAAAGTTACCCATAACATCCGACAATTAAACGGTGCAGAACGATGAAGAGCCGATCACCCTGGTTTCATATAGTTTCATGATCAAATGTCAAAATGGGCACTCACGCGAAGAAGCAGCCTGTTCAGTTTCCCAATGTGCCGCACATTGCCCCAGCCCACCTCCAGTGGAAGAACAGGACATCATAGGACAAAAGCAACCTCTGGATTGAGCCGAAAGATTCCGATCACAGCAAGTGGTGCGCGTGATGCTGTGCCTGTTTGCGGAAAGATCGTGGATATACCCTGTGGAAAAATGTACAGGGTCTCGCTATGTCATGCTTAGCAAGATCAGAAATACACACTGTACACAAAAAAGGGTGTTTGCCAAATTGGCTACGCCTGTGGAATCAAAGAATGACAAGAACTAACACCACAAACGCAAGATGGACGCCCGGCCAAAGAGCACTTCAAGACCAAAGCGATATCGAGGTGGTATGGACCACGGCAAATAGAATTGGTTCAGCCTGTTTCGGACATTTTTTCCAGATTATGCTGGCAGAGTGCTTTTAACCTTTATATAATCAAAAATGATTGGTTTGCTTTATGCCCAACGAATGTTTGGTGTTTGAGATCCCTCAGGCTAGAGGGGCACAGTGCATGAGATACCAATGCTGATGTGGATAGACAATCCAGCACCACCTTTTCGAAGTTGCCATCCATTGCATAGCTTTACTCGTTGGGGAGAGTTCAAGGTTACATCCCACCTATCCAAACATGATCGCGAATAACGTGGGCGAGCATAGGCGAGCCATGACGGCCGGCAACAAGCCCTTTCCCAGCGACCCATGGACGGTTTCAACTGTGAATGATGAATGTCATGTTGTCTTGAATGGTTTCTACTAGCCCGTCAAGCAGTGGAACAGTGGCAGCAAACACTTGGTCACTTGGCAATCTGAAAACCCTCTCCGCCCTGGCCTGCTCCAAATTCTTGGCAGCCTCACCCCGCCCAAATTTCAGTGTCAAGTCGCCTTGCTTTGTTTAGGGTGAACCATCAAGAACAAAACTACCTGCGAGGATTTTCATCTGAAATGTGCATGGTACTTTGGTGCGGTCCCATCTTGCCACCATTCAAGAGTTGAAGACTGAATAACCTGATCTTGAGATTTGATCTGGCGGGAATACTCACCGGGCTCGATCACTGGGCTCAGCGCCATTCTGCAACTACGTTTCAACCACATAAGTCACAAGCAAAAAGAACAGCATCAATGACTGCTTATATTATAACCTCCAGATACAGCATCAATGGAAGTCGATGCCCCCTAGAATCACTCCCAGATTCAAACAAATGGTGCCCACAGCATCGATGTCAAAAGCCTGGTACAAACTGGTTCTACGATTTGACGGGAATGCTGGGATAGCGAGCATTCATTCCTGCAACCGCTGAGTTCATCGGGAAATGTGAAGGAATAGTTGCACTTGTAGTGTTCTGAGTTTCTGGTATGAGATCTTATGAGTTATGAACTGTTTGTTTATATATCTATTTCAAGAAGTATGATAACATAACAAATTAATGCTGTGTTAAAATAATTGCCACATCTAATGTCTTAATAATTTCATAGCTGTGTTAATCTAATAGCCACATAGCCACATTGACATGGACTACTAGGTAGCTGAATGTAGTCCATGTAATGTGTATCACCACAGCTATGTCTCAACGCCTTCGGCGTGTTGGCATTCACGAAGCGGACTGAGTCTGGGGTGCCAACTTGCAGCCACTGTACGTTGTGCCATTCGGCAGAAAGATGATGGTTTTGGGGTAAGTTTTTTCTTCTAACCTTTAGCGGCAAATCATCCAACCATTCATCCAATAGTTTTGAAATGATGGTTGGTTCATTACCATACATAAGTGGCAACTATTGGATGATTTGGGGTCCCCTGTTTGCCACAAAAAAATCACAATGACCCGGATGACCTCCCCATTTTGCACCTCAATGCTTCTTGTACGAGATGCTCTGGCTGCGGCCTGACGAAGTGAACTGCACTGAGGAGGTTGGCAAAAAAGAGGCCAACAAGGGAGCGCAGGCGCAGCAAATTGCCCTTCAATTGAAGCCTTTGGATCCTCATGATTCTCCAATAGTCTCAACATGGCTTGCACCAAAATGAACCCATCGACATCTTGGCACATCAAGCTCACGGGTCATGAACTTTTGAACTCCCGTGGCTCACCCCGGCTCTTCCACTCATGGCGCTAGTGGTTTTCCATTGCAAGGTTCGCGTTGGAGCTTCCCTGGGACCACAGAAATTTCTCACGACCGGTGACCAATCAGCCGTGCTTAACGGAGTGCGAACCAACATTCGAATGACGCGCGGCTTCTTTGATGCAAAGTTCTCAAAGAAAAAAGCTCTGCTTCTTTGGCACAGCTTCGACCAGACTCATCTCAATAAGCACTGAGACATCCTTAGATACACTGAGCCTAGAAAGCATCCGAATCCCATGTTTGCAAGTAGGAATTGGCCCCTGGTCTGTGACTAACACGACCCACTTGAGAATGCGCCATTCTTTAGAATTGAATGAATGAACTAAACTAAATTGTAATGGATTGTTATGCCAGCAGCCGGTGACCCAAGTACCAAGTCCATTTGCTGGACTGGTGTTGTTGACCAAAGTGCAGCAGAACCCTGGCTTGAACACACATTAGAAATACCTGGAAATACATTCATAGGTGCGTGGCTTTGGTCTGGCAAGCGGCCGCCGCCGCCGTTGGCCAATATCATATCATGGGTTCTCTCATGGCATTTCATGACATGGCACACACCGGATCACAAAAAGGTTGTGGTTGCGGGGCCCTTTCCTCTGTGAGTTGTATGACTTTCATTCGCCGTTGATTTTCTTCTCGGCTAGTTTTTGCTGATTCTTCTTCATCCAGCATGGGACAGTTTCATGCGTTGTTCTTCTTGCATCTTTTGTTCTTCGCCCTCCCTCTCTCTCTCTCTCTCTCTCTCTCCTCACCCTACCTTTATCATTGGGCAAAGCTTTGGGGCCACACAATCTTGTTTCTGCGATAAATTGTGCACCACATTATTCTATGGCTTCCTCCTGTTGCACTGCATGGATATGCAGCTTCATTTGTGATTCTCCACGCTACCCGAAAATCCCCACGCAGCACATCATTTTGAATCAAAACTTGGGCAACAGCAAAGTATCCCAACATGGCACCACTCTTTGCGTTGGTGTTTGCACGTAATGTTGCCGGGCTTCGTGGTTTGCATTGAGATTTCTCAGGTTTCTAGCAATTGTTCTTCGCTTGTTGTTGCGGATTGCAACGGCATGTCTTGTAGCTGACAATTGGGACGGGACCGTCAGTTCATGATGGTTTCAGGGCACCCTTTCCTGCAAATCCCCTGCGGAAACTCCACAAGGTCCAGAGAGGCACTCAGCCAAGAAGCAAAATTGAGAAAGCAAAAAACTTGAGAAATGCAGCAACTCAAATGAAGAGACAACGCTAAACACAATAAAACAAACAACTGCACATCATAGAAGTTCAACGAAAGGCGCAAGCGTTGGAAGGCAAAAGAGGCAGGAACTGCAAACAACAACGTGAAAAACCAAAAAAATCACCCCAACAGGGTCAAACAATGAGATTCCTTAGATTCGAGCATGCTACAGCCAAAGCTGGCAACTTCCCACCATGTGCCAATCACTCCTAAACTGGAAAGCCTTTTCAATTTACCTATGAAAACTTGCAGGCCACAGAGTGCACGATACTCCGATAATTCAACTTCATTGTATTCCGACATACATTTCAAAATGCTTTAATGTGGGTTTGAAATGGTTGGAGGCCCCATGCGCGATAGAGGCATCGTTAAGAAAGAAAAGTCTAGCGCAGAACAAATATTTGCGTAGGGCACTGCAATGCTGCAGGTAAGAATGACATACAATGACAACGGGTCTGGCATGAACTGACCAGTAGGAAAATAAGAACGAGGAGACAAGGAGCGGATCGTGAAAGGAAAAGAAATAAAAACAAGGAAGGGTAAAGGAACACAGGATGACAGGATAACATCTTGCAATCTATAGAGATCGTCACCTGAACAGGCCGAAAAAGGGCCAATCGAAAAGAAAGGCGAAAGCAGCCTTACCCTCCACACGCCCTACTACTCCCTTCCCAGCTGCGCACGACCCACCGGCACCCTGCGTCTGTGTGATAGAAGTTCAAGTGATTCTTCGCTAGGCCATCTATATGCCATGTATGTGCCATGTATATGCTATGATATGCCATGTATATGCCATGTATGTGCCATGTATATGCCATGTATATGCCATGTATATGCCATGTATATGCCATCTGTATGCCATGTATATGCCATCAGTATGCCATGTATATGCCATCTGTGTGCCATGTATATGCCATGATATGCGATGTATATGCCATGATATGCCATCTGTATGCCATGTATATGCCATGATATGCGATGTATATGCCATCTGTATGCCATGTATATGCCATCTGTGTGCCATGTATATCCCATGATGTGCGATGTATATGCCATGATATGCCATGATATGGCCATGTTTGATGATGTCAACCACGCAGCTTGGCACCGCACTGCAGCTGAGTCTCCGCATCGAACCCCCCGAAGTCGAACAACTTGGGCACATTGCGCTGCCCTTGGCACACCCCTGCTGACACACTGGCTGGCTGCGACGATGCCCACCACATCAAGCATACTCAGCATAAACCACGACAAGATACAAATACAGCGAAAGAATGGCTGTAACAAGCTAAACATGTGGTTGTTAAATACCTGGTGAGTTTCTTACAGCTGGTTCTTACAGCTGTTCGTTTGATGTCATTCACTGGGTGTCCCAACCGCCGGCCCCGCCCCGCCGCCACCAGGCCACCGATGCAGGCCACAGCCCCATCCAGGAAGTCATGGTCCTGCTCCAGGAGCTCACCAGCCACTGAGACGCGCAGGTGTACCGGGCTCCTGCCATGGCGTTCTGCCATGGCGTTTTGGGCGGCTCAGGTTACCCATGGTTCTCCATGGTTGCGGATGGTTACAAATGGTTTTACAGGTAGAAATGGTTGCAAAATGGTTATAAATGGTTACAACATGTTACAACCATGGGACCATGGGTTTAAATTTTGATTATTGGTTATAAAATTTTATAATTGGTTACCGGGGGTTATAGATGGTTGCTGTTATCGATGCTGACAGTAAGCAATGGTTACAATGGCTACAGGTGAGGGAAATAGTTCTTGATACTTGGCGGTTACAAATGGTCAGAGATGGTAAGTTGCAGATGGTCACAGATGGTTACCCATGGCTACAAATGATTGCGGATGGTTACAAATGGGCATGTGCCAAGCCACAGGGTTACCATCTTGGGCCCCACCAAAGCAAATGATAATTTTACAAATGGAAAGCATTGGTTGACTGGGGGTGCCACTATTCCTTGTCCATACCCAAATAATTGCAGTAAGCAATGGTTACAATTCTACAACGGTTATGCGTGAGGGTTGATATTTGGCGCCTACACATGATTACAGTAAATTCATGCTTCAATCATGGTGGCCAATGAGCAGTGAATTGATGTCGATAGCGGCTAATCAATGAGCAATCATGTATAATGATCTCAGGACAGTAGTGGTTCATCCTTGAGACTTAGCTGCCTCAATCGCCCAGAAATCCAATAGTACACTCAAGCGCTATCCACAACAGCATGACAATTTGTATCCGGAGCCTGTGTCAAGTTTCTTGCACCTAGCACTTGTCACTCCCGCCAAATTCAAACATCTCTTTCCTCGAGCCAAATCAGAATCTAGATGCTGCACCGGAACCTTCCGCAATTAAACGTGGAGGCTGCACCCAAACCCGACGCGGATGCTGCACCTGGATGGTGCAGCGGAACCCGGCCGAAGCCGAAGTGGATAGCCTGCCAGAACCTTTCGGAACCTCACCTGGATCCGCACCGGAACCCTCCGGAACCTTGTTCGGAACCTGGTGTTGAAGCTGCACCAGATCGCACCAGAGCTAATCTGGCCTGAAGACCCCAGAGCAAAATATTGCTGTTGGGGAAACATATCTTTCGGCATGAGAGCAAAAAACGATGGAAAGCGATGTCAATGTGATTGGCTTCACTTGCTCAGCAGAGCAGCCCAGTTGACAACACACACCAGAACCGAAACACACCACCAATACATCAGCGCAGCATCACTGCCGTGTGGAACGAAACAAGCCCATGTTCCTTCCCCAAATGCAACATCCGCTTTACAAACTTAAATAGCCTTATGTCGTATAAGCCGCAACATCATCTGACATGCACCTGCTATACAAGTGTGCAGCAGCTGGAAAAAACATCCATCATCAGGCCCTATTTGGACTCTGACTCCCCAAGTCCGCTGACACACATCCTGCCATACACACGGTAGACTTGGCGATCACATGGCTAGCCTCGTAACTGGTTTGTTGATATGTTTCCCGAAAATGACCTAGGGAATGGGCCTGCAGGTACCACAATTGCAAACAGGACACCACATTGGAGGTCCGTCCACCAGCAGGTGTCCTGCTAGTCATAACTCCAGTGAGTTTCACCTCAACATAGCACTTGCCTCTGGCTTTAGCAAAGCTGCCCCCACCTGCCTTGGTCGAGCTGCTCAGCTCCAAGTTTCTTTCAAAAGCAACCAGCAAATCATTCAAAAATAAAAACAAAAACAACAAAACGTTACTTGGCGCATTGGTGATACAGGTCTCAGAATCATCTTGAAGGTCACACCCTCGGTCTCATCCAGCTTGATCGAGAAAGATGGGGAAATGAGTTGCCGGTCTTTATCTCTGAACTTTCGCGCTGGCACCGTCCAAGTAAAAGAACCATCTGATCCAACGTGCTGCTTTGCAGGCATCATCGCATTAACCTGGCACCAGTGAGATCATTGCCGACTTGATGACTATGAGTGACTCGCCGTTTTGGCTTGCAGGGTGCTACCGCGTTAATAAAATAAATGACCGCGAAGGTCAAACAAAAACACACAAAACATGCATTGTTTTGAAGAGCACCAGTGACTTGTTCACTGCCTCCATCTTTGTCTCAAAAAATCTGGTTGGCGCATTGCAACATGACTAGAAAATGTTCACTACTGTTTCTCTGCTGTCTTCGGTCTTGCATCAGAAACAATTTTTGTTTTGGAATATTCTTGACTCATGTCCCACAATCAATCAAAAGAGCCAGGTTTCATTTCTTTATGGGTACTGGTAGGTGATAGTGGCTGGAACTAGGGCCGTGACAAACTCGTCTATGTTGTAAAGCAAAGGGCCCGTCCAGCTTCTGCACAAATTGGCGCAAATTACCGCAATCAATTGATATTTCAATGGGACCTGCTCTGACAAGTTGCATAGTCACGGGCCATTATTTCCATCGCAGCATCGCGAGGCAATGGCTCCAAAGGGACTTGGGCAGGACATCGTAGCTGTGCACAAAGCTGCTGCTTGTCGCGTAGAAATCCGAACGGCACCACACCACCGGACGCAGTTTCCCCAGGGTGAGCATCGCACTCCCGGCTTTCGCAAGCAGAGGTTGGTAGCCTTGGTGGCTGTGCCATGTGTGACGGTACCGGCAGTGCGTGAACCTGATGTTGATCTGGATCTCTTGACTGGTCACTGAGCCCATACTTCAACCTGTGTGAACTTCAACCCGCAAACCCAGCATGTTCACTGTACATTGTTAAAAAATACCCTGGACACTGGATACATGGCATGTATGCGTCTGGTATATCATATCAAAAATCACCCAAGCATCGGACATTGTATAATTTGTCGAGGACAGCATCTTGCCACTGAACACACTCAAGATTACTGGTGCGAGCCCGTCTACCAAGACACCTCTCGTGCGAGCTCGTAGCCCCAGCAGACAAAACATGCCGAAGTACCTCCAGCCTTGAGTCGGCAAACACGCCAGCAACCAGCCAAACCCGAAGTGCAGCTAGCTAGCTATATATTTCTCTCTCTACTCGGCATGCAGCATAACCAATAAGGGTTATAAAGTCAGCAAAAAATCAGCAAAGGTCAACAAAGCAAACACAAATCATCCAAAGTTTATCAAAACAGCAAAATTTCTCATCCAGAATGCTCAGCACTTGACAATGACATGTTGTGACCTGTCGTGACCCATGCGTTTCGCTGCGCATGTCGAACCCACGGCCCCACGCTGCGCATGCTGCGCAATGCGCGCGCAAGTGCTGTGCCGCCGAGGCGCTCAGCATATGACGCCGCATCGCGCGCGTCGCTGCCCTCGCTGCCCTCAGTCATAGAGACCTGACCATGGTCTCAGCCATGGCGATGCAGCCGTTGGGGAATGGTTGCCATAGAATGCACATAGTTTAAACAATAACAAAGATCATAAGAAATATATCTTAACCAAGTCCTAGCAATGGTGTGTTCATAATAACGATCTTTAAGATTGTAGTATAATATCAATCTGAAAAATAACAATAAAGTTATCTTAATATTAATATTGCAAATATTGTTTCAAAGATTGATATAAGTAATCTTAATAAACCATGATAACATTTCAAATAGTAATCTCAATAATAAAAAACATACATTGGTTCTGATCAATTGAAACATGTATGAATATCGTTATGCACTGGGTATATCATAAGCTGGGGAATTCAAAGGGTCAAATCCATGGTCCATAATACGGCATAACGCTGCCATAAACCATCCCCAAGTGGAACAGAAATAGCTGGTGATTTACAATCAAATTTGGGGGGTTATCAATATGGATCTTACTTGCATTTATACCTGTAATGATCTTCGCTTCCCAAACAATTATCTTGAAGGCTCCCTGCACACAGTTGATTTAAACCAAACACATCCCATGTTGCCATGTTTGACATCCACCGGGCTCAAGGGTCAACATGCTTTGGGAAGGCCCCTGAGGCAAAACTCTGGCGCAGTGCACCTCTGCCTTCTGGGAGGCAGCACCCAAGCGGCTCCAAAGGTGGGCATTGCTACAGCGGGAACCAGCACCAGCTACTTGGAATGGTCCCGCTGAGTTTCTGCACAATCACCTGATGTTCTGATGCTGGAAAAAGTCTTGATGTTCAGATTCTGACAAGCTTGGGTGGATAGCATGCATGCAGATATCAATCGGGTTGAGAAAGGTGGCGTCTGCAAGGTTCAGCGCATTGTGAAATCTCATTACGTTTGACGATGTTTTCTTGCAGTGTTTGAGCATGTAAAGCTCTCTCAGCATTCTCAGCGAGCATGGCCACGAACCAACAACACTCAAGTGAGAGGCCATCTGTATCTGAGCTTACATACCTAGAAACAGTCCCCTGGCTCTGACACGACTTTATGAAATACACAAAAATTGATACTTCCACGAACGGTGTAGTCTTGAAACGATCCATCTCCGTTTCAACTGCCGACCTTTGGAACATGAACATGAAAGGGTTATTTGGAACATGAACATGCGTATTCAATGACTGGTCTTCTCTATTTGGACAGGGTTTCAACATGTTGGAACCTCCGGGCCACTTGTAGCTTAGCCTTGGCGCTGTCTTGCTGCTGCCGCTCTTTGGCACTGAGACTGGGCGGCCTACGCCAACCATCCAGGACCATCCCGACTGGTACAGTGCCACAACCAACAGCGTGTGACGCTGATATATCACTTTTTGAGTCTCCAAAACGTCAAGGCTCCCCTGCACTTGTCCCAATGAACTATCTCTACATTTTTGTTTGCCGGGCTTCCCACGGATTGCCCTACAGCAAGAGAATAATGCATCTCTACATGAAGAAGCACGTCTACATTCCGAACGGTACTGATGTTACCATATGTTACCATCAACCGCGGTTGGGCCAATTAGCCAGCCGGGCAAACCAAAACCGTTACCTTGTGTATCAAGGTTTTATCCCAAACAAATGAAACAAAACCAACTTAATTGGGGAAACGCTTCGGCAAATTTTTGTAGAATCACGGTTTTATGATAAAGTAACGATGAGAAAGATCTAAAGACGGTCGACGACTTATCAAGAGTCCCATTATTTCAAGTTGATGAGTTTTTACGGAATAGTATAGCCCGGTCATCAGAGAGTCGTAATTCATTTACCAGCCACAATGTGCCAATAGGGAATGTTTTGACTTTTTTGATTGAGAATGTTTCCCAACAGGTTTCATTTAATGCTTTGATTCTCT
The DNA here is from genome assembly GCA_009767595.1 of Symbiodinium kawagutii. Taxonomy (NCBI): domain Eukaryota; class Dinophyceae; order Suessiales; family Symbiodiniaceae; genus Symbiodinium; species Symbiodinium kawagutii. Next base: position 137,366 of record VSDK01020816.1, read on the forward strand.
TCGGGAATTCAGTTGCAAGAAGGAAAACTTCGATTAATTACCCCGCAAGTATTAGAGCACTGTCCCAAAAAATGTCGTTCGATGTTGCTTGTTGGCTTTTCATGATTGGGTGGCGACACAGCTTTGAATCACGTGCCCATTCACCCAGTGTGACATGCACACACTCTGTGCGAATCTGGACAAAATACATGTACTTACTCTTGTGTGCAATCTTTCACACATTCCGACCGCGTGCACATTTCTGCACATTAGCAGTGCCAAACTGTATAATCATACTTGTTGTGCATCTATGTATGTGTGTGTGTGCGTGGGTGTGTATGAAAACCTGTACGGTACATATATGCATGTCTATCCATATATCAAACAAGATGAAGCCCACGAACCCGAATGCTCACACTCTTGGTCGGACTCTCTTGGTAAGACATTCTTGGTGAGACACTCTTTGTAAGACACTCTTTGTGGGACACTCTTGGTGAGACACTCGTGGTAAGACACTCTGAGTAAGACACTCTTGTAAGACACTCTTGGTGAGACACTCTTGGTGAGACACTCTTGGTAAGACACTCTTGGTGAGACACTCTTTGTAAGACACTCTTGGCGAGACACTCTAGGTGTGACACTCTTTGCAAAACACTCTTTGTGGGACAGTCTTGGTGAGACACTCTTTGTTGGACACTCTTGGTGAGATACTCTTTGTAAGACACTCTTTGTAAGACACTCTTGGTAAGACACTCTTGGTGGGACACTCTTGGTGAGACACTCTTGGTAAGACACTTTTGGCGAGACACTCTTGGTGAGACACTCTTGGCAAGACACTCTTTGTGGGACACTCTTTGTGAGACACTCTTTGTGAGACACTCTTTGTAAGACACTCTTGGTGAGACACTCTTGGTGGGACACTCTTGGTGAGACACTCTTTGTGAGACACTCTTTGCAAGACAGACACTCTTGGTAGGACACTCTTGGTGAGACACTCTTGGCGGGACACTCCTGGTAAGACACTCTGAGTAAGACACTCTTGGTGGGACACTCTTGGTGAGACACTCTTGGTAAGACACTCTTTGTAAGACACTCTTGGTGAGACACTCTTGGTGGGACACTCTTGGTGAGGCACTCTTTGTAAGACACTTTTGGCGAGACACTCTTGGTGAGACACTCCTGGTAAGACACTCTGAGTAAGACACTCTTGGTGGGACACTCTTGGTGAGACACTC
>VSDK01020816.1:139049-213527 GCA_009767595.1 Symbiodinium kawagutii
CCCTTTTGGTGAGGCCCCTTTGGTGAGACACTCTTGGTGGGACACTCTTGGCGAGACACTCTTGGTGGGACACTCTTGGTGGGACACACTTGGTGGGACACTCTTGGTGGCACACTCTTGGTGAGACACTCTTGGTGGGACACTCGTTGTGGGACACCCGTGGTGAGACACTCTTGGTGGGACACTCTTTGTGGGATACTCTTGGTGAGACACTCTTGGTCATACACCCTCTTGGTTAGACACTCTTGGCAAGACACTCTTGGTGGGACACTCTTCGCAAGACACTCTTGGGGGGACACTCTTGGTGAGATCCTCTTGGTGAGACACTCTTGATGGGACTCTCTTGGTGAGATCCTCTTGGTGAGACACTCTTGATGGGACTCTCTTGGTGAGATCCTCTTGGTGAGACACTCTTGATGGGACTCTCTTGGTGAGATCCTCTTGGTGAGACACTCTTGATGGGACTCTCTTGGTGAGATCCTCTTGGTGAGACACTCTTGATGGGACTCTCTTGGTGAGATCCTCTTGGTGAGACACTCTTGATGGGACTCTCTTGGTGAGATCCTCTTGGTGAGACACTCTTGATGGGACTCTCTTGGTGAGATCCTCTTGGTGAGACACTCTTGATGGGACTCTCTTGGTGAGATCCTCTTGGTGAGACACTCTTGATGGGACTCTCTTGGTGAGATCCTCTTGGTGAGACACTCTTGATGGGACTCTCTTGGTGAGATCCTCTTGGTGAGACACTCTTGATGGGACTCTCTTGGTGAGATCCTCTTGGTGAGACACTCTTGATGGGACTCTCTTGGTGAGATCCTCTTGGTGAGACACTCTTGATGGGACTCTCTTGGTGAGATCCTCTTGGTGAGACACTCTTGATGGGACTCTCTTGGTGAGATCCTCTTGGTGAGACACTCTTGATGGGACTCTCTTGGTGAGATCCTCTTGGTGAGACACTCTTGATGGGACTCTCTTGGTGAGATCCTCTTGGTGAGACACTCTTGATGGGACTCTCTTGGTGAGATCCTCTTGGTGAGACACTCTTGATGGGACTCTCTTGGTGAGATCCTCTTGGTGAGACACTCTTGATGGGACTCTCTTGGTGAGATCCTCTTGGTGAGACACTCTTGATGGGACTCTCTTGGTGAGATCCTCTTGGTGAGACACTCTTGATGGGACTCTCTTGGTGAGATCCTCTTGGTGAGACACTCTTGATGGGACTCTCTTGGTGAGATCCTCTTGGTGAGACACTCTTGATGGGACTCTCTTGGTGAGATCCTCTTGGTGAGACACTCTTGATGGGACTCTCTTGGTGAGATCCTCTTGGTGAGACACTCTTGATGGGACTCTCTTGGTGAGATCCTCTTGGTGAGACACTCTTGATGGGACTCTCTTGGTGAGATCCTCTTGGTGAGACACTCTTGATGGGACTCTCTTGGTGAGATCCTCTTGGTGAGACACTCTTGATGGGACTCTCTTGGTGAGATCCTCTTGGTGAGACACTCTTGATGGGACTCTCTTGGTGAGATCCTCTTGGTGAGACACTCTTGATGGGACTCTCTTGGTGAGATCCTCTTGGTGAGACACTCTTGATGGGACTCTCTTGGTGAGATCCTCTTGGTGAGACACTCTTGATGGGACTCTCTTGGTGAGATCCTCTTGGTGAGACACTCTTGATGGGACTCTCTTGGTGAGATCCTCTTGGTGAGACACTCTTGATGGGACTCTCTTGGTGAGATCCTCTTGGTGAGACACTCTTGATGGGACTCTCTTGGTGAGATCCTCTTGGTGAGACACTCTTGATGGGACTCTCTTGGTGAGATCCTCTTGGTGAGACACTCTTGATGGGACTCTCTTGGTGAGATCCTCTTGGTGAGACACTCTTGATGGGACTCTCTTGGTGAGATCCTCTTGGTGAGACACTCTTGATGGGACTCTCTTGGTGAGATCCTCTTGGTGAGACACTCTTGGTCAGACACTTTTGGCGAGACACTCTAGGTGTGACACTCTTTGCAAAACACTCTTTGTGGGACACTCTTTGTGAGACACGTCAAGGAATTCCATTTGCAGCCCTGCCACTACGATTCCCGATCAAAAACACGCCGCAAAGCAACGTTTGCGCACGCCTCACAGTGCGGACCACGATTCCAGAGGAGGAAAAGTCTAGAATTCATTGCGCCTGCCACGAAATTGGCATCTGCTGAAAATGCCACGCCTGCCACGGTTTTTGCACGTGGCAGACACTTCATGCCACCGTGACAATGCGTTTTGCGAAAAAACGCAACATCAAGAGGAAGAAAGTGCTGCGCCGGCCACGAAAAATGAAACCCGGGATGCCCAAAGTGCTGCGCCTGCCACGAAAAACGCATGCACAGTAATGACAGAGGTGTCCAATCCCTTGCGCCTGCCACGCAAAGTGGACTTGGGACCCATCATGAGACATGCTGAGATGCTACAAAGTGCCACGCCTGTCACGCCAAACGAGGTTGCAGGACACGCAAAACCACGCAAAAGGACCACCTCCACACGCTTCCCCCAATGGTACGGGCCTTACGGCCCTACCGCGGTCGGCGGCGGTCGGTTGCGGTCGGTTGCGGACGGTTGCGAACACAGACGCAACGTCCAGCGAACACGTCTCCACCCCCAGACCCCCACTATGAAACGAGAACCCGTGCTACGCATTCGGGAAAAAAACCCTAAAGGAATCACACACCAAACGGAAACACAGACCTGAAGATTCACGTGATGGTGCTTTTATCCGCTGAAAAAAATCATACCTGAAGATTTACAAACATATGCACGTGTCTACCCCTATGCCCAAATGAACCACAGACCTGAAGATGTACATATATTTGGTATCACAATTTATCACACAGAAAAAACATCACATGATGGTTTGTTGTCGCAGATGACATTCATCTTCAATTTCACATCTGTCTCTCTCTGTGCATCGCCCGGCACTGCCTTCGGCCGGGCGCTTCAATGGCCAGGCCCAGCTGGCGGCAGAAACAGGTGCGCAATGACCATCAACAACGAGCAACAAGCAGCAACAACCAACAACAACCAGCAGCAATCAACCATCACCCAATATTTCATAGTTGCTATTGATTGCTCATAACGGTTGATGACTACTTCGTTGCTGATGATTATTTGATGGCTAGTAGAAGTTGATCATGGATGCTGGCTAATGGCTACTGTTCCCACACCGTGCTGCTCAATGATGGCCAACAGTGGTGCATAATGATGAACAGCCGCTAGTAGCATCATATGATCTAACAATAAGGGGTGATCATCCAACTGCTTCGGGCAATGTTTCACCCACACCTGGCGTTGGGCTAACCAGCTCTCCAGTTCTGACCTGTCCAAGAGAACCAGTTGGGAATGACTCCCTGCATTGTGAAGGTGATGGTGGTGACTGTGATGCTGATGATTGCCATGATTATGTCATGATGATGTTGACGATGATCATTCCTACCATGCTGGCGATGAGAGTAGCAATCATGGTGATTAGAGTGCCGGAAGCCCCTTCTATCTGCCGCCTCTCCCACAAGAACATTGGTTGATGGATGGAAGAACAATCATTTGACGCTCGAGGTTTGGAACTAGGCCGCCTAGGCAATCCAAATCAAAATGCCATATTTTGCACCAAGGACTCAATGCACACAGTTGAGACCTGGGTCCCGGGTCTCAGCTGACACACAGCTCCCGCTGTCCCTCCTCAAGCGACCAATTTCAGCTTCCTTGGCCTTCGGATCTGGCTGCGAGAAAGTCACTGATTTGCAGCGCCATACGTTTCCGTTTCTGAAAGGAACCGATTCCACATTCAATGACTGTTCCACCCTCTGACTTGAAATAGGGATAAAATAAATCTTGAAGGCAAGCAGGATAACGTCAAACCTCAAAATCAAAAATTGACCATCGCTCATCAAGCAGTACAATGAAGCAAAAACCGACTTAATTCACCAAACATCAACTGTGTTCACACATGCCCAACAGTTTTCGTCCGCACATGTCACACTGTCAGGCGGCCAGCATCTGAACAGGCTGAAGATGAAGAAGATTGCGTTTGATGAATGGTGAATTGCAGTAACAACTGGCATGTACATATATGTGTATAGATATGTGTTGGCTAAAGGGCGGCCTCAATGTCAATCTTGGTTGATAATGGGAGAATGAAGTGCAACAGCAACTAGTTGGATCAAGTATTGGATGATCATCCCCTCTCCCTGAGTTGAATCTGCCCAGGGAACCCTGGTTCAGTAGAGAATCTTTGCCTCGGGGATCAGGGGGGCAATGGGATTGGTGGGGATCAGTATGATACACAATCAAATTGTATAAGCACGTGGCATGGTCTGAGTCAGCCTACAGGAAAACAGCTTTGCCTATCAAATCCTATCGGTATACTGCTGTGTTTATTGGAATCTGTGGCAACACTCCGTAGCTTGTGACAGGGAGCATCTACACTGGTATCCCCCGAAAAGAATCACAAGTTCGCAAATGGTTGGACTCAGTCATATCCTTGCAAAATTCGCTGCTATTCACCACCAACAATATCTTTTGCCAGGGTTTCCACGGGGTTTGCCTGAACCACTATCAATATTAACAATTCATTATCAATGTTCAGCCATTTTTTTTCCGGGCTGAAAATTCTCAACCATGGTTCATTGGTATTCATTGCCTTCCATGTTTCCAAAAGACCCAGGGTTTCCATGATCAGCCCCTGCCTCCAAGAGTTGTTGGCAAGCGCTGGTGCGGCCTGGAATGGGCTTTGTCAATAATGGTCATCCCAGTTCATCCTCAACTCATCAAAGCCAAGTGCTCATGTTCTTTGATTTTCCAAGTGCCCCAGGGTAGTGAGCTACTTGACCAGTCTCTGTTGCATTTTGTTGCCACATGGCATTGTTGTCGCGTTTTGACTCATTGGGCAGGCGCTCTGCGCCAGGAATCTCAGAGCCCTAGGCTTCATCCCTGAAGGCATCTGACACTCGCGAAGTTGTTCAATTGAACGAGCTGTCCACACAAAAAGAAGCCTAGTATATAGAACAGAAAGTTAACAATGGAAGACTGGAGGAGTAAGAGATTGAATTCATACAAAGCACAAATGTTGAAGACAAGAAATAGAAAAGAGGCACGTATGTGGAAACAAAGGTTAAATCATGGTACATAGGCATGGTGACCACAAAGTCAGACCCAAAACAAGCGAAGACGTGCAAAAGAACTGAACTAACGAGCCGTCCAAATGCGATATCACCATCAATCTGCCCACAACAAGATGCATCATACAAAGGAGCAGGTGACATGCATTAACAAAAACAAACAGAAACCCGCCTTATGAATTAGATCAAACGTCATCAAACAGCGTGAGAATGCGGATGCAACATGGCGCAAGGCTCCCCTCGAGCTGTAGAAGTATTACAGATGCCAGAAGGTGGAAAAAGAACTGCCCCAAAAACATCCAACAAACACAAAACGACAAACCCATCGCAAACAAAGGCGCAATATGCACAGCCCTCAGTGGAGCTTGACAGAAAGGATCCCGAAGAACGAGGACAGCACATGTGGGCATTTCTGAAGGAGGTCATACCTGGAGTGATCCATCTCCCAAACCATCGTTGCCATCTTTATTGCAATGTTCCCGGCGCATGTCACTGAATTGTGCATGATTATGCATTGTGCAATTGAGCGAATGTTTACTTCAAACATCTTCGAACTGCCTCTGGAAAGACTTTGTTCAAAATGCAAATGATTGTTGCCTTAGAAAAAATAGAGTCATTCTGGCCTGGCAAACTCCGCGAGAAAGTCCTTGACGTGCCATGCAACGCCCCCTGTACACAGCTTGGAGGTGAAGCTCCCATGTTTTTCGATGGCGAGTTACCTTCGAAATTCCTGGCTAGGGAACAAACATCCGGGCGAGTGATGTAGATAGTGAATGATCTGATAGTGATGCATTTCTCGTGGTTTTGCAGATAAGCAGCGCAAGCCCCATGGTGTCAGTGCTACTCCTTCCACCACGATTCGCCACGGTTCGGATCCAAAACCTTTTTCATCAATCTGAAGATTAATCTCATTTTCACGAGCGCACCTCTTTTCTATACCGGCCCTTGCAAGGACACCAAGAGCAGTCTTGGGGCAAACTCACTTTCATTGCACATTGAGATCACATGCATGCCAGCTGGCCTTGTATTGACCCATTATTCAAGGGGAATCTCCACAAGGATAGACAATCATGGCCAATCCATTGCCTAGCTCAGTGTGGGTGTACAATTTTTTGTGAGAAATCATACATTCTGTCATGGGGCACTCTTGGCTAATTAGTCGAGATGTAGATTCATCCTTGTAATGGCTAGCTTCGGATTTCTTTACTTGCACTTGCAAGATCCCTAGACTCCACGGCCGAAGCCGTAGGCTGCATCCGCAATCAAACTGCATGTGATGATCAGCTCTAGCTTGCCTACTTAGCACAAGCTCTCACATTTGGGTGACATGGTCAGCACAAGTGTTTCTTTCGCACAGGCAGCATGGTTAAACCTATTGCTTTGAATGGGGAAATTTGGCAAATTTGTGCTCCCCACTTGTAAGAACAGCATCCGCAATCCATAGCTCCAGATTGTTCCCCCACAGCCACTGGGTATAGTAGACCTTGCCCATGAATCCTGCATGAGCATCTGCTAAGCGATTGCCCTGATGCCTTCTGGCACTAGACTGCAAGCCTCACTCTTCTCTTGGAGAAGGTGGTAGCTTAGTGGCAGTAGCGAGTGGTGACGAGCAAAGGTTCAGACCAAGCAAAATATGAAATCCAGCAATGTTCTTTTTAGGCTGAGCAAGCATGTAGTAGCCTGGATCATTTGAAAAACCGCAAGTTGCGTGCGAATGCAGCAGGTTGCACTCTCCAAGCTGTGCTTGAGGTATCTTGAAGTTGCCGCCTCCTTCTATAAGGACAGGTGCCTATGGGTGCCCACTAAACAACTTCCAAGTTACCTTTGCTTCAAGTGAGCTTCACATCTGGATGCAGGGCCGTAGCCACATGCGAATGAAATTCTCTGCTGTCGTCACCAGTGCCACTTGGTCAACGCATTAGGCTGAGCCAAGCCCAAGAAATTAGCGAAGGATGGCGTACTTGCCCTGTGGCTCCATGGTCACATGGCAAAATCGCCAGGAAAGCAGCAATAAACAAGATTCACTCCCATAATTTAGCTTCGACTCCTTTGAGTGCTTGGTTGGCGCGGTTCTTGCGGGCAAAACCAAACAATGATTGATGCGATCTACGTGCTGAATGCAACCAAAATCATGTATACATTGTTCATCAGGTTGCGATGTCTATCTCAACTAGGTTACGGAATGATAGCGGCAATATTGCCTGCAACCATAACAATATGTTACAATTGACTGGGATAGATTGGGTTATTTCCCGACAATTGCTTTGCCTGTTTACTTACGGTCTCCGCATCTTGCAGAGTGACGGCAGGAATCCAGTCCATCCCTGTCCATTTTGCAATTCTTTCAACTGATCGTTGGCTGAACCTTCATGCATGGATGCTGACACCATGTTGTTGCTCTCATGTAGCTTGAAGTTGTGTCACCGCGTGTCCTTGATTGCTGCAAGTTATATCAAGTTATATCATATCCATGTCAGTCCTTATGGTGTTAAATCACATTTGGTTACGTGTAGCTGCGCTGCTGTATAACCTGACCGAAATGGCCGTGATCATTGGGTTCCTGTGAAGTTGTTGGATACATCCCGCATGATGATGTCTTACATTCCTTTGTACCAAGACCGTTTCACACTACACAAAAACCTGAGATAGTTGAGAACAAATAAGTCTACCTGAAGTATTATTGTAGCGCTGCCAGCTAGGTCTATCACAAGTACAGGTTTACCACAACTAGGTCCACACACCAATTCATCTTATTTAACGACTGTAACCTTGACACCACTGTAACCATGGAAGGGGCTGATCAACCACCCCCAACAAAATACGCCCCGATCGTTCATGAGACGCTCAACTGCTCTGATTTTTGAATATGACTATGGATGAACCCGTGGTGGTAAATAAACCCAACTAGCGGCAAATGGCTCCTATATAGTTTGCGCTCTTGTTTGATTCTCAGATTTTTTCTACAGGTCTGACCATTGGATACTACGAAATCATTCATAGCAATGTCACTTCCAAATGATTAGATACCGAGTAGATACATAGAAATTCTTAAATACAAAGACATATATATATATACACATCTAAATATTACTTATTGACATATTAAACCTCATTATTTTACACATCTATTTCCTAGAAGCTCTCTCTCTCCATCGCCTTCAGAACTGCCAAAATGCCTAGCTATTTCCAAGCAAAGGCACACATGAAACGACATGAAAGGCCTCCAAGTTTGATGCTTCGCTCTGCTATGCTCTGCTCCTTCCCTTCGCCTGCCGGTGCCGTGCCGCGGCTTTGCCGTGGGGGGGCGGCGGGGGGGGGGCACCGAGAGGCGGCCGAAAGGGGCCCCGTTGTGTTCCTCCAGTGCCATGCAGGCGATATCTGCGTCGAGGCTTGCGTAAATCATGCATTTGAGATATGCAGATTTGGAATGTAGCATTGTTGATTGATGGTGGTGAATGATGTCATATAATCAATAAACATCAATAAACGATTTTTTGTATCGTTTTTGATGCCATTTTTTGAAATCAAATAGAATCCTTACTGATCATGTGAATAAATGATAATCATCCTTGACCACGATTACGAGCAGCACCATAATTTCTAAATACATGCCCTATTTGACCAGTATTTCATCAAGACTACTGGCATTAGCATCCGCCAGCCATGATAAAGTACATTGCATATGATTATTGGCCAGTCGTCCTTCATGCATCAGCATCATCATCAGTCTGGCAAAAACAAAACACCCCCCACCCAACTGATACTCTCGTGCCGCCCAGCTGGGCGATGATTTTCAAGAAATGTACAGCTGGAACGCTCTCTGGAAAAGGTCATCGCTAGAGGCGCCACAAGGATCCACAAGCATTTCAACATTTGGACGATGAGGGAAGGGATAATTTCGAATGACTGAAGGTTGATGTTGATTTTTGGGTTGACATGGCTCAAGATCACCGGGGCCCAGAGCTGTCTCATCCGGCTCCGCCAGTAGATATCTCAGACCGTAAGCTGCGCGGTCCAACAGGTGGCTTGGTCACATGGCTTTGGGAAGGCCTAGATGGCCGGCCATACTGTTGAATGTCAAAATCAATTGGTTTATTGTTGATGGCCAGCCATAATGTATGAAACTGTTTGGGAAGGCCAAGATTGGAGGATGAAACTGGTTTGAAACCATGGAATGGACTTTGACAAAGCACCCGCCAAATAGAAGTTGATTTTGTTTGTGTTTTCGGCACCAGTTGCCACCTCGAAAACGGGCAGTTGCCACGTTTCAAATTTCTGCGCTTTGCACTGGTCCATGCAAGAGACACCTCTAAACAAATTTGAGTGCGTCAAACTGACGAAGCCATTAAACAAAAAGGATACTGCATTGTATGAGTCTGATCTGTCAAATGTATCTCTTTGATCTCAAATTGCTGATAGCGAGAAACCTATCAGGATGCCTCATGAAGCATCACAATCACTCATGATATTCATAATCGCACATAGTCGCTATACAACCTGTGAACCAACAGTCCGGCCCTTCTCAAGCTGATACTCGTCAGCCATGCTGCATCTTGAGAGTCCGTTCAATATCTAACCACTTGGTGATCCGGTTGTGCCCGGACTGTTGTACCATGTTGTGGGGGGGGGCAAGCAGGGTAAACCAACAAGATTTCCATAGCCAAGCCCTGGCAGCCTCGTTTGGCTTCATCTGTTCCCTAAGAATATCCCACGCATCGATGCCCTCAAGGCATGGCGGGACGCTGCCACAACTTCCCACAATTCCACAATGCACTCAAAGCTTTGTGATAGGCTTCAGGTTTTGATCAATTCCATGACTTAACCCAAACATAGGTATAAAACAAGCTACTATATAGCATCAACATTCTAATTTTCATAGTTTTGCAAAAAGATATCAGCAATGGGACCATCATGGACCATCAAATTGTCGAATACAAAATTAGCCGTCATATTGAAAAAGCATCTGGATCTGTGGGCATGACATGGGACGCGCAGTTCCCTGTGGCTGTGAAAGCTTTGCATGGCACCCCCCTCTCTACAGCAGTCAGTGGGCTGGGCAGAGGCAGACTTACTCTGTGGCCTCATACGGAATCTCTGCTGAAGCTGCTGCCGATCCGGGCCGTCAAAAGCAAAGCACAGCAAACTATTACTAGTGCTAGTGCTAGAGCTACTGCTACTGCTACCTCTAGTGCTCCTGCTACTGCTGCTGCTCTACCTACTGCTGCTGGTGGTACTGCTGCTACTGCTGCTCCTACTACTACTACTACTACTACTACTACTACTACTACTACTACTACTACTACTACTACTACCACTACCACTACCACTACCACTACCACTACCACCACCACGACCACCACCGCGACCACCACCACTACCACCACCACCACTACTACTACTATTATTACTATTACTATTACTACTACTACTACTACTACTACTACTACTATTATTACTACTACTACTGCTGCTGCTGCTACTACTACTACTACTATTATTACTACTACTACTACTGCTGCTGCTGCTGCTGCTACTACTACTACTACTACTACTACTACACTACCACTATTACTACTATTATTACTACTACTATTACTACTACTATTCCTACTAAACACGAGAATAATGTAATTTGGTGCTAGCGCTAATTAGTAGGACTCGAAATACCAGCAAACCCGGCCCGCAATATTAGTACTGCTACTGCTACTGCCTTAACTACTCCTACTGCTACGGCTACCGGTACTGCTACTGACTGCAGAATTGGACAAATGCAACCCCTATAGCACAAACAATAGCAATGCTGTTCCACCTGGAAACTTTGCGGCAACTACCATTAATTCTGGTAAGCTAATCAAGCATCAAGGGTGTAGGGTTCTGGCAACAGAGTTGATATTGGTTCATATAGCGTCGGCCAATCGAAGGAGATATGCAACAAATCAGGGTTTGACTTACATAACTTGAAGGATCCTTAAAAAATCAAGTTGACAGTTTTTGGATAAGATCTTCTTCACTCATTCGGAGTAACTTGGGGGTTCTGACTGTCTGTCCAAAAAGTGGTTCGGTGCCCAGATGCCAACTTGGGTATGGTTGGTTACGGTCGGCCCTTCCTGGTACCCCACTTCTTTCCAAGTCATATCATGTCATATCCATGCAAACTCGCTTTAGCTACTCTAGTTCAAGACTTCATTAAAGTTCGAGACTTGCGCCAAATGACGTAGCACCCTTGCACAATTCAACTGGTACAATCAAGTAGCAATGCCCCAGTATGTACCCCAGCCTGAAGATTCTTCGCAGTCGACATTCGCATAGGATCAATGCAAAGGTGTCGCCATATCACAGCTAAACCTGACAAGATCTTCAGCCCCAACAAACCCCACAGTGAGGGGGAAGTGGTTGGGGGAATTTTCAGACCATGCATCAACTTAAGGCATCCACCAAGGCATCAACTTAAAACCCACCAGTGCTTCAATTCTTCCAATCAGCGGTCGCCAGTGCTTCCAGTTACGAACTGGTTCATGTTTTCGGCTGTCTCTGAGTGAATCTGAATATCCAAACAAGTAGCCAAATAGCCAACTTTGTGGTGATGATTATTCACCTTCCTGATTCGGTTTCATGGCAATTCATTCAACTTAGTATCAAATCATCAACTTTCTTGAATCACTATCCCACTAGATCAATTCTTGTCCCTTCCTCTTGCTATCCCATGTTTTGATTAAGATCTGTCATCACATTGGAAGTCACATCCAGAAGACAAGATCTATAGATCAGCACAGCGGCTTGGAACTGCATCTGCGAAGCATCTTTCTTCCTCTCACCCGACCTAGGCTCCAGGCCGCTTGGAAATACATGAAATACCCACCAAGAATGATTCTATGATGCTGATTCGTTGACGTTAGAATTGCCACCCTTGAAAAACGCCACCTAGATGAAATGAACACACCGCCGGTGCGGCCTGCTCAGCTAGATATGGCTATGTCATGCTATGGCTCTATTGATCACAAGTGAAAGCCAAAAGCAAGCACACATGGAAGCACGACGTGTGTTTCTGATAGAGCTTGGCTGTGGGTCAAGCCAACGTTTCCCTTGGGAAAAGGGGGCAAGAATGAAAGGTTCCTCTTCAGCCATTGTTTGCGATAGTTCGGCAATACACCCATGTCCATCTACACAATGTGGAACAAAATAGCACGAAGGACGATATGTGGCCAACAAATTGAAAAGGCCGACTGTTCCAAAGAAGAGCCGACCTAGTCACTACTTGATAATTCTTAGTTTTGAATTCGCTAACCCTAAACCAGCTGCAGCTAAACAATCTTAAACATCAATAGTGGATGGTATTAGCACAGCAGCTACGCTTGGATGATCAACCAAACTGATCATAGATCAAAATAGAGGTGGCGTATTGACATTTCCCACGACAGCTCACCATAGGCGGCTGTACCCATGCCCACCAGCCAGGTGTCCTTGGCTCAACTACATGGATAATAATTACATTTAGCTGATTTTCGTCATTAATGCTGCATTGAGCACATGAATCAAAAGTTGATTCGTAGATTTAACCATTATATCAACAGCATCTCATCAGTTGCTTGGTGCTGTTGGCTGCCATTGATTGTGGGTCATCATGAGTAGTCAGTGGTGAGATGGGATGAGCAACCATACTTGAGACTGATCATCACGGCAATGATTCATCGAATCATGTTCAAAAAGGACTGCAATCGTGATTGTAAACCATGGCTTCAAAAATGCTATTAGATTATGACGACCACATTAATCACCATGGACTCTATATCGTCATCAACGGTCATGAGCCAACTACTAATTCATGACACCTGTCAATGGCCGCGAGCCAGGCCATCAAATCAGATGATAGTTGGCATATGTTGGCATTAAGTCTTCACCCATGTTGATCCATGCTGACTTTTTTCCAACCACTCCAACCACCCAGGTGACCCTGGAGCCTGGTGAGCCCCCCCAAGGTGACCCCGGTGACCCTGAGATCCCCAACAAACATTGGATCAATATCCCGGCGAATTGGTTCCAGTCCTCCGCGCAATGCCTCTGAAGCTCCATGCCTCGGAGTGCCGAGTGCTGCGGGGAACTGGTGGTTATGGACATTTGGGACATTTACATATATTTAACCACCAGTTATAGTGGTTATTTATTTCTGGTCATGGACATACTGGTGGTTATTTATAACACCTTCCTTTCCGGGAAAAAACAAAGAATAAAATCAATGACGAACAAGTATGTCAATACAGAAATGTAAATATATAAATATATACATTATATACTTACTATATGAATATATGTGCGCATATATCAACATGATCGTTGATTAATTTGGAAAATCGGAAAAGGAACAATGAAAACCATGCAGAATACCATGCCGAAAACCATGCAGTGTCCTGTTTCTATCAATTCTTCCCGTTGTTTGTGGAACGAGAGCGGCTGATTCATGATGCCGGACTTGCTGGTTAGTCAATCACTGTTTTTTGGGCTTCATTGAGGTGCACCAAATCGTACTCTTTCAGAGAAAAGCAGCAAGTCTGGTCAGTTGCTGAGCTGTTTTCTTCCTTCAGTCACTCAGAACTTTTTGCTTGTGGATTATGGGCCTTTCGTGTGTGTGGGGCTGTTCGGGGTTTCATTACCCACCATTCAAGTGTTGAACATTAGGGAGGTCCCAAAAATCATGAAGGGCGGAACGCAGCAACAAACAGTTACTAGCTGTTTCCGGCAACTTGTGTATGCATCCCCTAACTGCATGCTATACACACAAGTTTGAATCAATATGTACAAATGCACTCATGTTTCATCACAACCGGGTACACATACAGGGGCCCAAAAAACACAAAAGACATTACAAGAGGCCCTTTTGACAGACCTGCGATCATGACTCCCCGAGGGTTCAAAGATAACTCGACCAAGTCGAATCGAGCCACTCCATGCTTCCATCTTGTTGACAAGCTCCTGCAGTTTCAGGATTGCGTTTGGATATCTTGAAGCATAGTGCCAATGAAATGTTTGGCATTTGGTTCACTTCTGACCTTCTGTTTCCCACTGACGCCAGTTGCAATTCAAATACGTAAGAAGAGCCGGCTTTGGAACGTGTCCTGCGTTTATATGCTGATGCAGTGATGTTTCCACCATCGAGTCGAATAAATAGCTGAATGAGGATTAGCTCGTTTTCCCGTGGTTGACAATGGTTGATCATGGCGCTGAGTGTGGTTTGGGGTGGTTGAAAATGGTGAAAGTCATGCTGGCTAATGATGCCTAGCAATGCTAGATAACCAGTACAGCTGGTCAATGGTGGTCAATGAGCCTCAGAATGATCATCGATGATGCCTAGAAATACTGGTTAATCACCAATACTGGTTAATGAATCATTCTTCCCAATCATTGCCCAGCATAAATTTCATTGAAAATAATTCATTACCCAACGTGAACTGGCCAATGACTTCATTAAGAATGATTCTGAACAATCATTTGCAAAAAACATCTGGTAATGATTAAGCAACACTGGTTATCCATTAGCTAATCACTGCACTCATGAATAACAGTATTCTTATGGCTAACAATCACAGTGCTCCTGGTCCCCCCATGTCTCCTCCACGGCAGCTTGTGCCTGATCCCGGGAAGACGAGAGAGCTCCATAGATTTCCTGAATGAAAAACCAGCGACGACACAAAGCATGGTTAATCAACTATCAAAGTTACTCATAGGATATGCACATATGCGCTAGATGGGCAATGATGAACATATACTGGGTGGTTCAAAATGAGCGCGGGGCTAATCGCGATCCGTTATCCGCTCAATCTGCGTTGCCGCAGTGAATCCGTTCATTCCGTAATCCGCGCTAGAATCCGTAATCCGAGAAAACAATCCGTAATCCGTGCCGCGCACTGCAGGCGCAATGGCAATGCCATGCAATGGCCAGGCATTGCCAGGCAAACGACAAAACAATCATATTGACCATTGTTTACTGCCTGTCGTTCAACCCATGGTGAACCCTTGGACTGCCCTTGCTTTGGCCCCGACAAGCCTTAGCCAACCGGTTGAGTATGCTCAGGACTCAACAACAAAAAAATTACCGTCGGCAAAAAAACAAATGGAAACCGCTAGTCCTTAAAAAAAAGTTTCTATAAATCAAATTAGCAGAAACCGCTAAAATTGACACTCCCCATGATGGGAAACTGCCGGAACCTGGATAGAATCCCTTGCACAAAGAGCACCGTAGCTGGGAAGGGGGAAGCCAGGCTGAAGACAAAATCAAATGAGCGGAAGCCGCTAAATCGAAAAACGTCAATGGTGGGAAGCTGCCCGGAACTTGGGGGGAATCGAGCCCCTGAAGCTTCGGACAATGGAAGGGACGGGGGAAAGCCAGGCTGAAGACAAAATCAAATTAGCGGAAGCCGCCAAATCGAAAAACGTCAATGGCGGGAAGCTGCCCGGAACTTGGGGGGAATCGAGCCCCTGAAGCTTCGGACAAGGGAAGGGAAGGGAGAAAGCCAGGCTGAAGACAAAATCGAATGAGCGAAGCTGCCCGGACCTTGGGGGGAATCGAGCCCCTGAAGCTTCGGACAAGGGAAGGGAAAGGGGAAAGCCGGGCTGAAGACAAAATCAAATTAGCGGAAGCCGCTAAATCGAAAAACGTCAATGGTGGGAAGCTGCCAGGAACTTGGGGGGAATCGAGCCCCTGAAGCTTCGGTCAAAGGAAGGGAAGGGGGAAAGCCAGGCTGAAGACAAAATCAAATTAGCGGAAGCCGCTAAATCGAAAAACGTCAATGGTGGGAAGCTGCCCGGAACTTGGGGGGAATCGAGCCCCTGAGGCTTCGGACAAGGGAAGGGAAAGGGGAAAGCCAGGCTGAAGACAAAATCAAATTAGCGGAAGCCGCTAAATCGAAAAACGTCAATGGTGGGAAGCTGCCCGGAACTTGGGGGGAATCGAGCCCCTGAGGCTTCGGACAAGGGAAGGGAAGGGGGAAAGCCAGGCTGAAGACAAAATCAAATTAGCGGAAGCCGCTAAATCGAAAAACGTCAATGGTGGGAAGCTGCCCGGAACTTGGGGGGAATCGAGCCCCTGAAGCTTCGGTCAAGGGAAGGGAAGGGGAAAGCCAGGCTGAAGACAAAATCAAATTAGCGGAAGCCGCTAAATCGAAAAACATGAAAAAATGTCAATGCCGGGAACTTTTTCTGGGCTTGTGCATGAAGCGTCGGCACCACCGCTGCGGGCAGTCTTCAAAACTAATGGATATATCCGGGATATGCGAACTCCAACTATACATTGACATGCCCATGCCTCATATGCACGCAAACATTCATAGATATGAAGGAAAATCAAGATAAGTGAAAAGATTGAGGATTATATGAGATACCTAGGATTATATATTAACCAAGTTTAATCCGCTAATCCGTTCATTCCGTTTCCGCTGAATCCGGGAATCCGCCTAAGGATTGCAGATTAGTTTTGAACAGCCCAGATATATCATATATCTATAGCGCTTAGTGGCTTATACCTACATATGCATTCATCTAACCACTGGTAAAAATGTAGGCTCTCTCTCTCTATATATATATAAATATATAGACGTGTGTGTAAACAAGAAGGAGATACACGCTTAAAGGCCCCATGGTTAATAAATGTTGATACATGATAACTAACGGCCAATGCTGGTTTCTGACTGCACATTTGTTATCTTGGCCAACAACGACGAGCAACAACGAACAACCGTTTCAAACATTGATTGGCCAAATTAAGTCAACAACAACTGTTTTTTCAATGAATGCGACTATGCTCGTCAAGCCACTAGGCACACTATAACATCCACAAATCTCGGGGCAATACATTGCAGGCTGTAGGCCATGAGTGGCATGTTTGAAGTCAAAGAAGATTGACAGGTAAAACAAGTTCAACCGATGAAATCAAACCAGAGAAGCATCGAGGTGGTGTGCAAGTATGGCGCATAGGATCGTTGGGTTGCTGTCATATCCATTCGAATCCATAAAAAGGAATTGCTTCTCATGATGTTCGGTGAATCTAGGGCGAAGAAATAGATAACATACAGAATCCCGGGAAAAAGAATCGAATAGTTGATCCTACATCCCTGCTGTTTCCGGTACAAGCTCCACAACTGCACATATCGGGTCCTGTTTCTCTGCTTCGTCATCACCAAGCACCACCTAGGCACACACTTGAAGACCAAAGTTGCGCTGCTCGACAATAGAAATTCATATTTTTGGGAAACCCGTGCCATGCAGAACAATCCAGCGCCCTTGCACCGTGCCCTTCTTGTGAACATCAATCGGCCTATCAAAAGGGATGGTCCACACCTCCCTGAGAGGACCATGGAAGACTGAAACCCTGTTCCTTAAACATTACTTTGAAAACTCTTTACATCTTTGTAAAATCTGAAATCTCAAACATCATCGAACATCCAATGTCAGCCAGGCCACTCTCTTGATCAAGACTTCCTTAGTCCCAGTCATCGGGTCACCACTCGAGGTAGAACAATTTCAATAGGCTAGCGGCTATCTGCCGTGAGAGAACTGGATCGGGATCGAAATGATCGATGACTACTGGCCACTGGATGCCACTGGCCGCTGTTTCACTGAAATCTCAATGAAGAAAGCACCGTGTCATTGATGGCGGTCTAGTGAACAGACCCGAGAGTTTCCTCAAACCTGGTTAAAAGTGGACCATGTGAGTGCTTCTCACTATTCTCTCTCACTCTCTGTCTCCATCACCTGCTTATCACTATTGTTGTCCCTTTCGCTGCTCTGGCTTCAGGTCTTGACGTGTAGATTTATCATGATTTATCAATTCATCAATGTGTTCAAGATATTTCAAGATGTCATCTCAGCAGAAATGGCTGGCTGAAAAAGGATCGAAATCTCAGGAATGAGTTTGGACCAAGAATATCCTTGATGATGTTTGTCAAATGGTTGATTTCCCAACAGCGATTACTTTAGGGCCCCCTTGGTACCCTTTTCTTTTGAGCCATGACCACATGACTGGGTAAACCCACCCCCCACCCATTGGAATGTATTTTCTCCATCCTCGTGCCACCGTCTAGCATCTCCAGGAAAAATCTTAGAAAAATAAAGAACATAATCTAAGAATGTTCAATCAAAATGGTCTTCAATTCAGATCATGTACTGAATCAATCTGAACCATAGTACGGCTCCCAAGGCTCCCAAGCAGATCGTTCGGCTATGTGGGAGCCCACAGCTCGCCAGTTGCTCATCAACGTGCCGTTCACGTGCCGGAAGAACACCACCTGACTGCGAAAAGGCGCCACAACTTCGGACACAACATGACACAATCATAGAACTTATGATCTTCACGTTGAGACATGACACACGGATGCCAAACTTTGTCCAGCACTGCTCACTCCCTCTCTTTCTCTCTCTCTCTCTCTCTCTCTCTCCCTCCCTCTCTTCATAGAAGCTTTTTTTTCTGGTGCTCAACAATCTAGAACCTAACAAATTCCAAGAGAAACGATGTATTATCTTTGCTCAGCTCACCTCAACACTTCTGAAAATGGTTCAGATCTGCCATTTGGATCCACTTGGTGTTTGAGCTGACAGCCAAGAGAACACACTTAAGCGTCAGTTAGTGATCATCGCAATAATTGTACAGCAATTACACTTTAATTGCCAACCAATGCAAATGAACAATCACAACGCCTTTGAATCGACATCATAGATATCCAGTAGCACTTTCGTAAACATCTATATTTGACCCATGCTCTCTCTGTAGGTTTTTTTTGGGGGGTTGGCCGCTTGAAACCAGCAAAATTGCGGCGCTTCACCAAGACACGAAATTGTTCAGCTCATCATCGACATTCCAAGAATCTCCCGACAACGGTGGATCACGAAATCGATGCGGCAGCAGGCTTTGGAACACCTGACCACGGCAGGACCCTGGGCCACGGTGGGGTCCATGATGGTCCTTGTTGGTCCAAGTTTCCAGGCCGGTGAATCTGTGAATGTGGACATGTGGAAGTCAAACGTCTGACCCAATCGTCATCATCACCAACCAGCGATCAATCACCAACCAATCATCAATCGCCAAACAAGCACCAATCATCATCAATAATCAATCATCATCGTCACCATCCTCATCATCAATCATCAATCATCAATCATCAATCTTCAGTCATCAATCATCAATCTTCAGCCAACAGTCATCAAACACAATCATCATCATCACCATCATCATCATCATCATCATCATCATCATCATCATCATCATCATCATCATCATCATCATCATCATCATCATCATCCATCATCCATCATCCATCATCCATCATCCATCATCCATCATCCATCATCCATCATCCATCATCCATCATCCATCATCCATCATCCATCATCCATCATCCATCATCCATCATCCATCATCCATCATCCATCATCCATCATCCATCATCCATCATCCATCATCCATCATCCATCATCCATCATCCATCATCCATCATCCATCATCCATCATCCATCATCCATCATCCATCATCCATCATCCATCATCCATCATCCATCATCCATCATCCATCATCCATCATCCATCATCCATCATCCATCATCCATCATCCATCATCCATCATCCATCATCCATCATCCATCATCCATCATCCATCATCCATCATCCATCATCCATCATCCATCATCCATCATCCATCATCCATCATCCAGAATCATCAACACCGTCACGTCATCAATCGTCAACACCATCACGTCATCTCAGCCAATGATCTCAACGGGCTTCCTTGTCTAAAAACTTCCGCTACCGCTTTTTGCGGGTACTACTGGTTACCTGTGCTTGAAAGTAAGTCAAGATCGGTCAGGACGCTGTGCAGTGTGGAGCGTGTGGCAGTGGGGAATCTATAAAGGATTGGTATGCTGCCATGGGCTGTTCTCATACTGCACAATCGGAATATTGAAATTGATCAAATCATGTATGCAAAACATCTGAGTTACGAAGAGTTTTGCCGTATGCGCTCTTTGGGAAGTCAAGTTTTGCAGTCAGTGCTCACAAAACCCCCCCTCGCAAGTAGGAATTTTCTAATCTTAATACACTATATTTGTGCGCTGGCCTCACGAGGAATATCTGAAAGAGGACTCAAAAATGAACGCATTTGCGACTAACAATGCGTTTTCGAAGGGAGAGCTTTTTACCACCGGGAAGGGTTCTCAATAGCCAATCAACCTAAAGAAGAGGGGTCTGAGCAAAAATCCAGCTCAAATCAGTGATTGACACATTGATTGTGCAATAGTGAACCCTTGCCAAAAGGCTGGGGATCACTGTGGCACGTGGACTCGCACGTTTCTTTCACGGCAGTAGCTCAGCACGGGTCGTATCACTCTCTGCACTCAACCAGCATTATGTCATGCAACTGGTTTGTAATGGTTTGAATTCCCCATCTTCTGCAGTCATACCCTAATTCTTGATGGACATGCCCTACTTCTTTGTTGCTTGTGGCCCCCCAACTATTCTGACGGCGTCAGCGCGGCCCTTGCTTTCTGCACCGCAGCTCATTGTTGGACACGGCCCTCTTTGGAGCTGGTCACATTGGTTTCCTTGGTGCCCTGACAGCTTTGCGCCATTTCACCGGGGTAGCCACTCTGGCTGCTCTGGCCATCCGTGCTGCATCCGCTTCGGTTGGTCGAACCCGTTGGCGGTCTGTTCTGGGCCTCCAATTTGGCGATGATGCGCAGCTTCTCCTGCTGATCCCTTACCTGTTGGAAAACCTTTGGATCAATCGCACCCTCCCAGGCTTCGTCTTCACTGTCAATCTCGCGACACAATGGCATGGCAAGGCGGCTGCATGATGCATGTCGTAGGGGTTCTGATTGAGCCAAAAAGGATCGAAAGGATATGTCTGTAATCTACTACTGCCCAGAGGTCGAGAATAAGCAAAGATGGTTTATTCACACACATCAGCGCAAAGGCACCTACAGTGGTTGATTGGGGGTACTTGGCATGAGCACAGCACATCACGAATATCAGGTCCGGTTTTCGCCGCCGTCCTTCATTGAGGATGCTCTCAACAAATACTTTCAATTACAGTGTATACTTGGAACCTGTGCTGAAAGTTGGGTTGGACTTGAACGTCGCAACTTCCAATAGCATTGCCATTCCGAACCGAAACCATGCTACACCATGTGATCCAGCATGCATTCTCACGCCTGCACTTGCTGCGGAGGCTTGGAAAGACCACGCAGCCAAATGATTCTGGGCATCACCAGGAAAAGGTCTACATCACATTCCTCACCTGGGCTGCCGCTTCGGAACGCAAGATTCATACACACAAAACTGCAATTATGATCAACATCTCCTGCATCAAACAAAGTTGTTCAATGCCAAAGACAACACTTGCCCACAGCTGCCTACATGCAATAGTGGTTATATACTTTGCAACACCAGTCTTGCAGCATAGATCAGCATATCGAAGCAGCCGTTTACCCAGGAAAGATCTTGGTCTGAGAAAGGGAGAGTTGTGAGCTTGATCCCGTGACAAATCGAGGTTGATAAAGAAATGTTCTTCAGGAAAATCGAAGAGTTGCCGTCCAAATTCGGAAAGATTGTAGATAAACCACAAGTAAGACTTCATACCTTCATTGAGTAAATTGAGTTAATTACAGTAAATGGATTCCATTCAGGAGTTTAAAACCCAAGGTCCCAACACCGGCGATCCAAGGACACTTTTCAATTGAAATACATGGGTATGTCCATAAATGGGCGTGCCCCAACCCTCTCCAAATTGTGTGTTTAGAGTTTAGAGGGACCAGCAATGTCGGGGCACCACCGTTTTTGGAACAAACCCATATCAGCCACAACTATCTCAGCAAAAAGGACGCCTGCTCTATCAGCTGGACGCCGTAGAACATCGCAGTTCTGCCAGCTTTCTGTTCGCCGTTCTGCCAACTTTCCAGTGAAGCATTGCAGTGAAACACTCCCCAAATGGTTGCAAGAAAAGCATGCAATAGCATCATAAGCAGTAGTTACGCATGTAATTACACGGGGCTGTCTGGAAGTTCGGGGCGCATCAAAAATCATGTCATAGTTCATGGGGCAGGCCTAATAGATGAAGATGCACCTAATGAATGAACGTCATGGCATCCAGTTGGACGAGCCATGGCAGAACTGAGTGGGTCAAGGTCGAATTATCACCACTGAGTGCTGAAAAAGGATCACTGAGACCCTCCTTCGAGAGCAATGCTCAGTGTTATCCAGCCTCCAGGTGACAGCAAATCCAAGTTTTTCTCCTTGCTTCCAGTGCTTGGGCTGTAGATATTACAGTATAACTGACGTTGACATGATCTCACCTGACGGCAGCCGCGGGATCCCATTCGGATTTCCGCTAAAGACCGCTGGATGCCGCTGCCATCGCCATCTGTCACCCTCTTGGCTCAGGACTCGCCATCGCCAATCAAGGTGCATCTGGCGCTGGCAGCTCAGCTTGCAGCGGGGTGGTCACTTCGCCCGCCTTGCCTCAGCATCTGCACAAGATCAAGGGATTGATTCATGACCATCCTTGCCTTACAAAGACATATAGGCATCGGAAAGCATTTACATTATCAGTCTATCTCATGTGATTCGAGACATGTATTCATTAGTTCATATTCTTCCAACAAAGAGATACGCTAAATGTGTGAATCTTGTAGCTGCCCTCCATGTACACATGCATTGTGTTGTGTACTCATATGTGTTCGAATATATGTCCGTGAGAAAGATCTTGGCGCGGCAGTGGTTTGCAGCTGCGCCACGTGCTTGGCCGAAGCCCAGCACTTGTATAGCCACCAGCCCACTCCAAGCAGCGGTGGCCACCAGAAGACCTGGAGAAGCTGAAATCATATGGCTATGGCGGCGGTCGCTCGAAATTAATCATCAATAATGGGCCAATAAATGGTTGAAAATGAACTAGTGGAAAATAATGGTTCGTATTGGTTAGGAATGATATGCAATTGTGAACTGTGGGGGGTGATAACCTTAACAATAATAGCTGGAAAACAATGGTACTGTAAATGATAGCACACCAGGGGTACAGGGTTTTGACCCACCGCCATGTATGTTGGTTGGGTCTTGTCCCTGCACAATTAATGTTGAGGATGCCAGGCACCCTCAATTGAAACCGATGGAAACGACCCAATTCAGTGCAGAATGAGATGCGCCCAATAGCCAAAAATATCATCGAAAAAAACATCATGGGCCATATACCCAAACGACCTCTATGCGTGCACAATGCAGATGCAAATATGCAGAAAAATCCCTAAATGCATCAGTATTATGAATATTATGCATATAAGGGCATCATATTGGCATGATATGCTATATGATCACAGTGCAAATGCCGAACTGTTCAACTACATCGTTGGAAACGCATGCGCATATACAATTGCACATTATTATAGTAAATGTATATCAGATACTTTTCATGCATCTACATACTGATATTGCGATATATTGTCAACTTATGCATCCATCATCATCCATCTATTGGAGAAGAAGACTTCAATTGCATACTTGAATAAACTTGAATTATGCCTGAAACTTGATATGGCAAATTTGAATCAACAAATGCCAAATTACCGCAACTATGGCATGCATTGTCCCATGCACAAGAAACGATCGAAACTCCAGGGATCCCCACCGCAGGTACCCAAAGGAACCACGGATGCAGTGACGGTGAGGCAGTCCTGCGGAGACGCGCTCGCGCATGGCTCATGATAGGTACTACCACGAGCCACTGCGTGGATGGCAGGTGTACCTGTCCTATAGCAACTGCTATGTATACACTTTGATATATACAGTATATATGCAAAATTGCGAATATCGTAAGCACTAGATGGATCTAGACGGCATGTGCTTCGGCAATTGTGTATTGAAATCATTTGCTAACATACAAATGATACCACGGCTATGCGTTTACTTCACTTATTCTTGGGAATATGTGGAGTGGTTTCTGGAATCAGCATAGCATCCCACAGGGATGGTATGAGGCATTGCTCCCTCACCATCCCACGGAACTGCTTGGTGAATCCACATCCAGGATGGGCCATGTACATCTCCCCGCGGTGCCAATTCTCTATACATGACTTTGCTAGGTCATGTTGGCCATAACTTTTGATGCATGATTCAGCATGATTCTATATATTCGGTAAGTATATCTTCTTCCTTTTTTTTGTTATGCATCAATATCAATATACTTGGTTCATCTTGGTTCTATATATGTTGGCCTTTTTTTTGGGGTCGTGCACCACCACCACAACCGACAACACGAGCAACAAGCACCACCACAACAAGAGCTTCGGCAACTCGCAGCTCTCGTCACCCATGTTCATACCAGGTATGTGGTTCCCCACTGTGAGCCAATGGTTCCATTGATTCTAAGCAGTCAATGGAGACCAGGTCTGCCCTTCCTATGCTGTCCTATGCTGTCCTATGCTGTCCTTGTTCAGAGCCTCTTGGGTCAACTCACAGATCGGTTTGGCGAAGTTATGCACGGCTGAGCTTGCAAAGGCGTTCACTCCCTCGAGGAAGGTCGCCTATGGAGCGAGTACCGTCGACACGGAGTCGAACTACGAGCGACGTGTGACGTGTGGGCCCTGCGAGGTGTACGAGCTGTGTGTCTGTGTGTGACCTCGTGGTTTTGGGTGCTGGGAAAACTGATGACACATAGCTCCACGATCAGGATCAGGCACCAACTCAATGGCAAACTGCCATCTCCAACCTGCAACTGATTTGTTTCCGCCCATCTGATTGGTTTCAGCCAATCATTTGATGCTACGCAGCGGCACCTTTAAGATCTTTGCGTGGCTGGATTACCAAAGTGCTGTGTTTCAGGCATCATGTTCCAGTTTCTTGATCCCTTCAATGTGGATGGATTCACCATAGATCATGTTATATCATGTTACAGTTTCTTGCTCATCATGTCGTGAATCTCATCCACAAAATGTAGGGTCGACTTGCTCACTGATGTATACTTTTGCGAGCAAACAACATGCTGGATTTGCAGCCTGGATCCCCCTGACTAGCTGAGTGGCAAGGTAGCCGATTGCGAATAAATCAAGCAGGCAGAATGACGTGGCCACAGCAGCCAAGCCTTGCCAGTGCACCGCAACATGGGACATCAGTCAGCCTCTCTTCCTGCCTTGACACCTCCGCATCATCCACCTACTTGTCATCCATGAACCATTCCCAAAGAGTAGAATTAGGATGAACCACTGGGAATCAATCCTAAAATATCTTGGACATCCTAAATGTTCCTAAAATCTTAGATTTTGCTGCTGAGCTTTGTCTCTTTGGTCATTCCCATGCATTTACTGTAAGCACAGTGGGTTCCAACGACCAACCTCTCCCCTGAGCTGACACCTCGTGCCATGTTCGGAGCTTTGCCAGTCGATCCCAACAGGAAGGCAACAACGTGCAGCAGAGGGCACACGCCTCAGGAGTCCAAGCCGCCTATTGTGGATCTGGGTGAGTTTGGAGACGTCATTTTGCTGTAAGCTCGCTTGGGTCAACTTGGCTCCCCTCAAATTTGGCCATGTTGGCTCCTTGCTGAAGGCTTCTAGCAGCCGCATGTGAATGGAAGAAACGACGCAGAAATGCAGGCAAAGCTACCAGCTGTGACGATGAAGATGATGCGCAAACCTGGGAGTCGACAACGGCTCTGAGGATCTTTGAGGATGTAACATGAGGTTGTCCGTCAATGCGCTACCCATGGTTGCCACAAGTCACCATCAACAAAATGGAAGATTCTACAAAGGAATAAAGACAAGCGAGTTTTTGCATTGGGATTGGCGGAAACATGTTGCCATTCTCCAACTGCTCACAATGAAACGAATGTGTTTTGCAACCAGGGAGTCCTCAGGCACTTAAGCGAGCCATACATTTCCATTCACAAGCAATTACTGCAACTATGGCCATGAGCATGACCGTTCTTGGAAACACTTATATCTAGTCGGCGTTCTCCTGTCTACGCAACTTTCAGATACAGTAATGATCATGTCGATCATGGTTACTCAATCACCCCGCCCCCAAAAACGGACTACAACGCATTTACGGGTAGACATGGAAATAGATTTTTTGCCATGGTTTTATACATACTATATAAGTTCTACTAAGTTCATAACAACCTAAGGCTTGTAGATGCTTGTGCCACTAACGGTGCCACCGATGCCACTGAGGGACCCAAATCTGTCTTCCCGAGGCCGCTGGCGCTGAAGCTGGCAGGCGGAATCAAAGCACCAGCGATACCACCGGTCTCAGCATGCATGAAGTCGCCTCGGCGCACCAAAGGATCCATGCCCCAAGCCGTGCTGCCCCAAGGCAGCTACCCTTAGGCAGCTACCCATAAGCATATGCTGATAATTGATGAGAAATGATGAAAATATATGATCAAATAGGCTGCAAATGATGAAAATATATGATGAAATAAATTCAAATAGGCTGCCATCATCCACTGATGTCTTTTTCATGTTGGAAGCCCTTCGCGGAATTCGTTTCCAAACCTGGGGCCGGGACAGAAGTACCAAACGCACATGCCGGCCACCATCACCACGCTGTTCAGCGCCTGTCAAGGGAGCAAAACGCGCAAAACAGGTCAATGTGTGTGTGTGTGTATCTAATATATATATATATATATATATATGTTTATTTATCCATTTATTTGTCTATTTAAATAAACAATATATATATATATATATATATATATATTGAAACCCATCATGCACTCTACGCGGTGTGTGTTTGTGTGTATCATAGTTTCTCACCCTACTGTCCGGTCAAGTGCCAACGCGCTTTCCCTGACTCAGCCTTTCATGTGCGATTGTCTGACATCAGCAAATGAACAACAACCAAGACATAGGACAGCCTCTCTCCACCAACATAGTAATTACAGCATCCATAACGTATAGCACATTTTGGCACATTTTCTAGGTGTCTCCCAGCTCTCACAAGCATCCATCACTGCCTGCAAGATGGTGATGAAGCGAGGCGCTGTTCCCGAAGCCCACTCTTTGGATGTCGGCTGCCTTTCGGGGTCTCTGGCTTACCGTCAACTTTGAAGATGCCCGTGCTGGTGCATGAATTACTCGCAGTGCAAAGTGGATGAAGCAATTCATCTCCTCAAAACAAAATGTACTGGCTCTCATAGAGGTAGGTCGTTGGGAGAATGAAGATACCGAGGCAGAAACGAGTCAGCGCACAACTGAGGAAAAAACAGCCTAAGGAACAAAAACCTGCCGAAGGGCTACAGTAAAAACTGCAGGGGGCCAAATTCTCCTGAGGAGCCTAAACCATTCTCTCTCTCAAACCATTGGATCATGTGTTTGAATCAGAGGCATAAATTTTCACAAAATAGTAGGCCTGCGAAGGACAGCACCACGAAGGTTGATCACTACTGTCAACCAAACAATATCAAACACAAACTATTGAACTGCTATTGTTGACTGTTACCACTAATGAAACAAGAGCTAGAACAAGAGAGCACCGAGGAAGAGCTCGGAGCTGAAGACGGCTCCAAACACCATCAAGACCCTGTGCAAGCCATCCTTCCACTGCTCGTTCATGCTAGCTAGTTTCTACACAATCTTACTGAACCCACCTGCCCACAGAATGCCCAGAGCGGTTTAAGATCCCACACCCGTGAGCATCAAGCGGCAGGAGGACATCGAGTGACCCACACTATTTTCACGCTCTGGGTGTACGAGTTGCCGGCAGGTTCGCACACAATGCGCAAAGTGTATCCAACCCAAGCACGGTGCACATATTCGAGTAATTATACCATCATAACAAATTCACACAAATTCCAGTACACACGCATGCGCATATACACCTCACAAACTTTCACAGTTCACACAGCCACAAACAAACTAACAAAAACAAAAGACCTGTGCGCGTTACATGCTTCTTATTGTGGGATTACTGGCATGCTCTTTGAGATCCAAATCATTGAACTCATCACGGCAGAACAAATATCAAGAACGACTGCGCTTCTGTGCCGCTGAGGCAGGTGTTCCCATTGCCCTTCTACCAGGTCCCAGTTCCCACCATCAACCATGGGCAGTGGTGACTTGGGCAGTGGGGTGAGCTTAGAGTTTAGCTTGTTACGTTGCGGATGCCATGGGATGCCACTGCCTGGTAAATGCTAGAAATGATCAAAGAACTTGCAGTCTCACTGAGCTCTATCATCCTCTATCCGTGCTGCTCCTGGGTTTGGGGGGAGAACCCAAACCCAAACTCTCTCGTGAGTGTCGCCATGCCTCGGCAACGTCTTCAAGAGCAGCAAGTTTGCCGACACCGTGCATGCTGTGGCGAAGTAGGAGGTGTACGCGCCAGCCTCACGAGCCAAGGGTGGATTCACGGGCCTAAAATTTGGCCAGTGATCCATCATGATTCATCCTCAATCCTTAAAAAATAGGAACTAAAGCATCGCAAGAAATCACACCACGGGATGGCTGGGACCCTGATTTTTTGTGAACAGATTGATGTTTCTTAAAAGCTTGTTTGGCTCCAAGGCGTGTGGTTGTGTTCGCGCGGAGCCAATGAATCATTGGATTTACCAGGAGCTGTTTCAAAGGTTTGAAAGCTTCGTCTTGCTCAAACGAAAGGGCATGGTCTTGGACTCTTACTCAATCTATTGAGGTGCCAACGAGACCTCAAGAGACCACACCAGAATGGGAGGTGAGAATGGCCGCCCCCACACCAGAATGGGAGGTCGAACCAGCTGTTTCGAAACGAGCAACTTTCATGAACTTCGTTCCTATGATCCTATGTCATTTGTATTGACCATGTAGCCGGCTTGGTAGGTCATTCCTCCAACACTGTGAAGCTCAGTACAAAAATCGATGCAAAGGCCGCTGGTTGGTCAAAATACCTCAACCAAACCTGGACACGACACCAGTGCCTCCAAGCCCAAGTAAAGGCGCTGCACCAAACCCAAGGGCATTGGCACGTCATTGCTCAGAACCATTGCCGTGTTGCCGGTAGTCTCAGCCTGGTCCAATGATATGGTGAATGGACAGCTAATCGTCAGTCGATATGACAATTGATGGGTAAGGTTTCCAGTAGTTACTTGTATGCTGATGGCTACTGTTGGTTTACAATAGCAACCTCTGGAAGCACACCTGTCATCTCAGGTTGAGGCTGCCTCCCTTAAGCAAGCTCATGCCTTACCCAAAAAATCTCTTGATTGGTTAACTGAAGGATCCTCCAAAGAGGCCACATGTCCAACTTGAAAAGCCAGGGACCGTCATCTCAAGGCCCAGTATGACCCAATGACCAAACGGTACAGTAGTAAATCCAAAAATGGATCGGGTGAGAATGTGTGTGTGTGTGTGAGAGGGGGAACTGGCGGATGAGTGTGTGAAAGCTAATTAGATGCAGAAAGTCTAACAAATTAGCACATGATCAAAACTATTCCCCAAATCTTTGTCCAAGAAACGGATCTGGTAGGTGTGAACGTGGTGAAAGCTGCAGGATGTGTACGTGAAGGCTATCCGTGCAAAATCCCAAAGTTCTAAAATCATACCATCCAAAAGTTCTAAAATCACAGAACATAGATTTAGAACCACCTTCTGAAACCCCAGGGGTTCGGTGATTCTAGGTACCTCGTAGATGAGGATATAGAAATATCCCAACAACTCCTCTTACAAAGCCTTCTGGGAATGAAATGCAAGGAAAACATCTGGAGTGGTATGACAAGAGTAATTCAGATGATTTTGGACGGGCCAGGCCAATGCACTCGACTTAAAGCCGGAGCATTGTGTAGATTCACAAGTTGGTCATTTCCGTCTATATGTGTAAGCTCAATCAAAATATATCAAAATTATGAACACTCAAATGTGCATACATTTGATATATATAAATAAATAATAATGGATTGATATAAATGTAAACATAACAAAAACCAAAGACAATAATGTACATGACTTTCAGTGGAGCGATCATCAGCAGCCAGCGCTTGATCACCAGCGAACCTCAGGGTTCACTGGCGCCTCTTACATTTGGATCAACAGCGCCCCTACCAGCAGAGTCAACCGTCCTCACTTCCAATTAAGTTTTGCCGGGACCAGGGACATGGAGGTGGGTCACCGGCGAAGCACTAGGGGAACGATCCAAACAGCGGGGGACATGTCTTCCACGGGCTACACCCCCGCTTGAGCACGGTGCCGGCCTCAGAAAGCGCAAAGCGTCCCAGCACCAAAGCTGCAATCAGCAGCTTGCGACGATGCGGAGCCAGGATAGGAGTCAGCCAAACGAGCAGCAGAATGAAGTGGCAAGTCAGGGCCTTAGTTATTGAGGGGTACCAGTTAAATGGAAACCTATGGACTTTTGGGGGGATACCCCCTATCAACCAGGAGTTTATTAATCCAGGTTTGGAATGTTGGCAAGGTAAATTACAAAGCCTTAAGGTATGCATCGCCTTAGGTTTGTTCATCATAATTCTTCATTATCATCATAGCCCATGGATTCAATGAGGGACACTCAGCCAATGCCTCAGAGATACCCAGCAAGACATGATGATGATCCTTGGGTCGATTGACCTGGATACATCTTGTGACTCCAAATGATGAGTGAGCCTACATGGTGCCACACGTTTCCGCGGCAGGTCCCAGAAAAGTGTTCCACAGCCAAGTCTCAGAGATCAGCGACATAAAGAACCACAAGATTTGGCAGTACACAGATCCGCCCACCCAGAACTGCTGCCCAAGGCCTTAGGGCGGACCGCTTCAGCTGCGCCATTGGTGACCCGATTCTCAGATACCATTTAGCTATATTTAGCTCAGATTTGTAGCACCTATAGCTATTTGGAGGCTGTGTCTCACCTGGGACTTAGCAAGATCTTCAAGCGCGAAGCCATAGCCGAGGAGCCAAAGAAGCTGTACAGCAGCAGGGTGTCGTCTTTGAAGATGGTGCCACCGGTCTTCTGCCTCTGCTGGCTTCGTCATGCTGCATCCTACCGTCCCGATGCGGACCCCACACCGAAAAGTCATAGGCTCCCTTTTGTTGCCATCATAAACCGATTCTTGAAACCAACCCGGCATATCCAAAGCAGCTCCAACAAATCATTTGTTGATCTGTTTATGACAGGTCCTAATTGATCTCCAAACAGTATTAACAGGTCTGCACCCCAAACAGCAATAAGATTTAACTATCACCCGCAAATGGACCTCAATGGAACAGAAGCAAATGATAGAAGGCCGGCAATGTAAACTACTTTGGGGTGTACTGTGATGACCCCACTTTTGGGCGCACTGCAACGTTCACCATTACTGGGATTACGTCATACCACCCAATAATATACCGCTGGCGAGCCACCATAAGTTTGATGCTGGCTGCGTATCGCACTGAATTATCCTCCTGGAGCGCACCAACTAAATCTAGTGCTCGTACGAAGCACCGGACCATCCCGGTCCCCCCTAGACGAAGCAAACAAGCAGCTCGATACTGACGCCTGTGCTCGCAAACGGCAGCCAAAAGCATGCCAAAACTCTGGCCACCAGGCCGGCAGCCATCAAGATGCTGATTGCCAACGTGCCTCGGGGTTGCCACTCACCCATGATCAATGGCCATGCTACGTTCATGGGAGTCACAGGAGTCAGGGTACGATCCCATTTGTACCACCAGATGGGCACAGCGTTCAACTGAACCAAGTTGCAGGTCTTCGGGATGCTCCCCAGCGAGCGAGAGGATGGTGTGCCATACCAGCAAATCGTTGCCTGAGCGACCAAATGGCTAAACAGATCCAAATAGTTGACATATGTTGCCATTAGTTGCCCATAGTTTAATACTTCATCTTTGCCCCTTCCTAATACTAACCCCCTAACATGACAAACGACCTACGGATTTAGCACATTAGGCAACAAAGATATACAAAGATTAATTGCCCGGAATTAAGAAAAGTAGCAGCCCAAGCATGAGCACCTGCTCTTTTGAGTTGAGCCTCCAAGGCCTCACCGTTGTACTGCGGCGCATCGAATAATGTTGAATTTCGCCCCTCACTTTGTCCAACATTGACCTTTCAGCTCTCTTTATTCTCTCAAATTTGCTTCCATCTTGCCCACTGTCACATAAGGTGTCATCTCTCTTCATTGTCTAAAGGTTCCTCCCCTCCCACTATCACATAGCTCTTCATCTCTCGTCCTTCTCTATATTGCCCCCACCACCTTGCCCAACTAATAGATAGATAGATAGATTGATAGATGGATAGGCAAATGAACCACATTCGAGGCACGTACGATCGAAACACACTTACCGGAAGAGGTGCACACGATCAACAAAGGGAGGCAAACACGATTGAACCGCGGCGGCACTCACAAGATGGCGCCCGAACTAAGCTGTCAAATGTCTTTGTTTCTGGTCCTGAACCTGGGACACATTACTTTCACCTACTCTCTTGTGAAACTTTCAATACCGAAATCCCAAAAAGAAACCTTCCCTTCCATGGTAAAATGCCATAAATTGCATGAAATCCTGACTGGCCAACCTACAAACTCAAGGGCACTCCCGGACTGTGTCAGTCTTGGTGTGACAGTGTAAGTAGGCTGACAAACGCAAGGGATGAAAATTATAGAAGCACTGGCATTGCAGCTGGAAAGGACTGGAGCTGAAACAAAGTGTGTTTATCCTTTCAAAGGTGGAAGTTTAACTAGCATTTTCCGAATCCATCACACATTTGTGGCATGCTGTTTCTACCTCAAGCCTACCAGCAAGCATACAACATTTGAAGAGGCCTTCTGATTCTGAATGAGCAATGGTTGCCGATCAGCACATGCCATCAACACTGCAACTGTTCTTCTGGTTGGAATGTGACAGAAAGAAGGCGGGTTCCTATTCAAATGCCAGCCCCTCGGTCAAAACGGCTTCGCGTCCAACACCCCTTCACCACAGGCCAGCGACCAAGGGCAGCTTGCTTGTTGGTGACAAGTCCGCCGACTCGCAGCTGTTTCGATCCAGCAACCGGCCCAATGTGGCCGCATAGGTGTAGGTCATCTGCAACGACAAACCGCTGATTTGCTTCAGTTTCGAGCTTGTTCCTATGCATATTTGCTATTCCACCAGCGCGGCCCACACAAGGGTTAGCACATGCCTCATGATATGATCAGAATAGATACTTGTAACCTGCTGGCCCAGGCATCGCAATCACATGTCACATAGAATGGGCCATGCATATATGGAAGAATCATGAGAATATACACCCACATAGATGCAAAGCACATACGCACATGCCCACACACGCACATGTGCTCACACGCGAAGAAACATCGCCATATATCCACATAATCCACAGTACTGTACATCTTTCTCCATGCGTCCAGCACTACCAGGTCACGAGATATGTCTGATGATATCTGTGTGTGTGTGTCCCTGTTTCAGCAAAGGACATATGCACACGGAAAATGGTGGCCGTTCAAATTCAAGTCAAACCCATAATCATGGCTTCCTGCGGTTCCCAGCAATACTTTTGAAGAAAGGTCTGGGAGTCCCCACGTCATGATCCATCACAGCGATATGCTCTGCAATGCCCCATAATGGTACTGATTGGTTCAAAGGTGATACAAGGAATATAAAGTAATCTATCTGCATCCATTTGCTAGGTATAGTCCTGTAGCAGTAATTATGGACCTAAAAGAATAGATTGACAAGGACCGGGGTTTCTTAATGGATTCCAAGGACTGTACTGGATGTTGGCTTGACATGGTCTTCAGGCCCCCCTTCATCCCACAATGTCAAACGAGACACGGCCAAGACAAGGATTGCCACACCACCAAAGAGCCAAACCCTGAGTCAGCGTCCATTTTGTGCTGGCATGGGAAGCTAAGCTCTACCGCAAATTTGTTGTAAAGCAGCGACAAGAATGATGACGCTTAGTAAGGTCTACTTATGGTTGTACTTGTGGCGGATGATCGCAGGGCCAACCAAACCAACTGTAACAAGCCACAACTCCTTCATGTCCAGCCAAAGATGCTTGTAGTTGTCAGCTGGAACATATGTGTAGCCCAACTGATCTTTCTTCAGACCATCGTCCTTGTCCTGGACACATGAAAGTTGTGGGTGAGCCTTTGGCTTCTGTCATTGTATATCCTGTCATCTTCTCCATCTGCTGAGCAGAGTCCGTGTGTCAATTGTGCAGTGCAAACCATTGATTTGCAAGAAGGTTGACGTGTGTTTGTAATGCGGCAGGTATGCCTTGCGCTCAAAATGGGATATTCCCCTCGAAGGTCGGGTGGAAAACAAGTCTGCACAGAAAGCATCGTACATGAGACAAGTATGGCGGTATCCAATGTATATCCCCGAGCTAATATTGGTTTCCCAACGACATTTTCTGGGGTATCTTCATAAATAGTCAGTCCCATACACCTTGAATCTGAAAACTGGGCGACTTCTCTTGCAAGTCAAGCTCAAGGCAATGTTTCATATTCGAGCCATTGATCAAAGGTAATCCCACCCGGTCAAATATTGTATGTTGGTTCAACTGACTTCCCACTATCAAAGCAACAGCCCCCAACCTGATAAGTTTGCCAAGTCATGGACAAATAAACAAATCATCCACATGCTTGTTTGTTGGTCTCTCTGACTCTGGTGCTCCCTCATCGTACCTGACGCTGCCACGTCTACGAACACTCATCGTTGAGCTCTGTTAATTACGGACCCTCTGCTTACACGGTGAACAGTCTACAAACAATTCTCGAACACTTCAGTCCTCAGTTGCGGAAAGCTGTGGTGAGGTGCATTGCGACAGGACTTTGTCGCGTGCCATGTGGTAGAAACCTAATGGCCGGAGAGGGTGCATTGTTTGATCACCAAAGTGCTAGCCTACTGTGAACATGGTGAGCTCCGGTATGAACGCCGTCGGTTCACAACTCCATGCGCAGATAGCAATCGAATGCAATCGGCAATAACCCAGCAACGTGAAATGCCAAGTATCACAAGTTGGAGAATGGCCATGCTCATAAGTTGGTGTCTGCAATGACTACAATCCCCTTGGTGATTCAACAAAACTGCAGTACAAGTGACGTGTTGCTCCCTCAGTGCTGGAGACATATTCCCTCATCTCATCCGCCAACTTGCAGGCATCGGGATGCATCGAGCACATCTCTTCCACCGGATATTGTGCAGGTCCGTCCTTCGAGGCTGTCTGTCAATTCATCAGTGTTTCAGCATGTCGGATGCGTACTTTCTGATGGCAACAGTTTTGATCCAAAGCCAAAGAATCGGGATGATTCATTCGATTCTATATGTCTTGAAAAAAGGGCTATGGCTACATGCAAATGATATCGATTTGATGGTGGTGATGATGATGATTATGATGATGATGATGATGATGATGATGATGATGATGATGATGATGATGATGATGATGGTGCTGGGGGTAGTGGTGGTGGATACTGGTGGATGAATGGTGATGATGGATGGTGATGGACAATGCCACAAGTTCGAGGTAGCATCGTGCCATGCGACCAACCAGGACTTTAGCCCCTTATCCTTGCCCCGTCCTTGGGTTTCACCATCACACGGCCAGGGCCACCCCAAGTGGCGTTCACCTTTTTGATGTCCAGCTTGGCCAAAGGTGACCTTGAGACTTCGGTCTTCGGTTTGACTCAAACACTGCATGGCTCACCGTGGATGTATGGATTATCATGGATTATCCATTATCCACATCTATCCACCTTAGATGCGCGAATTGGTTGACTACCTTGACTCAGACTTCATTTGTGGTCAATAGATGTCAATAGTCTGGTTGACAATTCGATTTTGCTGTTAGATAAATGTATATAATTCGTGATGGCTCAACTGTGAATATTTATGTATGGATATTGGCGCAGGATTCTCATTCCGTTGGCCGTAAAACTCCGCCGAACCAGGAAGCAAAAGGCCCCCCAACTGATCCAACGCCAATGATCACACTGGTGTTGCCACTGCTCAAGTTGATGCAATGCGATGCCTACTTTGCCGATGGACAAAAGTCATTGACCAACAGTGGGAGGGGGGGTGTCCAGCAAATTTTGAGGCAGCTTTCAGCTGCATCCATGTATCCTATATCGAGGTAAATTTGGAAAGAACAAACATATATATATATATATAATGTGTGTGTAAAGACATGTATCATGAATCACTTTCACGGTCTGTTCCGCTACAACAAAAACATGAACATGCAGTGAGGCGCACTGCGGTAAACAAACGATCAGTCTGGGACAGCCATTCAATTTGCCAAGTTTTCTCGAATGGACGGCTCGTCAGAATCTTGGTACCAGTAGATGTTGGATTCTCCCATTTTTTTGCCAGGGCTTCCGAAGGCTTTGCCCTACGCTGGGGGCGATAATTAATGTCATGCCAACGATTGTGGAAACAAACGGGCAGGTGAAGTTTTTTGCCAACCATAAACCAACATAAACCAATATAAACCAACAGGGTGGCAGCTCACACAACACAACGCTGCCAAGCAACATCAGTGCGCAAGTCAGGCTGGGTGGCACTTGCCTCAAGCTTTCAAGAGAGAGTACCATTTAAAGCAGGGAGACCTGCTTAAGATTTTACAAAAACACATGCATACAAATTTAAATGTTCAAGCAAATAAACAAAGTTGATTTTTGAAACAATATACTATGTACATATGCATACATGTATGACTATGTATTTACGTATGATTGAATCTAAATACACAAATCCAAATGCATAGTCTTCATAATGCAATCATGGCGTGACTATGTAGCAAATCAAGTGGTGTGTCATAAGATCCTCAGGATATATCCAATCACATGGCAAATCGTTGTCCCCGGAGTATTTCTCCACGGTTTTCCCTGGCTGGTGAGTCAGGTAGTCGTGGCAAAGCGATGAAAAGCAAAGCATCTTCGAAACCACCAACAAGGATCGCATGGATAGTGTGTGTTGAGAGTACTATGCAACATTTTAGGTACTTCTTCGGCATCAGTTGAGGTTACACAAGCAGACTGGCAACAAATGAAAGAATGTATATCTATATATATATATAGATATAAATTCATATTTGATGAAAGCAACATGAACATGAACAAAAAACCAGCCATGAGATCGACTTCTTACAGCTTACTGTTTGATGGATTAATTCTTGGCATTGATGCAATGACATGACGGCAACGGTGACACCTGAAAAAGCGCCCAAATGCATCAAACAAGCATCAAACCAAATCCCATGCTACAGCAGTGCATGTATACTGGCTACGTCAAAACTTACTGTCTTTAATTTTGATGGCCGTGCTGGGTTGGGTCGCTGCCATGGTCCTATTGAAACATAATGGGGCAGGCTTTGTTGAATTTCTATGCCTGGAGATGCCTGGAGGGAAAAAAACACCTTTTCAATGTGAGCGAAGAAGGCCACATTACAGTATGACAAATCATGCCACACTATGACAAATGATGACACATGCTGACCGTTATCTAAAGTTTGGCGTAGGGAGTACGATGCCGAACCGTGCGAGTGAAAACGAGTGATGCCAAGCACTTCGAGCCAGGTGCATGTCCATCAAGTGCCAGAAGTCCACCACGACATCCAACTGCCGCGACGGGGCTGAGTGGCAACTGGAAGGACCACCAGGTGTCACCACAGCTGAGCCAAGGTTGAGTGGACAATGGTTAACCATGATCATTCATGATTAATCGATATTAATCATTTGTTCATGAGACATCTTCATGAAATCACATCATGTAGGTAAGGAGTTCATTTTTGGCAACCAGGACTACGGAAAAATAATGTTCATGAATGAAGTGTGGGTGGAGGTCTTCGCAACCTTAGATGGTCAGGGGACACAGTTGTGCCCATCAGGAACGATATTGCAGACCTGCAGGTCCTTCCATGTTTGCTACCGCCATCTCCATGATTCCAGTAGCTGAGGGCGAACAGTTCCAATGGAACATGCCCTAAGTTTCAACCTGGGGTTCACAAATCCAGGGATTTGGAAGATAGAATCACACTAGGAGAAGCATTGGCTGTGTTCCGCCAGAATCGAAGACCTCAAAGATCTCCCTGTCATGTGACCTTTACTAGACATTGGCCACCACCAGGCTGCCAATTCACAGTCATGACCAGCTCCACAAGTCACCCCATGGCTTCCTCCAAGCCCCGGTCCTTTATGGGGCACCATGGGCGCCTAGGCCCCCCCACCTGGGCATCCATTGTGCCACAGGGCGTCTCAAAGGCAATGAGTCCGTCGCCACCGAAGTCTCCCGCCGCCAGCGAGCCGTTCACGGCAAAGGTGGGACGCCAAGGTGCCTGGCAGTAGCTGTAGCGGGTTGGGAGCTCAGGTAGTGCCCAGTGTTCAAGAAAAGTCATCTCTATAAGTGCCATAGGTCTGATAACTCATAGCTATACTATAGTATTCCTAATTAATAGCTAAGTTGAGAAATATGAACGGTGGCAGCATCAATGATCAACATATGTCGCCATTATTTGCAACTATTGGAGCTTCATCTGGATCCTTGACATGCAAGTATGAACAGCATCAATGACCACTAAAACATAGCAATGTTGACCCTTCATTGGTGGTAAGTACTACGTGGCCATGAATTATGTATTGCTATCATTCATCACTATCACTAGCATAGGCTATTTGCAATATCACATACCTACCATGAGTAGCCGTGCCTATCATAATACAACGAACAGTTATTGTCCATTTCTCTGTCTCTCTCCATCAGCATCCTGATTGACATTGTTTGGCCGCTCTTCGTGAAAATCTGCTAGCCATCATCAATGACTATACTTACTGGTAGCCCTATTTGATCGTCATTAACCATCACAAATAACAACCATCAAGCCTGGAGATTCACCCGTATCTGGTCATTTCTGATTTACCATTGACCTAGCTCGCCATTTCTCCTGCCCAAGAGCTATGCTCCTCCAAGCCACGAACTGCAAAAACCATGGACTGGCCCAGGGGATCCCGCGCCCGCGGGGCCGCGCCTGATCTGTGGGGCACTTGGCCACCGCTTTGTTCTCCAACCAGCTGGGCTGCTCTGCGACGGGGAGCAAGGCTCTGAGCTCGCTGACCTGCCAAGCAAGGCTGAAACCAGCCTGGTGGTTAAGATCGTGAATCATACGGTGAAGCATACGGTGAAGCATACGGTGAATCATGTGGTGAATGATGTGGTGAATCATAGGGTGAATCGTAGGGTGACTCATGTGGTGAATCATGTGGTGAATCATAGGGTGAATCATGTGGTGGTGAGTGATAGGGGATCCCAAAAATTGTCCAGTTTATGAACCATTTATAGTAGTAAGCCATTCATGTTTGGGGGGTCCCCTATTTTAAGAACCCCCCATATGATGAATCATGTGGTGAATCCTATAGCGAATGTGGAGAGCAATGTGGCGGATTGGTGGGTACGGGATGATACTGGTGGTCAATGACTACTCATATAGTGAATCATGATGAATAACTGCATGCAGCCAATGATAATGGTGGTTCGGAATTCGGAATGGATCATAAATAAGTAGGGTTCAGAACAATCATGGTCAAGAACTATACTATAGTTCATAACTCTACCGTTCACAAAGGCTTCATTTCTTAATGCTTTGTGCAAAGCAGTTGGCATCAATTACAGTAATACACGTGAATGATGAAGGGTCAAAGCCAGTTCCTAACAGTCAATTACGAATCGTGAATTGTGGAAGAATATCGCTTTGTCAAGCAGAAATGTTAGATCCATATTCAGAACCCACCCCGAGTCTACCTTCAATCTGGTGATTTATCCAAACATGGATCCAGCATTGTAATCAGCCTAACTTCTCTTCGCAATAACCTCCAGATATCTATAAATCACTCCATGAAAAGTTTCGGGCATGGAAAAAACTGATATCATCTTACAATGACAGTACATCATGATTGCGGAAGGGCAAAAATGCATGTGTAGCTTCTGAGGGTCTGATGGCCAGCCTAGCTCTTGCCTTGACATTGACTCATTCTAAGATGCGGCGCCAGCCAAGGCCTGGTTGAGCCCCGTAGCAATCAGCTGGCGCAGCACAAACTTCCCATGAAGTGGGATAGGCAGCTTGGGAATGTTTCCAAAGTCCTGAAGCAAAGACGTCACACAATGACAACTCAAACTGCACCAATTTAATCAGATTGATTGATCATGAGATATCATTGGCCAAAATAATCTATCAAACGGTGAATTCGGATGAGTACGGTAACTACGAGGATAGAAATCGAAGTCACGAAGCGTGTCAGTTCTGTGCATGTGAGGAGCACTCAAGAACTGAGCGGAAAACGGATGTAGCTAGCAACAATATGAATATGTAAATGAATAGTGGTTCCCAAAGAATCAACAAATTCAGAGAAGCATCTTCATCAGCAGGTATCACAAGCCATGGTGGTGTATGTCCCAAATTTGAAGGCGTAGCCTCCACGGCCTCTACAGTTGCTCTTGAAGTCTTGGGCGATGATTGCCACAGGACCACAAGCACAGAAAATGTCTGTATACAATCATGTGCGATTCACTCAAGACTAATAGTTTCAATCAACTACAAAAATATACATAGATG
The DNA here is from genome assembly GCA_009767595.1 of Symbiodinium kawagutii. Classification (NCBI taxonomy): domain Eukaryota; class Dinophyceae; order Suessiales; family Symbiodiniaceae; genus Symbiodinium; species Symbiodinium kawagutii. Next base: position 179,731 of record VSDK01020816.1, read on the forward strand.
CTTGCCAATGCTTGCAATTGTTTGGCATATGTATGACATTTGTGTCTGTGCTTTTGCCGTTTTCGATCATCAAAGGTGCAGCTTGTCACCGATGCTAGTGCTGGGTCCTCCATAACTGATGTGTTGTGGGCAATGAAGCCATCGAAGAAATTGTCGATCCCCTTTCGCCTGCAGCAGCCGGTGATAATCACATGAGCATGTCTAGAAGATGGAGAAGTACATGTCCATATGATCCAAGATGCCAATATGCATCAACATATGCGCATAGAACCCAATATACCAATATATTCACAGACATGAGGCTTGGAGCCCCTTTCATGGGCGCGGCCTATCCTTGAAAACACTGAAGCCAGTAGCCAAGGCACAGGAAGTTGTCACCAAAGACCGGAGGCCAATCTCCATAGTATTGAGGGAACATATTTCGAACCTGAGCAGCTAGCGATATCAAGGGATTCACAACGTTGGGATAGCTGCTGAGGGTGTTCAGAGTGCCTAGCAGCTTTGCTGCATGGCGTCATGATACCGGCCATATGCGGAAATGTACGTCTTGTGCCTACATCCATGATACTCCACAGGCGTGCTAAACCATCCGGCACCTGACCAACAAATCAGCTGAAGTAGAAGTGTTACATCCAATCCCCGTACTTTTTCTTGTTGCCATGCATCCGTGAACGGCATCATCATGCGCATACTTCTGAGCACACAGGAAATCGCAAGGCTTTCCAAAATAAGCATGTTGATTTCTGATGAATTCTGTGTATTGAACGCTGCATGCCAGGCCACCTGCTGCGATGCCAAAGCTGGATCGATACATTTCTGTGGTTGCCTTGGTGGATCTTGGTTGCAAAGTTGATCTTCCATTTGTACCGGTCTAGCTATGATCGTTTCCACTCAAGTAGCCGCTTTGGGGGGTTCTGGTATTTCATTTATGGACACTACGGACCCTACGACCCAGTTCAGGAGAAAGCAGCAAGGAATCACAAACAGGGCCAGGTATGATCTACTTCTAATATCCTTCGCTCCTTGATGTCCAGACGCATCTGGTTCTACAAGTCAAGAAAACAATGAACATCACACAATATCACACGTGTCACACACTCCTTTGCATGCATACAACTGTAAACACATAGGGAATTATGTGCTTGTGCATAGGTGCCTTCAGTTTCGCACTTTCACGCACACATATGTATAGATGCACGCATATATACATGTCATACATTTAGAAAAATGCACGTTGCACAAAAGCTTGGCCAGCGCTAGTCCTTCATATTAGACTGCTTTATATAATCAAATACATTCAGATGACTCCTCATGTGGTACTCCTTTAATCTTGCGTACATTCAGATGCAAGTTCCACGGTGCTGCCACGTCTCATCTGCTGCTGCAACTGTTTGTTCACTGTGTCGATCAACTTCTGGGAGCTGGCGAAGCGTTGAATGGCTCCAGGAAGCAGCGGCTGGTAGACCTCCAGGACTCCACTGGTGCCACCGAAGCATGAAGCGCATGCAGCCACGTGGGGTCCGGGGGAAGGAGACATTCAAAGGCTTAAATGACTTGCCTAACCTAATCTTGAAGCAAAAAGAAACAAAACACCATCGTTCTACACAGTAAGACTGTCAAGAAAAGGTGGATTTGCCACTTCAAGGTAGCTTATCAAGGAAAAGTGCATTTTAGTGGTGACATGTGAGGGTTTGGTGGATGTTGTGTGGGATGTTGTGCTCCTAGGGACCACTTATTTTCCAGAGTGGATCATTGCTTCCTCACCAGGATGGGGGACCTGCGTGCCAGGGGGGGGTGCCGTGCCAGGGGCCTGGTTGAAGAGCCCAACGCCGTTGTTCATCAGGTTGGCCACCGCATTCTCCAGTGCGCCCTGAGTCTTCGTGACGAAGCTCAGGGGAGCCGCCAACTGCTGAAACCTGCAACACCAGCGATGGCAGCACTAATATCACATAAACACATGTGGTTTGGTATGGGATTTGGATGCTTAATAGTAGGCAATAATAAGCAACAATTAAACATTAAACAACTACTATATGGGGGGTTCTCAAGTCATAGGGGACCCCAAAGTTGTGAGTGGTTAATCATTAAAAAAGGATTAAGATTGGATGATAACATGATGATAACTGGGGGTCCCCAATTTTGAGAAACCACCTCTCTCTAACAAATATGCGTGCTTAATGATTTAGTTAAAGTATAGGCGAACATCCATAATCACGCACACTTACTTATTATGTATGTAGCAATTCATCTATACACTGCAATTAAGCAAGGTTCCCCCAAACCATGGCAACATGACAACCGGCTGCAGCGAACACATCTGAAACACAGGATTTCTGAAGGTACGGAATTTACGGACAAACCAAATTTGGAACCTGTCTGAACAGAAGGGATCCGCTCATGATTTCTTACTTTTCCTTTGTGGCCGGGTTTCTCAGCAATTCTAAACGAGCCAAACTTCATTCATGCTAAAAATCAGGATGGTTGAGGGTGTATGGCTACGTAGGTCTCTGCCAAGAAACATCATTTGAACAGACTTCAGCGTTGGGGCTTGCTTCAGCATGCTGGTCATGCATTGCTTGGGCGCCACCACCAGCTGGGCCATGCTACGGGTTCCTGCGGCAGAGGTTCGTGGCTCCAATGTGGTACCTCAAAACTGGTGCTTGCCCTGATCTGCCAGGATTCAGGGGCAAGCAACAGATTGTTGGGGGTTATGATGTGTCCATGCGTTTGCATCAAACAACTCTGGGTTTGTTGGTGAATTTATGGGTTATGACGTCATTGATGTTCATGGGTGCCACTTGGACGTGTGAAGCCTTGATTCTGTGAGTGAAAGTCTGTACCCCATGCTCCGCAGCTGCCTGGCCATTCGCTGGCCAAAACCTGAACTTCGCCCTGGACTTCCTGGTGACGGCCAGGCGACGTTGCCAGTCGATGACTGGGATCAAACGCGGCACATTGACAAATTGCTTCTGGACGAGGTGGGGCAGTTCTACAAGCAGCAATTTGGGACATTGCAAGAAGGTGCATCGAACAACTCCATGTCGAAACAATGAATAAGATCCAGCAACGATGATCACACAGGTGGCCGGGCGCACAATATACACCCTCTCAACTCCGCAACCACCCAGCGAACATGGATCTGGGCCAGTCCATGCTGGTCCTTTACGACGAAGTGCTTGACCAATCTTATCGCATCTCTACACGGCTGCGCCATTGCCTCCCTAACTTGTTAACCCATCTTAAGGTGACTTACCCAGTGCCCTTGCCCTTAACCCTTACAGTCCCATCTCCCAAGTGTCCAAGGAAGGCTTCAACACGGCCAAATGCAGGCTCATCTCTTCCTCCAATGATGCCTGGGACTTGCCTGTCGACAAGTCCACCGCCTCCACCTGACCGCGAAGGGAGGGCTTCAATGCCCATACCGCTGACAGTGGAGACGGAACGATATTTCATGCTGGTTTCCACGGGGCTGTGACAGAACTCTGAAGGGAAAAGATGTTTCATGCTGCAGCGTCACCCTTCGCAGCAACCCGGCCGGACCTGGACTTTGATGTCCACACCCAGACCAAGAGCTGGACGCTTTGCAGTTCCCCAGCTGACCTGTGGTGCAACCCACTCTGAGGCATTTCGTTGGATAACTTTTTAGCAATGCTGGCTGATGATTTCAACCTCTTTTGTCAATGCGGACAATGAAACAAAATGCTCAAACCACCAACTAGCTTGTGCCTTCAGAACTTCTCTGCAAGAGAATCCACTTTGGACAATTGATGAAGCAGACCGAGCAACAAGAATCAAAGAATTTCATCGCAATGCAGTGGAGACACCACTGTGCAGCAGGGCACGCTGAAACATGTGTGGGTAACAATGATGATGCTTCTCAACTCTCAACATGAAAGATCCTCATAGATCCTCCAAATGCCTGAGAATTGAGCTCCACCATTTGAAATCCAATCCCAAAATGCGGACAGGGCCTTGAACCGCAGATCGTTGGGCCCCACAGCCGACACTGGAGAGAAGTCTGACATCCCATCTGCACCTTCCAACTGTGGCTTGCTGTCCAGGCACCATCCCAAAACCATTACTTGCAACCGTTTGAGCTAGATAAAATCAAATAAAATTTCATCTCTACCATTTGCTATCCCATCCTTTCGTGGTGTTTTTCTTCTTCCCTCTCTCTCTCTCTCTCTTTCTCTCTCTTTCTCTCTCTCTCTCTCTCTCTCTCTTCCTCTGTCTCTCGCTCTCTCTCTCTCTCTCTTTCTCTCTCTTCCTCTGTCTCTCGCTCTCTCTCTCTCTCTCTCTTTCTCTCTCTCTCTCTCTCTCTCTCTCCCTCCCTCTCTCTCATTCACTATCTTCTACTCAATATATAGTCTCTATTATTCTTCTCGTTCTCCTTTTCCAATGCCATGTTATTTCTTTGCTGCCTCCCTGCGGGGACTGTTTTCACCATAGCAAGACGTGACCGTACTGGTGAATAGGCATTCCATGGCATTCCCATCATGAAGAATGATCCGCGGTGCCTTCGATGCTTGCGGACTTCAAAAAGGCCGTGACCTTCAACTCAAGGCCTCATCGTAGCGATGAGGAGCACGGGGTTGATGATTCATAATACTCAGCAACGGTTTCAACGTAATGGATGTTTGAAAAAAATGGCCAAAAGTGACTAATCATGGGCAAAAATAGATCGTGGACTTACCACTTGATGACTAAGCTTGATGGATAAAAAGAAACATGTCATGGAGAACCGCCCCTCTCGATTCCCCGTGGGTTTGGACGGTGCTCGGCATGCCGCCTTGCCTGCCAGGACCCCATGATGGGATGAGCCTACCCTTGTCGTTGGGTATGATGGCCATCTCAACCGGTTGCAACCATTTCAACCATTTTTTGTAACATAGCAATTAATCCATTATCAATCACTGGCTAAACATGGTTAAACAATATCAACCCTTACCCGATACTGTACGTTGTACTAGGTTCATGGGTGCCTTCACAACTAAGACAGTCACATACAGTCACATTAATCATGTTGATTGTTACCGCCTATTAGGCTTATCGATACAGGTTGCGCCACCATCGGCAGCCCCAACCACTCGTTACTTTGTGTTGGTGGCCCGCCTGCATCTGGTTGTTTCACAGTGGTGGTCATCAGCGGATTGGCCTCAGCTTTGCTGAGGCAACTTGGGAGGGTCCAGGCCAAGGTGATTCATGTTGATCGCAGTAAGTCAGCTGTAACCATTGGTGCAACGTCATAAACTTGGTTCATTAAGCATGCTTGGTCAACACTACGTCTTGCCGGCGCAACGGACTTTGAAGACTGCTCATCCTCAAGCGACCAAAAACCGCGAAAATCTGCTACTGGGCAAAGAAGTGACCGGCAAACCGTGGTGCACAACCTTTATTGGCCGTGCCCAGGCTAGCCTTGACAATAGCCACTATGAAAATAACATCCCTAGCCTGTTAAAAGAAGGGGGCCTCTATGAATGTGAGTTACGTCATCAGGGGTACATAGATCAAGCAAGGGGCGACCTTGGCAATGTAATGCGTATAACCTCGTACAGCCATTTAGAACTCCTACAACCCCTGTACTACAATAACCATTGTTGAACCATTATCATTAACATATAACATTTCTCAACCATTGCTATGGCACCATGATGAAGCTATCCATTGTTGGAGAAAATTGGCGAAAAAAAAACTTGTCTCAAACCAAGACGCAGGTCCAGGAATCGTCACGCTCTCATTGCCCTGGATAGCCCAGCCTCAGAGCCAAGATGAGCCAAGCGAGCGGTGAGTTCAGTCACCAGTTGGGAGTCTATGATGAAGCCCTGTTGAAGGACCTACAATCATCACGTACCAAGGGGTGGCGACGAAACCTTAGAAATTTGCCTACAGCCTCTCCGCTTTCTCGTTCTTTTTTTATTCGTGCATGTAACATTATACCACAGCAAAAGCGCAGCAGAAACACCAGAAACAGTGGGATCTGCCAAAGAAATCCTTATTTGCGTTAACTTTGTGTCTACGTGCTACGTTTCGGTGTTCCGATCTTTCTATCCCAGTGCTGCGCAATGATAGCGTTCACACTGCGGACAGCCTGTAGAAATATAGAAACGGGCAGTGATGTGGAAAGTCTAATTCGGAAAAGTTTTCCGTATCGTTTTTCTTTTCGTTTTGGGCCAGTATGCTCCATACATCGGAACAGCTGCTGGCATAATTCAAGCAATACTGAGATGGTCATCGTTTTTTCAATTCCTTTTCGTTTTAGAGTGAGAGGAAGCAGTTTTCGTCAAAAGTGCTGCATGTCCTCAATAACATTAATTGACAGGGTTTTACACTTCCTGTCATTCACCAGAACAGTCACCACTATCGCACCGCATCTAAACCATTGTTGACCTCTCCACCAGCCTTGAAAACTAATGAAAACTATTCAAAATCATGTCTAACAACCCATGGATCGACCCTTAACAACGATTTGCAAATGAATGCCAGTCAGTGCTTGGACTCTGGTTCCCCATGGTGTGACCAATAGATACCAATAGGCAAGCATTACTCCAGTGGAAGCAGGAACGCTGAAATGCTGAGCTCCCACACGGATTCATAGCATACGAAAGTCCATACAAACCCGAAAACGTATGTGTATATATATATGTGTGTGTGTATATATATGCGGGAAAAAAAGATCCAAAGGAATAGCCGAATAGCCAAGGGACTCTGAGAAAACTCTTGCAAAAACAAGTGTGTTATTCTGCAACATGTGAGCAAATAGTGGGCTGTACTGAGTTTCTGATCCATCAATGTGGTGCTATGGGGGGCTGCCAGCTCACTACTTCCTAGCGACTATGGCTATTTTACACCTTGTTGGCTGTAAGTTACTACTGCTCATGGCCAAGTGACCAGGAGGAGTAATTGCCAATCTATCGGGAGAATCTAGCATGCAGCATGCCGCTATGCCAAATATATGGGGCTGCGACCAACTGAAAAAATCTCGCAACAAGAAGTCGCCCCGCTGACATCAACACCAGTTATCTTGAGTACGTGGAGTCATTGACCGCAGGTATAGATGAGGGGGTGACCTGGCTAACTCCTGACTGCTACCTCTTCCTCTCTTGTGGGGTGACCCCTCTTTCTCGGCCAAATCCGTGCTCGGCCACCAGTCGCTAAGAGATGCTAAGAGTTGCTAAGAGTAGAGGGGTCCCAAACCCCAAAAACCTTGAAAAAAACATTGCTTTTTTACCTGGGGCCCCCTTGCTCATAAGGTCTTGCCCCAGGTGCTAGGTAAATTTGTGTTGTATGATGATTGTCCCACAAATGGCCAAGAATCAAGAGTCATTTAGAGTTGCTCAGAGTTGTTAAGAGTTTGCGTTATGGCCAAAAAATGGCTAAGAGCTGCGAAGAGTTGTTAAGAGTTGTTTAGAGCTGTCAAGAGTTGTTAAGAGTAGGCTAAGAGTTGTTAAGAGTTGTTAAGAGTAGGCTAAGAGTTGTTAAGAGTAGGCCAAGATTAGGCCAAGAGTGATCACGAGCATCAGGGTACCAAACTGGGGGGTTGCACCTATCTCCTGTGATATAGAAGCATGTAGAAGCAAAGCGTTTGCCCACAGGCAATGGTAGCATATTGCACTGCGACAGTATGCGATTGCAACCAAGTCGCTCACAGCCTGGTCCAAACGCTCCGGGCCGATGACATCGTCCACCAACCATGAGATCCATTCTAAGCCCGCGTAGCACATGTGCAAACATCAAACACAACCACAGTATACCACAGCGATTGTCAACTCCTGTAATATTGGGCCAGGCCATCCGAAGAAGCATGCAATTGCACACAGTTCAAACCATGCCGTGCAAGAACACAACAAACGACTGGTGTCCCCAGGTGCTTGAAACTACAAGTTGCAAAGCTAAGTCTGCTATCTTGTCACAGGCATGCAAGCATGGCTTTCCACACACGAGAAGCAATGGCATCAGAGCTTAATCACAAGAAATCACAAGCCAGGGGGCAATCGTGGCTCATGATAGTTGATCTTGACATTGGATGTGCCATGATGTGCCATAAAGATTGACTGATTTGAAGCTTCGTCGGATGTTGCTGCTTTCCACTGCCAAATCTATCGTGTGGGAATCTGCCACCGGTGAAATCCATGCAACAGTCCAAGGATGTTAGCAACATTCACCAACCCAACGTTTCATATCACGTGATATCACGTACTTAGCCATATAAAAGCCATATAAATGGTACTGATTCCCAAGTCAAGGAGCCATGTCATCCCCGCAATTTGGGCAACCGAAGAAGCGGGGTTGGGGGTAGAATTCAGGGCAAAAGCCCTGCAGCTTTGCCTCGGTGACACGTTCTGTCCTCATGTCAACGAAACTGTTGGATTCCACTATGTTGATGCTTCTCTTCACATACTGCAAGAACGGGTCAGAAAATGAATATAAACCAAGAACAAATTTGCAGCTTTTTCTCCCTTCCAATCTAAGCGGGGTCCGGGGAAGGTTTTTCGAAGCGGGTTGAAGCGGGTTCCCGGGTAGAATTTTAGGTAAGCGGGGTTGGCGGAATATTCTTCTTTATATACCGATATACTGGTGAGGAAGCGGGCTTGGAGGAAGTTTTGAAAACGCAACTCCTAAGCGGGCTTAGCGGATGAATGTCTGGCTAAGCGGGGTGCAAGGAAGAAATTTGCTTAGGAAAAAAACGGAGAAAAAACTGCTTCGCAAAACTGCAAATTCTTGCGATGATAGGAACTGCAGTATTCAAACTACCGCGCATGAATTCGTAACATACCGCGACTTCCCATATGAAGATTTAGTGTGCTGAAGTGATTCTAGTAAACTTGCTAAAAATATACCTTGTACCCAGCTTATCCTGGGAACCAGCTAGTTTGGTTCTCTGAGCAATTGTCAAGCTGGGTGCCCTGGGCAACCTGCCTTTGGCCACACTGCCCAGCATCGCAAGCGCCAAGCGGCGAAGCGTTTCGTCATGGGTCCAATCCACCGTACCATCATTCGTTCCGGCAGCTTCCTGGTAGCTGAATCGAACTCATGATTTGGGTATCCACTCTTTGAACCCCCTTTCATGAATCAACTTGTGCTTGGAATATGTTGGAATTTGGATGTTTTGAAAACCCTGTATATCCCATAAAATCGTTGGTAGCCGCTAATTCCTTTCAGTTACAATAAACGTTGTAGTTCTTCCGCTGCAAATGGGATGACAGCAGGGCTACGGACACCCCGTTTATCATTACTCACCAAGTTGACGTTTGTAGAGGTGTCATTTCTAATGCCTAGGACTGGGAAGAATTGGTTTGGGGAGCTTTGCACCGTGCACCCCATGGCTATAGTCTGCGGATGCCTTGCCTACAAATTATATACAGTACATACCGTATCTATAGTTGTTTCTTTGTCTTTGGGTTCTATGTTCAAGCCGGTGTCCTGTTGTTTCGTCCCTGGCGAGTGTGCATCTTCATCTGCGCACAGCTTGCCAACGCATGGTTCTGATGTTACTATACCCTGGCATATCACGATTTTTACGCCATTCCATGCAACAAGGGACCCACTTACATCCCCTCACCACGCTGCCTCAAGCCGGCGTTCTGCGAGACGTAGGTTGGTTGGAGGTAGCATGGTGGCAGCAGCGGCATGTGTCGCAGGGATCAAATCTTCAAAGGTCTCCATGGTCGTCTGGACCCAAGCGGCAGCGTCAGTAGCCTGGACATGATCCACGATGGCTAGGGGCACAGAACATTCGGCAAACTCAGCTGGAAGATCTGGAAGTCTAAAATCCACTACTGTAGTTATAACGTTTCTTCCTATAAAAATGGTAATCTTCAGCTCCCAGACTAGTTTGCCAAAGGGTAATCCAAGCAGCAATGCAAGGAGGATGCTGTCCGACATGACTTCCCTGCAAATCAACATGCAAATGATAGGATTGGAAACACCTTGATCGACCTGGATGGGATAGGATCAGGTAAGATGGGATGGGACGACCAAGGGATGCCTGTACCACCCAATAATTTCTGCACATCCCTACCACGTTCATTTCATGTACAATTGTAATTCTTGTACGAAGTCCTTGTCCTTGTCCTTGGGCAGCCCATTCTATACATTGAGGCTTTAGGTCATGAGGTGCGACAAACAAACATAGGATAACATAGAGACACATCGATGTTCTCAAGGCAAGCACAAATAGCTGGGCATAGAGATGCAAACCATCCCGATGCAGGTGCAAGCATATCCATGCAATTCCATGCAATGTATTGGCATCGTGTGCAATCACTGCAGTACCAATTGCTCTCTGTCACTATATATTTGGTGCCTTATCTTGCTGTAATTACACTAAATCACATCACATAGTATCACATGACGTCACTTTTTGTTACATAAGCTCCTGTACACGTGTGAGCACGGACGGGCGCACACGAGCATGTATGTACACGCATGTATGCATGCATTACATAGACGCAACCCACAAGTATGCGCACATCTTGTAGGAACATATGGGTTTTACGAAAATAAGTACATGGACAAATGCAGGCATGGACGAGATTGGACAAGAACATGAATAGACAGACTCGCAATCTGCGCGCCCATGGCTGCACATTCATCAAAAGTGCAGGCGCAGGCTGCTCTGAACCCGGTGACCCCTTCGGCGTCGAAGCCAAGACCATCTGTGGTTCCTTTGCCCCCACGGTGACCAGCCTCTTGCTGCGGCGCCATCAACAAATCGCTGGCACCAGGTGGCAGCATCACACGATTGAAGGCGGCCAGCTTCTGAGAAAGCCTCAGCTCCCAAGCGATGGAAGGATGGACAAATGTCGTGTCCCAGTGACCTTGCATGAGAAAAAGTTGCTATCATTGCAACAATCATCCCTCTTTGCGAATGGTTTGGGGATACCTCTATGTGCGGATTTTGTATAGCCAAGAATGGCATATTGAACTGTTATAAAAACCTGCCAACTCCAGAGATGCAACCAACATCAACCAACCATTTGCAAGCGACAGTGGCGGCCAAAACAGTTTGGGTAGGTGGGCCTTTGCCAAGGTTCTTTTCTTGATCTGATTAGTCTAAAGGATGCTGGTTGGCAACCATAATCGGGGATGAATCTATGATGGTTTGAGCAGCAAAGCCAGCTGTTCAACGAGGATTGAGAGAGCACGTGCTAATGCCAATATTGCTGGCCAATGATGGTCACCTGATAGTGGTACAATAGCGACCCAATTTAGTGCTATGCGCAATTACTGGCATCAATTCGATAATTCCAACCATCGCAAAACAAATTCAATGCCCCCAACAAAAACACCCACGCAAGTGGCTTAGCATAAACATAAGCCATAAAAATACACAAAATTAATTACACCACCCCCCCACAAACAAACACAAACGCTGCTAAAGTACACATGCACGTGTTGGTGATTGTTCGCAAATGAAGTCCATAGGTGTGCTTTAATATCTCATTATGTCAATGATTCGCCCTGGCGGAAAAGATTTGTTGCGCTCAACCCAGCAAAAGAGCTCGAACAAAACACCGAAAAAAGTTTTCTTGCTCACTATTCGTCATCGCTGATCATTGACTACTATGGCTCACCATTCACTATTTCTCATCATTTTCAGATAGTTGCTACCGTGTCTCCTCATTTTCGCCGGGTCTTCAGGGGGCAGCCGGGCCATCCCATGGGTCATGGGTAGCCCACGCAACGCTTCAAGCTGAGCAGCTGTCCCGCTGCCTGAGCCTGCAGCTGTGCACAGGCCTGCTGCACAGCCTGGCCATCGAGGCTGGCTCTGAAGCCAGTTTTGGAACCCCAAAAAATGCTGAGTTTATCACTACCAATGGTAGTAATAGCCGTTTAACTATCAATAGTAATAAATAGTAACAATACATAGTAGCAATTGGAAGTGCTAAAGGAACTATTTAGGAGCACCCCTAATGTGAACCAATAGGTGAACCGTCTTCCAGAGCTATGAGTACCAGGTTCGCTTACCAGAGTGTACCACGGTGGCTGTGAAATTTGTTCAGTTTTACTTTATGGCAATAAGTGCCCGCTGTTGATCATGGATGTTCCACGATGGTTCTCATGAGGGTGTGTGGCTGACAAAATGGTTATGATAAGGGTCATCATGGTGGTTGTCATAATAATTCTCTTTTATTGGCATTCAAGGTTTCATTAATCACTCAGGGTTATAAGAAATCTCCACTACAGTGGTTCAACGAATGGTGGTTGAATTGTTATGGTTTTCAGGTTGGTTATCACAATACTTTTTCAACAAGGATTCATCCAAATCCTTGTTCTCCATGAATCACGGTGACCCATGGGTGATGTCCATTGTCTCATCCGCCCCTACACTGCAATATCTTGTCCAATCGTGGTTCAATAATCAAATCCAAGTAGTGATATCCATAAGCAATCAGGGTAAGGCACTCGTTAATGAATACTTTTAGAATCACCAACTATTACTGAATAATTGATGATAATTGTATAAGGATAGGCAAAGCATGATTGAGCGGCAAATGGCAATCCAAAAACGCCACCATAGGTTTATTTATAGGCGTGATTTACCATGGCAGGTTGGGGTTGGTATGCATCTCGCAATGGGCAACGACGGCTAGGGAGGTTAATCATGCTTGATTAGTTATATAACTACGCACTGTTTTAAAAATAATGGAGAATATATGCGCATGTGCATGTAAACTGATTATCATAAGTGTCTACTGTGTATACATGGGGACATTGTCGGATTTGACCATGACTTAATCATAATCAATTAGTCATAGCTCATGAATCGCTATGTAGGGGATATTTAACAAAAACGAATGGGACCTGGCGATGTCACACGGGTTACCCTCAGGCATCCCCAAGCTATGATCACAGGCGCAGAACCGCAGTGCGGTGCAATTCGAAACAGATGCCCTACTCTGTGGACTGAGCTGATTCATGTCCAACGCGATCGGAAAATAACCAGTTATTACTCCTTCAAGATGGCTCGTTGAATACATGGTGCACACCGAGTCCAACACATGGGTAGGTAAGTGGAGGGACTAGACCACAGAAAATCTTGGGACAAGATGGGACAAGATTTCAGATTTTGGACCTGCCATGACCTGCCCATGACCTGCCATAGCCAGCGCCTGCTTTTCGATCACAGCTGAAATGATGGGCTTGAAGATATTGATAATCTTCATGCCAATGGAGCCATCAAACGAGACCTCCAAAGGTACATTTGCCGAGCAAGAGGTCGCCTGCCGCAGGAATGCGGTTCGCATGCGGTTCGCGCCATGGTATCTCAACAAATCTCAGCATTCATCAACCGGAATGAGTGGGGTGGGGTGGGATATTTTACTTAGAATATCTTAGAATTCTGCACTCCCTTCACGGGAAAAACAACGACCTCGGTCCGGGTCGACATCAGTGCATGGAATGAAACAATAGCGGCTTGCAAGCATGGCCTGCTGGGAACGGATCAAGCAAGCTCTGATTAAACGTGTGCAGTGCTAACTCATTTTATCCTCTCAGATTTGCTACGGCCGTGCTATATATCATCTAGTTCAGTCGGTTCTTCCGTATCATCTATATCATCCATCATCTTTAAATATCATCTACATATCATCTATTCCCTTCCCGAAACAGTTGCCTACTGGCCATCATCTATATATCGTCGATAGCCATCATCTAGATCATCTCTTCCCTACTCTGTGTTTATTCCTTGGCTCCCACCATTGGATGGTTCATTGCCATTGCTGGGAGCTGCCGCCAGGCCGACGTCTACTCGTCGCCTCCACAGTCCAGGGCACGCCCTGTGCCATGTTCGTCCCCTTCAACGCAACCGTTGCAGTGGAGCTTGCTGTGCTGCTCACCTGCGCGTTCTTGCCCGAAGAAATGATGGAAAATGATGGAACTTCAAATGAACTCAAATGGTTTCCCCGGCACCTCTTGGTCATTGAAACCAGGTGCAGGTTTTAAATCACGCGAATCTCAACAAGTATGCAGCCAGAACCGTGCCCTTGCGCAAACCACCACTGTCAGCATCTCATCCAGAGCGCCTTTTCTGGACATGAGTCCTAGTTAGCTAGCTGGTGACCCTTGTATGACCATTTCCTCAACGGAACCTCTTCCTTTTTCGGTCACTGGCGCGGTGTTCAACGCCACACCAACGCCACACCAGTGATGATGGATGCCTTGAACAGGCCTTCGGAGTCTCTCATCCAACAGTTCCAATCTTCGCTTCTTTATCATAGAACCTCTTCTGCCTATCTGTTCATCCGTATGCAACTTCATGTGCTGTCATGCCTATAGTCTATCCACATGTCTCTCCATCTAGTATCTGTCGGTCAGGTGTATCTGGCTGTCTAGACATCTATTCCCGTCAACTATCTGAACATCTGCCCAAAGCTAGCTCATTTATGGGAGAATAACAGTAAGCCATAGGAAGCCTTTTTAAATTATGGTAAACAAACATAAGCAAACCATAGCAAACCATTTTCCTGGATATTTTCCGGTAACCAAGTCTTGCGAATCTTTGATCTATCTGTCCATCATCTATCCCCTTGTCACTCTGCTCCCAGCATCGTCGGCGAGTGGCGACAGCTTTTAAGCTGCCGGAGCCCGGGATAATGGCCAAACCGCCGTGATATTTGAAGTCTCCTTTAGGGCCAGTCGGCTGCTTAAACTCATCATGAACCCGGGGCCCATGTGAACCTAGTAGGCATGTTTGGGTTGATTTTGCTAAAAAAGGGACATGAAAAGAGTATACAAAAGGTAATGCAAACATTGCAACCCTTTTCGATGAGAACGATCAAGCAAACAGGTGTTTCACACTGATTTCAGGCTTCATGAGGTTTGAGCCATGACTTCACACCTCCAGCGTTTTTTGGAGAGGAGGAATGGCCATGGATGGCCTATGTTTGAAGCGTCCTGTGCAAAGGATCCCAATGCCGTCGAGCGTGATGGAGATCCCCACTTCCTGACGAGTTCTCCAACGGGTGACTTGGAGCCGAACAAAAGATCATGGGAGATCCAGAGATTCATATCAAATATATTCCAGTAAAATCCCTATATATGAATAGTAGTGGTTTACGAAATTGGCAACTGACTGACAGTAAGTATAGTAAGTAATATCACAGTAAATCTTGGTAGATATTCAAAAAATTGATCTTAACGAGTTCAAAGGATTTCCCTATATTTGATTCGATGGTAAATATTGGTAGATCACTATGTAGAGCTATTCATGGTTAAACTGATAGTGTCGTGTTGGCATTTTTTGTGTGATGGCATGTGATGGCATCGCGGTGGTTTTTTGGTATGGATCTACCACTATTGTGATATATTAGCTACATCAACGTCACATCTACCAACAAGCATCACTTAAAGAGTGACATACATTATATGTCCATGAATCTCCCGTGTCTCATTGATCGGTGGCTTCATATCTGTGAAGTTGCACGGTTGGCAATGCTGAGCAAGAGAGCTGGCTACAAGGGTCAAATCAGCGATTCATTTATAGAGATCACAATGGAACAATGAAATCACCAAGCAGCCAATGGCGTATGTTACTTGAAGGCTAGCATAAACGCCCTCACAAACAATCCAAGCCGCAGAAACAACTGTCCGGTAGATTCACCAGTTGAAACCTACGCGGTTGGCAATCCTTGTGTCAATATTGGTGTGACCACTATGCCACTGTGTGGGCCACGAAGCTCTGATCATGGTAGCAGCCCCCCTCTAATCACCATTCTCCTTGCCTGCAACATCTTATTATTCACGGGATATCATACTTGTAATTATTGCACACTTTTCAATCTTGCCATGGCTCCTGTTCCACTGGCAGGTTGATTCCCAATGACCATCACTATGAAGGATCCCCTGAATGAAAATGAATCAACCAGCTGCATGAACTCAACTCTGCATCAATTTGTCTCTCTCCTGCACTGCCGACTTGATGTCCGAAAGCTTCAAGTTCTGGCCTCAGCAGCTTCCCGCTCAAACCCCAGGGTCTCTTACTTGGCTTCAAGTGAATCGATAATCAAATAGTCACTGACTCATGGCTCGCAGGGAAGCCACATAACCAATCAGCCCGGGCGTTGAGACTGCTCAGAATATCTTACAGCTGGCAGTACAGCCGGGCTCTTCAACGACCAGCCGGGCATTTCCGGCACCCGTGAACCACTGAGGCCAAGCAGCAAACCAAATTGGATACTTCAAAGGTGGTGCCAAATTTCTCCTGTGTGACCTTCATGCCGCTCATGGACGGGGCGATGAAAAATCGTGGCTTGATACTGGTGATCCAAGGTGAACGAAGGCTACGACAGCCATTTTTTGTGTGAAGTATGTGAATCAAGCACAAGCGATTGCAAGCAATCCTGGTCAAATGACGAATGGACACTTTTGAATAAACCTGTTTCCCGGAGTCTTTAGCTTGATTAAGTAATTAAGTATTTACCTCCGGTCACGGGGTCGGATACGCATTCACTTTTTGGGTCGCATGCGCATTCACTTTGAGGGTCGGATACGCATTCACTTCCATGTTCACATGGCATGGTAGATGATGTCTTATGATTGCGTCGGTTGTTATGATTGCATCGGTTGCTGGAGTCAGGGTCGAATGTGACGTTGATGGCAGCGTCCTGTAGCATGAGGTTGGTTGTGTAATGTTTCAAGTGTGCGTTCGCCTGTCCTTTTCCTTAGTGGTGTTGTTGATAAACCCTTCCCCCTCCTGTTCCCTCCACGTTCTTGCCTTCAATGGTGTTGTTGATAAACCCTTTCCCCTCCCTGTCCCCTGTCCCTTGTTCCCCTTTCCCTTTGTGAATTTGTTGATACACCCCGCCCCCCCTGTCCCCTGCCCTGTTTCCCGTTCTATGTCCTTTCCCTTAGTGGTGTTGTCGATAATGATAAACTGATAAACCCCTCTCTGTTCCTTGTCCCCCCTATATCCTTTCCATTAGTGCTGTTGTTGAGACACCCTTCCCCCCCTGTCCCCTGCCCCGTGTCCCGTTCTATGTTTTTTTTCCGTGAGTGGTGTTGTTGATAAACCCTTCTCTGTTCCCTGTCCCCCCCTCTGTCCTTTCCCTTAGTGCTGTGTTGAGAAACCCTTCCCCCTCCTTGTCCCCTGTTCCCCGTCCTCCCCTATGTCCTTTCCCTTAGTGGTGTTGTAGATAAACCCCTCCGCCCCTTTCCCCTGTCCCCCCCATGTCCTTCCCTTTGTGATGTGAGAGGATGGAAGGATTGCGTGTGTGGATGACCCTCTTTTTGCGTCTGCAGGTGACCCCTTTGGAGTGCGTGCTCAGGTGACCCAGATTTTGCGTGCTCAGGTGACCCCCCCACCTTTACCTCCTGGCGCTGAAAAGCCGAAGCCCGTTGAAGCCAAGCGACGTCCTTCAGGGAGAACTTCAGGCTATCCAGCCATTGAGCGAGAGGATCATCAAACGTTGGGGCGGTGAAGGACCCCACAACTGCAAACAGCAAACAGCATCTGGCCATCGCCATTCCGAATCGAGCCATGCCTTTGGCAGGACTGCCACGCTCGGGACACGGCCACGGGATCTAAAGTTTCGGTTCTGCCCGAAATAAAGTCACTGGTCTCTCGTCACTTGAGCCAAAAGTTCCGATCAAGGGAAGCAAACAATACTTCAGCCACTTCTTCTTGCAAAGCAACCTAGTGATCCCAGCCGGCTGTTTCTGAGCTTAGGCTGAAAACAATTTGTTTCACTGTGGATCTTGCATTATCAAGTTTCGAAACCATGCACCTGATATCATCTGATGATCACAGTTGTGCTGCTTACATGCTTGGCTCCTGCGTTTGTCTTTTCAGCGCCAGATGGCGCAACTAATGAAAGCAACGACTAACCACGGCTGCCAGATCCAAGTGGCACATCTCTCGGAGACTTGGCGTGACATGCTGCGCCAATCGGATCTCGGCCACAAGGTCGCAAATGCCATTCCTCGTCAGACATCGTCAGTGCTAAGATAGGGGGTGGGTATGGGTGTTTGTAGCCAGTTGATGGGGGGTGTTTGTAGCCAAATGTAGCCAGTTTCTCTTCGCGGATGCTGAGAGAGCTTGGGGCCTGTAGTGCGGAAACACCCAACCAATAAGCTGGAGGGTGCCGAGGAGTTTGTCTGCCCAGCCCATGCGAGTCATTTTCAGTGTACTTGAGATCTTGCAGGTTTCTGACGCTGTCCAAAAAAGTTATGGATCCTCATGGATCGTCTATTTATTTTCGAGTAAGAAAACCTTTTTGGGGTGGTTGAATCCTACCCCAGTCGAGGTGCAAAAGAAAGTGTCCCAAAGCAATTACAATTGCAATTGCAGTTATAATGTATGGGGTAACAGCTAACAATCATATTGATCCTGCGGATTGGTCCACAAATAATCCCACAAGTCCGTCTCCACCAAACCAGCTAGCAAAGTCCCCTGCCAGATAATCAATCAAAGCATTGAAAATCACACGCTGACCCCACATCAGCCGAGCCAAGTATCAGAAGCAGCTCGTTCTGAACATATCGTGCTCCAACCTCCCAGCTTTCTTCCCAATCCTCAGGCTATGATGGTGCCTTTGGTTCAGCTACGCCAGTTGCTGTTTTTCCTGCACAGTGTGTTTTTGAAGTGCATAAGAATCCCAAAGTTGTGAATGCCGTTGGTTTTCAGGCGTCTGTTTGTGGAACAATCCATACATAGGAACAATCCATACATATCCAATCCAATCCCAATGTGTAGAGCTGGGCGAGTTGCCACCAAGCGTGTCACCAAGCCAGCATTGTTGCAGAGGTGTGGATCCACTCGCTCCAGGCCTCAACGGGGGGCTGGACAAACTACATCTACGATCGCCTACGCTTGTCGAGGTTTATGCGTCTTTCTGCGTCTTTGCTCAGCTACTGTATTCTCTAGTATGGAGGTGATCCATCATGTTAGCTTCGGCGAATTGATCTTCAAAGGGCTGCTGATATTGAAAGGGTCGTGCGCCAAAAACACCTTCCAGGGTTCCTCAGCAGTGCACGGCACGCTGCACAATCCCCCTTTACAAACGGGGCGCGGCCTGACTCTTGTGAAACATGCGGCCAAGTAGCACTTGCCAATCTCGCGAAGGTAAAGACGCATTGCCACAAAAGACCTTGGGAATAACCGCCGGCTGAACATGCCCTCGCGGATGACATCGTATAATACAGACTGTGGGTTTTTGGACACACAACTCCACGCAACTCCCCACAGGCAAGATGCTCGTTACAAACAGGAAAAGGTCCTCTTGACATCTATTTCTTGACGCGGCTGGTGCAAAATACATGTCATGCCATTCATACTCCCAACACATGAGATAGAATCGGTAGTTTGCAGATGAACTTAATCAAGAGTATTTGGTCTTTTAGGTCATGAGGTCAAATGTGCCAGCGGCCGTCGAAACGAACTGGCAAAACCAACATTGTGGCGATGGTTGCTGCTGTTCTTGTCAGGGCCTCATATGTTGTTTTGCTGCATGTCATGGTGGTGGTGCATGGTGGTCATGTTTCACTGGTGCCTGCAACTGTCTTGTGGCCCAAGGCTTCGCCCGGTCGCCCTGCGTTGAACCAAGCGTCTCCACTACGTCACCACACAAGGTGCGGGCTGCAGCTGAGAGTTCTGTGCTTTGGCCGTTCCTTAGGAGATCTGAGCTGTTGTGATGTCCTTGCCCTGTGATTGCCTACAAGGTGAAGCCCCCATGCTATAAGTAATTATGGGTAGTATAGTTGTAACATTCTGCAAGTAATGTTATCACTTGGAGTCGGTATGTTTATAAAAGGGTAACTGAACATGAACATAAAGAAGTCACTAGATAAGACAAGGAAAAAGTTATGAAGACGTTCTGAAAGTTATAAATTTGAAGGCTGAAGTCTTACTTGAGGTCCAGGTTGATTTTTGTCGGCAGCTTTTTTCCTGGGGGGAACTGAGTCGCACGTTTTTGTGGAGCAGTTCAATTTTAAATTTGGAGAATCGCAATACCTTGGCATAGAAAAAAGAGTTCAAGTGCATTTTTCTAGAATGAACTTCGGTAGTACCTGGTAAAAAGCTCACCAGTTATATATATATATATACCTGAAGTTGTTGCTGGGGCTAATTTAAGCTAACTTCAACTTAACTTGGGGAAGTCAATTATAATCCCTGCAACTCTATGTTAACTTAGTTGCCTCATCTTGTACTTGTAGCTTGATTTGCTTGATACGCCATTTTTTGTGGGGAATCTATTCAATCAGGCGTGGCACACAACCCCAAATTTGACACTGCCACCTGCCTGCCACCTGCCCCTTGCCTCAGGCTTGATGAGAACTATGATGATGACAATTGGGCAACTTTGCGTCATCATCACTGTCGCATCGCTCGCATTTGGCCTAGCATACGCACCGAAAAAAACTGTTGTCACCCTGGTAGTGCAGTCAGACTTCTTCTCCGCAAGGTCACAGCGCTGTATGGTCCGCACTGCATCAAACCTCGGCATTTGGCAAGGGATGCATGATGCCTGGATACAAACAGTCTGTCAATCCTACTGTAATTCAAAAATATGTCATGAACTCGTTGAAATGCTTGAAGCACAACATCGAGCACAACATAGTACAACTATATCTGCTAAGAAGTGATATACCTACATACAAGTCAATCAACTCATACCGGTCCAAGGTTTGGCAGCATTCCCTCACCCGAAACGATGTCAGAAGATCTACTGGCGGAGACATCATGCGAACATAAAAGATCAAAAGAAACTAGAGGCACGACACATGATATACGCAACATATGCAAGTGATGAGTAGCACAGAAACTCCTAAGTGAGTCATAGAAACTCTTACAAAAATCTATAAAATGTAACCATATAAATGCAACATCCTGGTTGGTATTACACCTATGGCCTTGGATCCAGTCTTTGTAGATACAATCAAGAGGGTCCCAACCCAAGTCACTACAAAGTTACAGGACCCAGGGCCATCCAAAATTACTACTAAATGCAAATAAGGTGAAAAACATATGTCACTACAAACTGGTCCTTTCTGGATTCAGGGGTCCTTCAGTCTTACTTGGATGGCCTGTTTCAATGACCCACCATTTTGTAGTGATCTGGCTTCAGCCTTACTTGGATGGCCTGTTTCAATGACCCCCCCATTTTGTAGTGATCTGGCTTTAGCCTTACTTTCAAAAGTTCAAGGCTCCAAGGATTTCAATAGATCAATACTTTCAAGACTCCAGGACTTTCAAAAGTTCAAGGCTCCAAGGATTAACATAGCTCAAGACTTTCAAGACACCAAGATTTTCAAGACTCCAAAAGTTTCAAAAGTTCAAGG
Organism: Symbiodinium kawagutii; assembly: GCA_009767595.1. NCBI lineage: Eukaryota > Dinophyceae > Suessiales > Symbiodiniaceae > Symbiodinium > Symbiodinium kawagutii. Next base: position 201,007 of record VSDK01020816.1, read on the forward strand.
CTCCAAGGATTTACATAGATCAAAACTTTCAAGACTCCAAGATATTCAAAAGTTCAAGGCTCCAACGCTCTACATAAATCAAGACTTTCAAGACTCCCAGACTTCCAAAAATTCAAGGCTCCAAGGCTCTACATAAATCAAGGCTTTCAAGACTCCAAGACACCGAGACTGTTGACGACCGAACACTTTCCACTGAAATGCATTTTGGATGGGTTGACCTTCGTTAAACTCAAATTGCTATACCTAGATATGTGGTCAACTTGAGTATACTTGAGTACATAAGACACTAAATGAAACAAATTCACACTCATTGAGACTAAAATGACTAATTGCACCAAGTGAAACTAAATATCACTAACCGACACAAATTAACACCAAATGACATTCTGTAAATTGACACTAAATTGCACCAAGTGCCACTAAATAGTACTCATCGACACTAATTGTCACTAAAGGACACTAAATTTCACAAATTGCACAAAAATGCCACTAAATATCACTCATCGACACTAACTGACACTATATGTGTGACCCCGGACCGCAAGTCACACAAATATTATGTGCCATGTTTGAGTGAAAAGCGCTGGATTTTCATGTGATAGCTGGGTACGAAATGCATTTTGTAGTGAAGTGAGGCGGCTTCATAATTTTGTAGCACGCATCAACTGGATGGGCAGACCTTAGGTACACTGTAGTTGCTATAGCTGGATTGTTGTGCTTAAGCCTACATCGCGACAAAAACATGGAAGACACACGAAGACACTAAATGACGTGAAATAACACAAACTAAAGCTAGTTGATCCCAGTTGACAGTAAATTCACTAATTGCATTAATTGCCACTAAATATCATTAACCCACAGAATTGACACTAAATACCATTAGTTGACACTAAATTGCACTAGTTGCCAACAAATATCAGTAATTGGCACTGATTGCGAGTAAATGACACTAATTGACACTAAATTGCACAAATTGCCCAAAAAAATCACTAATTGACATTCATCGACACGGATACCGTACACCATGTTTAAGTGACGAGCGTTGAATCCCTCATGCAATAGCTGGGCCAAAACTGCATTTTGGAATGAGGTGAGGCGGCATCATCATTCTGTAGGGCTGCATGATTTGGATGGGCAAACCTAAGGTACACTTTAGTTGCTATATTTAAGGATTGCTGCATGTAATTTCATACTGCGACAAAAACATAGAAGGCACTAGATGACGTGACTTGACACAAATTCAAGCCAATTGACACTAGTTGACACATCCATTCTTGTATTTTCGTGCGGAATCGTTTATTTCAATTTCTTTCATGCTGGTTCATCCCCTCTTCTGTTCACCATTTGTCTCCCACTCCTTTGTCTCCCACTCTGTCTCCAGCCCTTTTCCCATATTGTTCTCCTGCTATATATCCCACACTATGAAGATCTCAAAACTCCAAGGCTAAAATGCTCAATCCAGAAAAAGGCTCGGGAACTCAACAGATCGGGAGCTAAAGCATTGAGCTCAGCGCAAGTCCTCTCACTGTTGGATTCCCGGCCAGCTATGCTAAGGGGACGCATTTTGAGAGATATGTCTCCCCCGCTCAAAGCCTCTACAGTATTGCTAGACTAAATACCCTTAACATCCCTCATCCACAGCCAGGGCCCAAGCCAAGCAGGTTCCGACACGGCTTGTTGACAACTCCTTCTGAGATTCTGACACGTCAGGGAAAAAACCGACAACACATTCACTACAAAATTGGTTTCAAATATGATAACCAACAACATAACCACTAGAAAACTGGGGAACAAGTCATTGGGCAGAAAAGTGAGCAAATATGAAAACCGACAACATAACCACTACAAAATTGGGGAGCAACTCGCATTTAGAAAAAATGACTACCATGAAAACCTCTCTACTACAAAATGCACGGCTCCAAGACCAAAAAAATCTACAAAAAACAAAGCAAAAACGGTTTTGTACAGGACTCAAGTCCTTACATAATGTAGTGCAATCAGGAAGGAGGATAATGCAACTATAAATGCAATTATAAATGTATCTAATTGTCTTAACTTCGAACTGTTCCCTGGCTTTATAGTTCTGTCTGGCGCAGCTCATGCGCTGGCGCTCCACTGAGGTCCCAACAGCACATCCGCTGGCAGGTCGTCACGGCCTTTCCGCCGGAAGTTTGCCACCTCGGCCGCGAGATCGCCAAAGGATGAAGCTTGGCACGCAGAAAATCCCAGTGTTCAACGGTTTGCCCTCTACATGCGTTGAAGAATTGGGGATTAGGAGTAGAAGTAGAACATAAACAGGGTACCCTGGCATAAAGTAGATGACATGTATGACATTTCTGTGACGTACTGCCGCGGTATACTTTTTGTGCTGCGCACTGGGTCTTGATGAGACAGCTGAGATGGCGGCTGAGTTCAAATAGGAAATGCATCCCACCAGGCACCTCACGCGTGAACACGTGTGCACCGAGTTGCCTACTGCTTGCAGTAAAAGGCATAGAGCATTTCACATCATTTCACCATTTTGAGGTGCCGGAAAGAAATGTAAAGACATTGAGCAGTTTCATCCTGGTCCTGGTGAACTTCGCGCGTGGAGACACACAGAGCTCTGAGACGCTGTGGCCATCGTTGCCCGAACAACAATCAGCTGATCTCTGGTGGTAAGAAGCTGCATCCCCAGCCATGATAGATGAATCATCACCTCTAAGATCCTCTAAGTAATGGGCCTATGATTGGTAAATCCTCATGGGTATAGATACACATGTTTCAATTGCTAGTATCCTTGCATAGTGGTTGATAACACTATGGTGGTTCGCAGTGGTTGTAGAGTGTTTTTGCCGCGCTCAATGATGGGCGCCAGCGTTTGATTGATGGTAAGCAGATGATGATAAACACATCTGTGGTTTATATCCCTTGTGAGGTGTACAGCTAATTCATGCTCTACGGTTAATGAATTGTGAATGATCTCATGTTGCCCTTGGCAATGGTATGACGAACAATGGGGGATGATGGCTTCAATGACAGCTATTTTCATGGCTGACGATGGTCAACCAACCTGAGTACATCAACAACTGTCACGAACAACTCTTGTATACCAACCGTTAACGATCGTTGACCTTTCTCGGTAACCATTAACCTTTATCATTAATCAACCATTGACCATGGTCAACAACGAGCCATAGCACCATTACCACTTGGTGCTTCGTTGTGAACATCCCACGTGCGCTCTGGCAGCGCTGCCCGCCTTTGCTCTGCTTGATACTCGGGTCGAGCAAGCAGCGCCTGACAATGTGTAGACGTAGATGGACACATGCACAAATATAGGGATGGGTCACTACATGTCACTATCAACCAAGGAAAAAAAGGGCATACAGGTGAACATCCCAACAAATACTGTTCTGGACTCTTCTCGTCAGTTTTGCGATACTCACCAGGCATGTAGGGTATTGACTCGCAGCCAATTATGAACTTCAAAATAAAGAACTACAGTCACAAACATGCGTGCAGTTCATATTACAAGTGCACATGCATGCAGCACAGGTATATAATACGACACTGACTACTAACATCAGGCTTTGCTACACTTCCTGCACATGGCACCTCTGTCTCCCCGAACTTTGCTTCAAGGTCCTTTAAGCGCCTTGGTTTCAAGCGGTGAGTTGTGTGTTCAAGGTGAGGTTTGAAACCTTGTCATGTCCTTGTCATTTCCCTGTCATATCCTTGCCATGTGCCTGTCATGTCTTGTCAACTGGTTGCAACTTTGCACCGCCCTGATGTGAAGGCAGTGAGCAATCGTCACAAACACACCCAAAGTAGCCGCTTGAACAAGGGGTCACTTGATACCACCGTGGATTTGTAGTTGTGTTGCAAGCCCATACGTCGTGTATTCCAACTCCTTTGCATGTCTGGAATGAATAGAGTGACCGAAATGGAACCAATCTTAACCATTCAACCATCCAATCCCAGCACACTGAGGATCCAGAAATTCAAACCCCCAGGGACTTGGTTGATTTTTGTTGTAATTATTACATGTATTCATATGTGAATGTAATTGTCATCTGCGGATCCTCAGGCGATGCATGGTGCATCCCAGCGCGGTGCACCACCAAGGCACTTCTCACTATCCACAGCTTGTACGATCAACTTCCGCGCCTGCAAGTCTTGCACCACAGTGCCACGGTGGCAAGGTCGTCACGAGTTTCATAGCTTAAGTTAAGCCAGGTGCTTCCTGAAAGAAATTCAATGCTTCCTGACATGTCCTGACTGCAAATATTTTCAGCATTTTCCAGCATCATTCAATCAAGAAAACCATAAATGGAAACATGTCATGAGAATTCACTGTATATCATTTATCCATTGACCAATGGAAACATGTAGAAATTGGTTTTGGCCCTCGAAGCACAGAAACATACAGAAACGAAACCAGAGCCTCCCGCGCTCCGCCGCGCTCCCGAACTCCTCGGGGCCTCGCCTTATCTTCGATTGCGATGAGTTCGCCGATGTACTTCTTCTCAAAGGATGCCCAGGCAACGTCCAGGGTCACCTTGGGGATCACCCCGTCCCAGGCAGCGTCGCTGAAGGCCCCTTGCGAACGCCCCCCGGCGTACTGCGATTCCCGTAACAAGAATGTTGCACTTGCCACAGGGCTTGATTTAACCATGCATGTTTCCCCTGGCTCTCGTCTAACATGCCAACTCTGAGCCAGCTGAGCTGTTTCTACTGTTCATCAGTGTGTGTGTGTGTGTTCTTGCTGGTCCATCTAGGTGAAAATCGGTGAAAATCCCATGATGTCGACTCATGGCGTCACTTCCTGGAACTTTGCTCCGTGATGTAAACAAATAGGTTAAAAAATGGATATGGCGCAATACATACCGGAAAATCATGAAACGCAAAATGAAATGCATCTGCATTCATGTGCCAACGCACAATACATGAGTAAATACCAATGCAGCTACAGCACACATAATCGGGTCAAACCAAAGGTCTGTCAGCATTGAATATTGACAAGTACTCGCAAGTACTTCCCAAGTTGCCAAGAATTCCACAACAATGTCTGATCATCAACCAAACTCATTAATAGTTACACTGTGTTACACTACTGTGCTTGATTCCAAGCTGTGTGTGTGGATAGCGTGCTGGAATCACTTCTGCCCAATGTTGCGAACGGAGCTGCTAGGGATGTTCGCATCTCTGTTCGCTGAGGTCTGTCTCCAGGATCGCCTCCTTTCCAACCTGGGAGCGAGGCGGCTGTACAAATCCCTTGGAGCAAAGAAACGACTGTTGATGCTTACAATGACTCAGAATGCTTGAGATAATTATTAATTGGAAATGGCTAGTACTGGCTAATAATGGTTATAGACCAGGCAACCAATGAGCGTCACAATCGAATAAAATGACTAATGAGCAGAGAACCTATTGTTGATTATTACCAGTGCTAGTGATGATAAGAGACAGTATTGTTGAACCAACTGTTTTTTCATAACCCATCGCAAGTGATACAACTGTTGGTTATTTTATTTATTCTCAGTAAGATCCCATATCAGTGATAATAATCACCAGTTGTTTTGCCAACTGTTCACTGAAAATCACAAGTGATGAATCATAAATGATAAAATCTGATCTAAGTAGTGATAATCATAAGTGATGATCATAGTTCAAATCATCAACTATTTACCAGCTGTTTATGGCAAATAGTGAATCATAGTTCACTGCTACTGGCCGACACCAACAGCTGGCAACTGGGAACGGCCAGCCGAGCGACGCTCCAATAGACCACACAGTTCTGACCACGCGCGCTGGAGGTCCTCCGCACATTGCATGGCCTGCCGCAGGGACCATGGGACCATCCCCTTTGGAGTTGAGGTTCATTTCATGTTTGAACCATTTTTGTGTCGGCTTGAAAATGGTTTGAAAGGATTCTGGATGTAAAAGAACACACATAAATGAAGCCATCATCCAAGAGCCTTGCATAGAGTGGCAGTCCACAACCATGTGCTGCAGGTTCGTGCGTGTGTGTGAAAGACGTTGTGATGCAAGTTCGATGGGTTGAACACTTCCTGTACAATTCGGACAGGTTGTCATTCTCATGTCTTACATGATCTTTCTCCTACATGATCTTAGAATATCTTAGATGATTGTATCGATAAATTGGATCAGAACAGTGGGTGATCATGCTGTCAAAATGGTGGAAAAGTCCCTGGGCCCCATCGGCCACCCTGAAGGGTAACCATGCCTCTTGGCTAAACTCGAACTTGTCGCCATTCACCTCGGCCGACGAAAACAGGTGGTCCAAGCGGCCACCAATCAGATGGAACCCATGGCTGCCCTGCACTTAATCCCATGGCTGAAACAGGCTGGCCAATCCAAGAGGAAGACGCCACGATGAAAGCTATGATGACATAGATATTCATACCCATATCCACATGAACACGCGCCTGTCTAGAATCCCTTGCCATCTGGAGTACTGAGGGTATGCCGGCAGGGAACCCAAATCACCGCGTTTTGCTCCACACTGGCTTCCAAAATGTCCACCCGATAATTTCTGGACCTGGCGGAGCCGAGCACCGCGCAGGTGATGCCCCAGGTGATGCCCCAGGTGATGCCCCACGATGGCACGCTTGCAGGTAGGTTTCTGGCTCATGCCATGTATGCTCTACGTAGATGCAGGCAACATCAGGCAACTCCATATGCTTGGACAACTATGGCTTCACTACAGAAAAAGAAACAGGATCAGGATGAATGATTAGCATGCCATCGTAGCTGTTCAAATAGATACAGTAGCTGCAAAAATACTCAGGTATAAAGATGATAAGCAGATACCTACAAGCACCAAATGCTATGCGGCTAAAGCTGGCTTTTGGTTTCACAAGCCCAGGTACTCGTCAGGGAAAAGGGCCCGGTAGTTGATGGTGAAGCCAGATCGGTACCTGTCATTGGCCGCAGCTCACGGAATGAGGTCACAGAATGTCATGACTGACTGGGCAACAAAAATTCATTGGTAAATCGATCTGTTCAGAAGCCCCCGCTCTCCATATTGGATAGTAAATCATCAGTTGAAATGGGAATGGCATTGTGCATCGGGAGGTTGACCAGTGCTGTCATGTAAAAACAGAAATTCCTTGGCACTTTCTTGATGCCAATACTGACAGGCTGTGATCATCTCACCTCTGTGTGAGGTACTGGGCAAGTGCGGTATCTTACCCCAGTCAGATGGCACACCGCTGACCCCCAAACTGGAAAAACTTATCCCGATTGCCAATCTGCATGGCACACCGGCGCCAAGAATGATGCCTTGATGTCACAAGTATCGATGTAGGTTGCAATGGCAAAAAATATGATGCAAAATCACCTTCCACTGTTGGTCCTGCAGGCTCATTGCCCATTAGCACACCGATTCACGGTTGAATGATGGTTAATTACTCATGTTCTCGGATTGGCTTTGCCTGATATTTCTAATGGAATCTGGTCCGCAAATTCTGTGAGAGGTAAATGTTAGGCCCCAAATCCTAATGGCACGCTGCAGGTCATGCATAGACCTCTACAAAATACATCTTCGCCCTCCAGGCAGCAACAGCCATAGTTCACAAGAACAACGCAGAAACACCAACACCACGTGAACCAATGGAAAGCATAGTCAAAAAGCAAAAGTACTCAAACTTGAGGAAGTCAGTGGATTTAACGAGGTCCCACTAACGAGGTCCAAAAGTACTGCAGTGACATATCAAGTCAAGAGGCAAGGCAAGAGAGCTCCCTGGAAATTCAACCAGCTAAAAGCCTGTGCCCCAACAAACTGATGCAAACACTCTATTGGATATCCTTTTATCTCTTCAAGAACTGGAAAGTTTTTAAGACATAGATCCCAAAAGTGCAGTGGCCATTGCCATTGCGAAAGCTATCAGCATAAGAAACGCAAAATATCCAAACGATTTGGTCTTCGAGAGGGCACAAGATCACATAAGTTTTCAGCATAGATTTTTCTTTCGGCACAGGATTACACAAGTACACAGCATGGGGCTATTCAATAATCTTGCAGAAATAAAGTGGCTGATTGGGTTTGGCTCAAACAAGTTGTGTCACATAGCTGCTAACCATACATCATTTGCATCAAGATCAAATATGCTATTTGAACAGTTGACATATGTGGTGAAACAAGTCATGGGTCTGAATGGCAAATTGCTCAGGCATGTACAACAATAGTTCTGTTGTTCTCACACAAGTCCCAACAAAAAAACAGACTGATGCCAGCTCCAAGCAGGGAATCAGCCAACCGGTTGATTTTTTTCTCCATGGATCCTACTCTACGGATTGGTGAAATGGCGCGTCACAATAAAACTCTCTCAACATCACTAAGTAGTGCAGGAGTCCAAATGTGGATGCAAGCAATTTATGCAACGAGCAGTGTAAATTCCATATACAATGCCATTACAGCAATCCACAACGACAAATCATCCCTAGGTCTGTAGGCCATGGTGAACCATTGTTGTCGCCACCATCAATTCAAACCATACAAGAACTTTACAAATTATATAAAACCAAAAATTCAAACCATACAAAACCATATACCTACCACATACCTACCATATCTATACCTGCCATATACCTACCATTTTTGTCAGCACTTCTAGTAGCTCCAAAGCGCTCAATTCCCGCCGCGGTCACGATCGGTTCGCCGGCTCCAAACGCATGGCCCGAGCTGTTGCCTCCAGGCCTCGGCGGTTATGATCAGTGGCTGTGGTGAAAAGGTGAGTCTGATCAACTAGAAGAAGATTATAGGTTATATATGGTTAGACATAGTTATATAGCTAGGTATGGTTATATAGGTTCTCAACTAGAACAGGTTATTGGTGAGTCTTGTCAACTAGAAGATCATAGGTTGTATATGGTTAATATATCACAGATATACTTATATAATAAGTAAACATGGTTGTATAGGTTCTCAACTAGAAGAGGTTGTTTTTTACTATCAACTAGATTGTGGTTGGTATCAACTACTTGGTGACTTTTTTTATTACTAAGTTTCAATATGAGAAGAAACTTTTTTAGGACCTATAAAGTTCGATGTCACGAAAGAATCTAAATTATCAACTATAGAAGGTGCAACAATGTTTATATATACTATGGTTCAACTACTAAGAGGTCATTTTTCAGTTGAAAGATCAGCTTTATTTAAGGTTCAACATGGTTCCATTACTTAGAGGTCATTTTTCGAACATCAACCTTGTTAGTTAAACTATATTCGTCACAAGGTTGAATATGGTTCACTTCTGTTGGGTTACTGAGATGTTCCTCACTTGGCACATCATGGAGTTGATAACTAGTGATTATATACATCTTGATAGTGTTGACAATTCTTAGCTGAAACGGCTTGATGGATATATTCATCGAGTCCCAATCATGAATGGCTGTGGTTTCACATGTTTTTACTGTTCATTCCTCATGTTTGTTTGTGCTTCAAGCGGCCCATTGCTACTTTGGTGGTTTTCCTAGTGAGTCGCATTCCTGAGCATCTTGGGTCTAAGCCACGGTTCCTTTTTCTAGATGGCATGAAGCAGCAAATACCCACGGCCCTGAGCCTTGCGTCCTGCCGCTACACTGAAATCCTCAGGCTCCAGCTTTCCAAAAAGACAGCTGTAGCGTTGAAACCTAGCAGAGATCCAAGACGAATGGCTGAAACAACCTGAATCACCTTGGGATAATATGGGGCATTTCTGCAGCAGTGTCTACACATGTAGCTACTAACGGTAATGGAAGGCCAGCGGAGTGACTCAACGTGGAGAAGGGTGGAACATGTGCCCTATACCAACATCTGCGGAGGCCCTCGCCTGCGTCGGTCTTGGTATCGATATAGCCCTCTTCGTGAATGAGCTTCCTGCAGAATGAACATGGACACACGTGATGGAAGCTTAGGGCAACATTTTGAGGCAGCATAAATATCTATAGATATATGTAATCACAATCTTTACAAGATATACACTGTACACAATATATACTAATTTAATTCAATATAAGCATGCACCATAGGTAGATACTGTATCATACGTTCGGCCGTTAAAGAAAAACTTCAGCTGGGTCTGTCAACAACCGATGAAAACAATAACAACTGAACCCTTTCACTGCCCTTTGCAAGTCGCGCTGCATTCCTAGCTTGAACAAATCCAATTCCAGCGATTGCTAGCACAGAAAGATTGGCTCAGTTCTGCTCGCAAGTTAAAGTCTTGAACCATTTTGCAAACTGGTTGCATCCTATAGGCACAAACATGTTGAGAATCGTGCCCCATGTTTCTGTATGTGTAGGGCATCTCCGGCGAATCCTTCGCCACCGAGGCTGCTTGGAGCTGCATCCCGGAATTCGGTGTAATTACCAAAAAAATGTGCACTGCAAAATAGCACCCCAAGCCGATCTTTGTTCCCTCAACCTGAACAAGAAAGGGCTCAAGTTACTCATCCTGACCCGAAAACGTAGATTTGGGGCAGGCCCGACTAACCAAAACGCAGCTGGCCAAGGCACTTGTAGTTGGTCATCAATCTAGTCAAGACTGCATCTGCGCTGCCTGAACCATCTGTGTAGCTACCTTGCAGCCGGTGATCAGGCTCCGCAGTGCTGACAGCCACCCTAACCAACCACCAGAGTTTGTACACCAGCATGCCATCCATGATGTGCAATTGTATGCACAAGCTTCACGCACTTGAAATAAGTACAACATGATACAGTCAGCAGGCGGTTGCTTCAACTCACATACCAGGCATCCTACCATCTCACTGATGTTCCTGTCGGTGCGTCAATTTGTCATGACTTGGGACTCAATATCGACTAGGCATAAGATGTACTAAGATGTACTAAGATGATCTAAGATGTACAATCAAGAGGTGGCCCTTCCCAGGAACTTGCCACATTCTGATTGGCTTTCACCGGCTTTCACCTGCCAAGGCCTAGGGCACCATTGCTATTCCTCCTGCTTCAGCCGTTTGCCCGGAGTTTGTGGCAACAGCTGGGCTTAACCATAATCCCCTCGGGTATAACATGTCATAACTTGGTGTAACCCGTCCAAGTATATGTATAATACTCGGAATAAATGGAACTATGGGGATTTTTTTGGAATGATTTGGAGTAACCACCTTGATGAGTGTCCATGTTCCCAGCAAAGATATATCTACTGTAATAGTAGTTACCTTAACCCAAGTGAACCATGTGGGCGTCCACTCTGTCGGGATCGTATTGTGTTGCATTTTGCCCTACACAGAATGAACCAGGACAACCTGTTTGATGACGCCACTCCATCTAGCAGCATAACGCCCCCTAGAAAAGAATCAACTATATATATGTATATATATATAGATATATAGATATATATAAATATATAAATATATATATATATATATAAATGTATATGCAAATCAAAATGATCTAATGTTCCCCTAAACCAGGAACATACCCATTGGCTATACCAGTTACGACCAGCCGCGCCCTGTCAGCGGCTGGGGGGACACAGGCCGCACTAACAGCCCAGCAACACAACAAGCTCTGAAACATTGCCATGCACTTGGCTTTCACACACGGTGGCACCTGACGCAGAATCAAAAGGGCTGGGGACAGTTCACCCGAAAAAGGATACTCCACCACTGTGTTTTGACTTCTCAAAATGGAACACGGGGAGCGGAGCTCCCATTTTGGGGGCGAGCTCCCAAGTTTCAAAGTGAAATGGTAAGTTGTAGTGGCCGCTAGTGGCCCTTTGGCCAGCTATCCTCGAGACTGGATGAATGATTGCATGGCGGCGGGCTCCTACCCATCAACCCGCAATCGTTTCTTGAGATTGCGGGGGCATGCCTGCAAACCATGTCACTAAGCATAGTCCCTTCTTACCGCACTAGAACCACCTCAATAATAAGCACAACACACATGCATCTTACAATTATATTGCATTCAACATGGATACCGACCCATTTCACCACATGAAGTTAACACACGCATGTAATCATACAGGCAACAATGTATTTCGATCTTTTTCTGAGAAGTCCATCCCCTCTGGGCAAATGGGTAAGTACTGATCGTGTCAGCTACATCCTCTGGCAATTTGAATTCCTGGCGGTGCTTACTCATAACACCTCATAGTAGATTGTACCACTTTGCACCTTTCTTTCTACTATGAGGAGTACCACCTGGCACTGTATTCTTTCTCAGGCTCAAGATTTGATGAATGTCCTTCCTAAAACAAAAACACTTTTGGGGAGGACTGCTTTGGGAGGAGGCCCGGGCACAGGGCGATTTACAAGTAACCCAAGCTAAATAAATGAATAAAAGAATAAATAGACAGATATATATATATATATATTTATATTTATATTTATAAAAATAAAAATAAATATACATACTCATTCCCCACCTGCCAGGTGAGGGTCGTTAGATTTAATCAGTGTTGTCCCCTTCTCCTCCTCTCCATATCCTCCTTGTCCTCCTCCTCCTCGTCTCCTCGGCCGGAGCTCAACCACGACCATCCACGCCCAGTGGTCCCTGCCGGACCTCAACC